>JABUIW010000214.1:7954768-7991751 GCA_013363375.1 Menidia beryllina
CTATTCTATTCTATTCTATTCTATTCTATTCTATTCTATTCTATTCTTATATTGTTAACATCTTACCTTTGTCCTTTTCAAGTTCCCCCCAAAATAGAACGTGTCTGTATTTAGTAGAACATGTAAATGCGCTTATATACACCAGTTCTTGTGGGTTTAATGTCAATAGTTAAGTCTCATGTCAACATTAGGTGTGTTTTAACCTTTTTCTCATACTTTGGCTACTCTTTTTTAGTTTGTGTAGCTATCAAAAGAACTTAGGGTAAGAAGGTGGGTGGGGACAGTCTGCATTCTGCCCAGATGTGTGAACATATTGGAACTCCAGGAGGCATTCAACCCACTCCTGAAATGCAAAAATAGCCAACAGCTGGAGAAAAAAAATAACCTTTAGTCACATAGTTTCCCTCATTAAGTTTCCACTATTTCCTTTGTTAATGATCTGTCATGGCAAAGTCACCGCATTTTAAACTAGTATTAAAAAGCCCAGTAAGCAAAATGATGCTACTATCTAAACTTTAGAAGTGGCTTCTCTTACTTTGGGTGCGTATAATTTACACCAAGCTATGCGTGGGGGAAATGATGGCCCTCAATATCGCGAGATATTGCCTGAAACAGAATTATATTCTGGCAGCCGTGAACAAACTGGCACATTCTGCATAGGATAACGCAAAGTGCGGGAAACTCGAGGCTTAGAATTTTTAATCAAGATGTCCTCTTTTATTTGCTCAAACATGGTGAAGTTTTATAAAAGCCTCGTAGGAATAATCACTTTTAGGGATGACGAAAAATCATGTTGGAATAACTGAGCAACAAACAAGTAATAAAGACATAAAATGGTCTATGAAACCTTACGTACATAGGCATCATTCTCTCTACATTGCTCCACGGAGCACACAGGCAGTTCAGCATTAAACCAAAATAAACTATCGCATCGTATCCAGATACAATCATCCAAAGGAAAGCCATTTATTGCTGGTAGTCAGTCCTATTTCACTTAAAAACACCGATAAATCCCTCTGGCTGGATTTATCTACTTTGCGCCCGGCGTGACAGGTGCAACAGAGACGATGAGCGAATTCAGGAGATTTGGGCACTTTTTTAAACCAATCACATCCCATATCGAGCTGTGTCTGTCGGGGTTTGGAGTGATTGGCAGGCACCTGTGCCAATAACATTGCCCGTAGGAGGAGTCCAAGGGCTCGGAGGTGTGTCTGAAGAAGGAGAAACTGCAGCTGCATATTGTGTCTAAATCGAGGAGTAATGGCATGAGTGTGGTGCTTTCCAGTATTAAGAGCGTTTTTTAAGAGCGTGACTTGGAAACTTTTATACGAGCCTTCCTGCGTTTACCCGAGTAACAAATTGAGCCTGAAGTCACAAAAAGACCGGGCAAAGCACAGCCGGACAAACTGTTAAGTTGCTGAGAGGCAAGCAAAGTCTCCAAACTCGTTGGCTGAGGAGCCGTTAAACGATCAGTCGTTTTTAGCTGCTTCAAGGAAGGATACGTCGCTGGACATGTGAATTTAAAGGGAGATATCTGTCGAGCACAATGATGAAACCAGCGACCGCCCTGTGTTACTTCGGCTTTCTGGTGACGAGCCTCTTGTTTCAGTTCGGTTCTTCACAATCAGGTGAGTGAAAGCGCAGCGCCTGTTCCGGTGTCTCCGTGGAGCTGGTCAGTGCGCACGGCGCGCGGCACAACTATCCAGCGAGCGTAGCTCCACTTTTTCCTCGGCTGAGCTCTTGGTTGCGCATAAAACAAACGTGCATTGGTTTCAGAGATCCAGAACACTGATATATATTCCCATTGTAATTATTACGTTTCCAAATTCGTGTTTTCTATTGCGTTTGCGGCAAATAAATGAATACATGTAAATTGAAAATAAGCACAGTATTTGCAGTGTTCCACCGAGGCACACATGTTGGTTTGAAGACGTGGTGTATGTCTAATGAACCCAAACGACTGTCTTACTCCGTGTTCTTCGTGCACAGAGCAGCTCTGTTAAAGCTGGAAAGGAGAGCTTTTCATGTCCGTCACACGTGTCTTTTTTTGCCGGAGTATCCAGACGAACAGTGAAGTGACGGGCTTGCTTAACATAGCATAGCTCATATCCTCTCTTCTGTGGACAGTCAGGCTGTCAAATGCGCAACTGAGTGGAAAGTTGCGCCTAAACTCTGACCTTTTCTTCTTTGCGGACTCATTTCTTTTGGGAAAGAAGTTTATATTGCCAGTGTGTCATTTTACTTTACTGGAAAGCTGAATGTATAAAATAGTTTTACGCCCCACAACCCTTGTCAAAAGGCTTGTTAAAACTTACTTGAGCATGGATATGAGTGGCTCCAATCTGTGTTGTGTTTGACGACTGTGAAACGCAAACAGTGATTTTGCGTAAACATCCTTGTGCATTTAGTCACTTGGATTTGCATCTAAATAGATTTTTTTCGAAATTGCACTATTCCTGTTTTTCCAGTGGATCCCGTCAGATATAAGGTAGACCTCAGTTTTGGTTGCGGGTGTTACAGAGCACAACACTTTTTTGTCTTGGCATTGGTAGCACTGCTTGCGCGATGCAGTTGCGCTCTTTACGCACAGGGCGGCATTAGTGCACTCAGTGCTGTGAGCCTGGTAAAATATGGAGCAAACCGAGACAACACCACCTTATAATGACCATAGATAATCACATTTAACCATGATTCTGGCTAAAACAACATGATAATGAAACATAAGATCTGCCATAGCGTGTGCATAATAATATGCTCACGTTTGTTTCTTCAAGTGTCGTTTGTGGAACTATTTAAACTGCATTTTTGGTATTTAATGTCCCTGAAGTGATTATTTGAAACTATTGAAGGTATTCGTTCTAACCTTGTCTCATAGTTCAAACCTTCCTGACATTATTTCCTAGTTTTTAATTGGAATTAAACTCGGTGTTGACCTGCTTACTAGTGCTTCAAAATAAGAAACTTTCAGTCGCAAGTGTTTAAATCAGTTTTATTGAGAGATACAAGGCCCATAAACGAAGTCCATAAAGTGTTAGGTTTGGCAAAGGTTTCGCACGGGTTGAATTTTTAAATCACAGGTTACCAGTATGCATGTAGTTACACTGACTTATTACGCTCAAAGTAAGTCATGACCAATTTATGATTCAAAGGGATTTAAAAGTCTGCGTAATGGTACCTTTTGCAAGTCTGACTTCAGCATGTCACAGGTGAGAAGACGTAAGCGTCAGGCATTTTCCCAGAGGCCAGACTTTTACCATTGCCCATTAAGCAACAGAGCTGTAAATCTTTTAAACGTATTTGGAATTAAAAGCAACACGAGAAAGAGGTGCAGTCGAACACAGAAACAGCGGGTTACACAAATATCAGAATGGAAATTGGCATAAACGCGGATTAAATTCTGTCTGAGAAGGAAAGGACAACAATCCCTCGCATTCGGTTGTGTGTGAGCGTGTGCACTTGCGCGCGCGAACGAGTTGCCGAACCACTTTTTGAACGCACTGAAGCGAGGGAGATACACACAAACACACCCATGAGTTTGCCTGCATAAATGTTTTAGTTCAGTTCAGTTTGTTTTTTGTGAGCCTTCCACGAGAGTCACGGGATTAAAACAACGTCAAATCCACCCGCAGGTATGCTCAGGTTTCTGGTCTCCAAAACTCCACTTTTTTCAAACCTTATGTTGTTTTTTACTGTTGTAACTGTGGATTTCCTCTCCTTAGCTGGTATTTAAAGGTTTGTGGATGACAGCACGGTGTGCGCGTCTGCAACATGCTGAGTTTGCCCCTGTGAGTCCCTGCACTGCTTGCTCTTCTTCCTTTGACTGCGGTTATGCACTGATGCCAGAGAGGCTGGGGAATGCATGCAGCTGCCGATTCAGAGCCATATGGCCACGTTCAAAAACTCTAACATTGAATATGAATATTCATGTTTTTTTCATGGTGTGCATTCAAGTCATCTGTAAAATGCAGCTGTGCTGAGTTCATCCTATAACACTGTTACCACTGCGATGTCAATACAAGGTATATTTAAAGAATCAATTTCTACAGCTCTGCAATTTTCCCTTTAACTTTGAAGGTGAAGGGAGTGTCTTATCTTATGATGGCACTCTGGGTTTATTGGAGGGAAACTGACACTGCTTTCATGGTGTGATGTGGGTTCCTACTAAATCAAGATGTTTACAAGGCTGCACAGTGGGAGAACAATGTAGAACAAGAGAAAAAAAGAGACTCTATTTGAAATGCTTCTTTCTCCTTGCTGTGCTCTTACAACATATACTGATTTTTCTTGTACCGTGGTTTGTATTGTGTGGGGGTTTCTTCCAACTGAAGCATGAGGAAAGAATGGTGTCACATTTAGCAGCCCACAGCTCTGCTTGTGTCACAAAGACCTCTTGAAGTCATATCTGCTGCTGCCTCTTAAAAGGAGCTTTGACCCCTTCACTGCCACCAGGCTTTATATTTGAAGAATGGAAGTCTTTGATTAGGTGGTGATCCACTTCCATTTTGTTGAAAAAAAAAAGGAATGTGGACCTTTGTGCTTTTGTACCCTCTGTCTCAGTCTAGGTCAGAGATGAGGACCACTATTAGACCATCGACCCACTGTAGAGAAATTTGTAGCTTAACTGAGAACATTTCATCTTCACACATCCTTTACTACTTTGTGAAGTATTTGTAATTCTTCAGTAAATTCCTGATGGCAGAGAAGGTAGTATTATACTGCACACTAAGTACAAATAATGATTACATGTTTGTCTTCAGATTATGGTTTCTGTCTCTGATGAGCTGTTGTAGCTGACTCCTGTTTATACAGTAAAAAAATACTATAATAGTTTAGTGTTTTACAAAATGTTACAAAAGTAGAACAATCTCATTACATTTTAGGAATACGTTTTCTATGAGTCTCTATTCCCCTGCTGCACATCACAAACAAATAATGTAGAGCTTTTGGAATCAGTGATAAAGTTCTACTTGCAGGGTTAGCTGAAATTTCTTAATGAAACAAAAAGAAAAAAAACTCTGCAATTTCCCGCCTCTGCAGATGCAATTCAATACAGTTTATTCATATTAGGCTGAAGGTGGCAAATATTATCTCTAGGAAATGCATGAGTGGTGTATCTGTGATTTTCTGTTCTCTGAGGGTGGTTTAGCTGTTTTTATGATATTTTATTTATCTTGTGACAATACTGTAATTGTCTTTACTTACAAGAACTTGTAACATATATGCTATCTCCATTGCTGCAACAGTGCATTCTATTAACATTGATGTTTTTAAGCTTTGTTTACTTAGGAAGGCTACAATGAAGGCACTATTTCTCAGTTTGGCTTTGCTGATAGGTTTTCAACCACACTGTCTTCTGCATGCAAAAATGATTGGATCATATCATCTATGACATTTATAATCCCCTGCCCCCTTATTTATCACCTGCATGTATAAATGCAGCACACATATGCATGTGTTCGACATGTGTCATCATCAAGGTAGCTGTTAAGCATCCTTTTAGCAAAGGATGTTTTGATAGAATCAGAGGATCATCCATGTTATTACACATTTGATTTGGCAATTCCATATTTCAGGCATGTCTCACAATCAATTCAATTACTGCAGGTTTGATAAGATGAGTTGGAAAATGTCACATATGTCCTTGTGCTATTTTTGTCTGCTTTTATTATTTTTTAAAATCTCTTTTGCTCAAAATGAGTGAGGTCTGAGTTTGTGTTTCTGAGAAAAGGAATGAAAAGGAAAGAGCAGAAGAAAGGCATTCAAACAAATACTGATAACCTATTTGCGACACAGGCCCTGGGTGCTGAATGCGTCCACAACTAATGTCCTTCATAAACAATGTAGCGCAACGTATACTCATATTCACAAACTTAGTTAGAAGAGTCCTCGATATGTCATACAATAAACTACAGCTACTATGGTTGGATTAAGGCCCAAGTCTCACCGTCTGGGAAATCAGTCAGCTGCTTTTAAATTATATTGAAAAATGTACACTTAGTACCACCAAGAGAAAATAACATAAATAAATTGCGTCATTCATGTTAGCATTCAGGCCTTTTTAATGTGTTTTAAATAGAACCAGTATCAAGAGCTTTTCAAGAAAAGGCCAAATGATGAAAGCTTGTGCAAAGTGCTTTTGGGCATTAATAGAAAAACCTCTTAAACTGAAAAATGTCTATATGATTTCAAGTAAATAAGTTATTTCGACCTGTTTGAATAATTATTTGTTTAAAGAGAAATAAATAATCAGACTGAACATTCTGCTGTGTTGAGTACATTTTTTTTACTGCACCCACAAATTGATCAGCAACCTAATTTGCACATACTCAAACTCTCCAATTGACTCCTCCTCCAGCTGAGTTGGGGATGGACATGAGTTGAGAAGGCCACCCATGAGACATCTAAAGTCTCTAAAACCTTTCTCAAAGATATTGTAATTTTTAGTTTGGGATTTGTTAGAATGCAAAATACAATTTCACTGTTAGATGGGAGAAATTCCCACACCGTTTACCTTTAAGTAATTATAGCCCTAAAAGTCGAGTAAAAAGTAGAGTAAAAGAAAATGATTCCATTTGATATTCTGTGTTCCAGCACAAGAATGTCCAAACATGACTCGCTAGCATTTCCATGTGAAAGCGTTGCACTTTAACTTTCATTTTACTTTTGCTCAAACTACTCCAAAGTAAAATAAAACATGACCCAAAAGTAATCAGAATTATTTAGACAGCTCGACTCAGCTCTGCTTTCCAGCTTTTCAGCTTATACCTTTCTTGTCTCTTTTGCAAGACATCCTCAATAGCTGTTGCACTTTAAGATTTACTGTTCAAAAGAGACCAGGAAATATTAAGGCTCTAGTAATTTGAATATTGAATATAGTTTTATATGGGATCTGCATGAAGTTGTCTCTTCAGACCAGAGACAGTTTGCATCATACATTGGAAAACACTCTCCAAAACGCACTCCCACACACTTCACACTTCCCCACACTCTCACACTGCATTCACCCTGGGCTTTCACTCTGAAGTAAGGAGGAAATGTACAAGTTCCAGGACTTTCAAAGCCTCGGCCTCATGTTCGCTAAACAATGTACATGTCGGGAGTCTGAACATGCCATGTATGGCTGACAGTTTGCCAGGCTTTTGATCCCCTTTGTTGTTGCTGCTACTTGTCTAACAATAAGCCTGTCTATCCTCCGCATCCTTCTGGAGGGCGGCAGCAGGCTTTCAGGCACAGACCCTTTTGACAGCCACATTTTGAGGGTTTCAGTATGCGGTGACAATGACTGTGTAAAACTGAAAAACTGTGTCTGTGCGGTTACGCGAGTGTACACGTGAGTGCATGGTTGGAGGGATAGAGGGTGACTGACAGACTAACCAAGCTTCAGAAACTGCCTTTCTGCTCCACTGTCTGCTGTTCGTCTTCTTCCACCCACCCTCTGCCTTCATCTCTGGCTTTGTAAGCTTCCACATAATGTGGGAACATTAAAATGACAATGAAAATTATGGCTAATCTTTGTTAAGACACCCTCATTACCATCACGTTTTAGAATGAGAGTCTCATGATAAGAGTCGGTCTGCCATGTTTTTTCCCCCCTCTCTCTGGAGACAGTCTGACATATTGGAGTGATGTGTTTTATTCTCACTTTTTTCTTTGCTATTTTCCTATTCTGGCTCGCAGTTAATAATGGTGGCAAACATATGAAAGGATGATAACAGGCTGACAACTTGGGCATGAAAGACTAGTTCCACCTTCAAACTAGCTTTTCATGCATTTCCACATGTGGGTGTCTGTTAGAAGAGTGAGTTCTCTCAACTCCTTCCTTCTCCATCTCTTTCCTCTTTTAGTAATCCCCCTCTAAAATATTCATAGCTAATCTGCATGTACAATGTAATTACAGATGGTTTTGAGTGATACAGGATATGGGCAGCGGAACACATGCTTTAAAGGAAATCTTGATTTGGTGATTTGTGCCACAGAACAAAAGTTTCTTTATCGAAAGGTTATTCTCGTTGCCAGGGCGTTCAGTGTCATCAAGCCAAACACCTGAAATGTTATTTTTTCATCATGTATTCATATTTGGATATTTTGGTTTTTCATTGTGTGTAGGTGCTTTGCTTTTGCCCCCACGGTACAAACCCTGCCGTCATCTTTTTGGTGCTCCTGGCCTCTGAGTAATGGAGCGGTGTGCCCTGCATGCTATTCTTGTAGGTCGATTTTTCACTTGTGCTGGGGGGTGGGTTGGTGGTGATGTCCTTTTAAATGAAGCACTTGGCGTTTGTGACCTGTAATAAATGAGTTTGCAGTCAGTCATAGCAGCTGTAAGGAGGCATCTGGGAGAGGGAGAGAGCGAGGAAGAGGTTGAGATATTCCGACTTGGCTGGAAAAGAGTTTATCTATGCACAGATGAAAAATGACTGCACCAAAAATGCTATCGGTTGTCTGGAAAATAATAGAAATAACAGCAATTCGGGCAATTTAGCACCTTGGTGTGAAAATGTACTTTAGATTAAAAGTAGAATTACAACATAGACGTGAACAAAAGATTTATGTGAAGAGTAACTTTACTCTTACAAGGTAACTTCACTATTGAACCAAATGGCGCTATTTTCAGCAACATTCTAAGCTGAGTATTACATTTTGAAATGTCAGAGGGTCTCATGCAACCACCTGTTCTTGGCAAAGACATAGTTTTTCTACACTATAACATTTGCCACATTTAATCAAAAGAAACTAAGAACCAGCTAAATTAATCACCACACAAGGCCGACATTTTACTAATTTCTTTTTCTTCTTGTTCTTCTTCTTATTATTATTGAAATAGCTATTATTATTGTTTATTATACTGTTACGGGTCCACAAGTACAAAAAAACAAAGCAGAACCTTGCAACAACCAAATCAAACCTAACTGATTGTTCCGTTAGGGCACTGGACATTGCATTTATTACTTTTGCTTTTAAGGAAATGTACTCTGAGGTACTCTGCCCCTGATGCATCCGTTGATATCTTGATTAATTCAGTGAAGTTGGTGAAGTGCAGTTGTTTCACACATGCAAGCGGAAAAAAGAGATGTGTGTGCGTTATTATTAGCAAGTAAATATCACATGTGGAATCCTTTCTTTCTGTTTCACATCGGTTAACTTCATTTGTAAATGTTTTTGTGGCAGTAAGATTTGTATATATATTTGAAATAACTCATATGAAATCATATGAAATAAAACTGAGCTTTAAAAGAGGGCGCATAATCCAGAAAGTACAGAGATCTTGCTGTTTTGTTGGTTAATTATTGAGGCATTAGTTGTTTTGATCAGCAGCTCTTTTAAAACCCACATAATGGCTATTCGTACCATTCATGCCTCTTCGTATCAGTAGGACTTTTAGGCTTTTCAGGAAGGAAGATTATCATCTATTAACCAATCAATGTCATGACGAAGAGCACAATTAGGAGGGGAAAAGGTACCCATAATATATTTACCTCTTTGCGAGTATGTTTGAAAGATTTCCTTTCAAAATTGGAAGACCTTGAAGGAAACACTCCTTTTAGTCAGTTGCATTAGTGCGGCTGTCTCTTTTGTGAAGCAGCAGTCACCTTGCAGCAGAGCAGAAATAGCGCGGTGCTTTTCCCCTGGATGTGAAGGTACATAAAGCACAAGATGAGAGGAGCAGGAAAGGCAATTGACCTTGGCTGCTTTTGGGGGATGGCAATATAGCCATCCGGATGGATGCTATGGCTCTGCAGCACAGAGGGAGAAGAATGAGGGAACAATGCAGAGTAAAAGTATGACAGTTATTGATCAAGTAATATAGAGCAGCTACAGTTCATACAAAAGTGTTATGTCAGAAGAATAAAGAAACTTCACGTTCTTGGAAATTCCTCTTGTTGGTAGTGTTGCCTCTGTAGTCAACGACAGATCCACATAAAGGACTGTTGTTAAAGGACGATTTACACATTTTTATCTGTGCGGGTGAATGATTAAAAGGAAGAGTGTGATGATATGAAAGCGTATATCAAATGCGAGAGGAGCTGACGATGTGCAATGCAGGTCTAAAGTCAACCGTGCAGTTTTGCCTTGCTGTGCTTTAGTGTTTACCTGAGACAGCGGCGCTTTATCTCAGCCACTCACCAGAGCATGTGTAAACATACTGGGGGGAACACACCGCATATCATGCTGTTTTCAGCCCCCCTCCCCCCGCTTTTGTTCCAAAACCTCTCTCCCACAGAGAGACATTATCCCCCCATGGCAAGGTGAATGGGGTGCTGATGTAGGGTTATTTGTAGCAGTCAGAGAGAGACAGAAAAGAGAAGGGAAAGTGGCATGGGAAGGGGGGAAAGAAAGCCTAATTTTAGCCAGAGAGGGGTGGCTAGTCAGGCAAGTACACAGGAGAGGAGCTGTCTTTCGGCTGAGGATGGGACATGGGTTCGTGTCTGGGGAGCCTTGGTTAAAGTCGCCGCTCTCACTGGAGCCGGACGGACAATTAATCAGAGATAGCCCACGGGGAAAGTTAGGGCTCTGACAGGAACACTTCATTCTCCAGACACACATGCACCTACCGAAAAGCTCATTCACAGCTTTGTCTCTGCTTTTGTTTTGCTTTTGTTCTGTCAGTCTTATTACCTTCTTCTGACCCTCCTTTCTGCTCTCATCTCCAGACTTATTTCAGCTTACCTCTCATGGTTTCTTTAACTTTACTCGTCACTTTCCCCTTCTCTCCTGTCCTCTCTTCAAATGTCTTTGGGTCCATGAGAATCTTGATTTGAATCAGACATGAGGGCCATTTGTGACCTGACAGCTGACCCTCCAAACTCTTTAAAGGTTGGAGATTCTTGGAGAGGGGGGATTTTGCACAGAGAGCAAAATCATCTGAGAGGGGTGAACTGGTGGATATATTTTACCTTACCCGTATGCCCCCTTCCTTACTTTTGTCAGCCCTATGTTTCCACCAACCCTCTGTCGCTTCATGGTTGGTGCCAAGTGATTGATGGAGTCGGGCTTGACATGACCTGGTTTACCCAAGGGCGTCAGCAAGGACACTTGTGAGACTAAGCCAGACTCTAGCTATTAAGACGGGCAAAGTAAGACAAAGGAAAGAAAATGATGTACATACATTTTAGGGCATTGTACATTCTGGATGTACACGGGTGAGTAAGCTGATTTTTTAAATTTCCCTTTACGTTTGTTGTGTCACGTTTAAACATGTTGTGGGGCTTTTGAATGGGGACTTTCATGTCACGCATACGATATCTGATACACAGATTTCTGAGAACTATTGCAGCTTCATAGACTTAAAACTTTGTTTAAAAAGAACCTGGAATATAGATTTCTTTCACATTTTAGTACATAATATAAACATGTATAAACAATTGATTTGATATTACTAAAAACAGATGTTCAAATTATATTGTTTGTTTTTTTATATTTTTTGCAAGAAACAAAGACCTCGGATGAAAAATAATGTTTTTAATCCATTTCTTTACGTTGGGTTTTATAATATTTTTTAAAAATCTCTTTTTGACCAAGTTTTTCTGTTTAATTGATTAATGCCATAAACCGTCTTCACTGATTGGCTATGTCTAATGAGTGTGTGCCGGTGAGTCCACCGTATGCGTCTTGCTGCATAGCCTGGAGCGCAGTTTGTTTGCTCCTTCCCAACCAGTGGGGTTCTGATCCTCGCAGTAAGCAAATACTCACATGACCATGGAGCCCAGCTACAGGGGAACAAGGCGCACAGTGTCTCCCTGCTCCAAGTGTTTTGTCCTGCAGGAGGCTCCTGTTGCTGCTCTGGGCTCTCACCCTCACGTGATGTGCCTGAAGATGAGCAGGAGGGCTTTGCAGCTCATGTCATAATCACTTCATCTTAGGTGAAAAGAATTATTCCATCATCTTCCCACTTCTGGGCAGACTGTGATGTCAGTGTATAAATGAGTGCGTATGAAAAGAAAATATGCTTATTGCAATACAGAAAATAAAAATCAACCAGTGATGGAGCTTTAACTCCATCAGTGGACTCTTCATCTCAAGAGTATCCATTAACACCAGATGGGGTTGCTTATAAAAATATGTACTACTGGAAAAAATAACACATTAACTTTTTCGTCTCGGAATATCTTTGCCATCTATTGATCAAATAAAGAAAATATTTTTCAGAGCACAGTATATTGCATATACAGTCACAACAGCTGTATTTGATGCAGAAGGTTAATTTACACTGACTGAGTGAATATTTAATCAATTTATTGATTGTACTTTTTAACTCCGGGTGCCTCTTTACAAATCCGACATGCTTATAGCCATGTCAACAGACTTTTCCTTTTGCTCTCAGTTTACGACGATATGAGAAGGCAAAGTGTAAAACCAATTGAAGCCTGCAATCCTACATCTCTACAATGCCCAGCTGCTTCAGGTTCTCTCTAAAATGGCAGTTTTATCCTTTCTCCGCTTGCAGTATCTCAATCCCTGTCTGTATGGTGATGAGTTTATTGTGTATGTGCCACCCAGATGTCTTAGAGCAGTGTCTGACTATCTAAGCCACAAACAGATCAACAACAGGTGTCTTCTACTCTTCCTCTCACCGCCGCCTACTACACTTCAGGCTTTTGCTCTCTGTCTTGCTTGGCAGCAATGCAAAGTCGATAGGATGAATAAAACATACCTGAATCAAAGCCCCTTACCCTGGGAAATGTCAACCTGTCAGTATAACTTAATGGGAAAACATAGGGCTTGTCCCAAGGGTCAGACAGTTTATTCCATGGCACCTTCAAAAATGCAGCTTGGCTGAGAGTTTGTCTATTTGGCCACCTCAAATAGACAAACTCCTTCCTCGCTCAAAGTCATAATAGTGACAGATTATTTAAGAGAGACTCCAGATATATTGGCAATAGTAGACAGTAGTCAGTTTTCACCAGTGCAGGCCAAAGCTTGAAGTTGTCTGCATCCAGGGTTGTGGAAGCAGCTTTGGATAAAAACATCAGCTAAATTGCAGCAAGTTATTTTAATTCAGCTAGTCTGTAGCTGAATGACTGCCATTTAACACGCATTACTACCCATATTACACAACCCTCATCTCAGCCAGTGGTGGCAGTACTACCAAACCCCTACAGCTAATTATATTTGAATTAGGGCTGAGGTTTAGGTTTAATTAGGCCTGGCCATGAGGAGGGTTGAAGCTCAACAGTAACTCCAGTAGCATGAGCTGCCAAACCTCATCACCCTAATGGAGACTCAAAAAACGAACACCCTCGGGGGGCCTGACAAGCTAGCCTGACTTTCTGCCTTACTCCAACAAATTCTCATACATGCACACACACGCGCATAAACACACACTCATATACATATGCAGATATCGACCGCTATCCAACCAGCAGCAAGGTGATCAAGACATGGTGCAGTTGGAGGGAGGCAGATTGTTCATGAATAATTGTATAAGATTATAGTTTGAATAATTTCTGAGTTTACCTGACAATGCATGTGTGTTGCTTGGCCTGTTGAATAAGACGCAACAGGCTAATTACCAGTGCATTTTCTTTAAGTCCGTCCCTGCTCTGTGTAGTGCAGCTTTTGAAAAACTGATTTCAATTTATTTAAACTCTACATTTGTAATTGTCAAGTGTGTTCGATAATGCAGTTGTGTCCAATAATCCCCCTTTTTAACAACAACATTGTTGTTGTTTTGTTCGCTGCTGGCCTTTGATAGCAACCTTAGAAGGAAAAATGATGCTGTGGCCAACTAAATAGTGAAGGTCTCAGTTTTTCATGATAGTTGCTAAAGCTCTAGTTACACAGCTTTTTATGTGCCAACTTAATGTTATCATTGTTGCTGGAGAAACATCCATGCCATCCGTCCATTTTCTGTACCCACTTATTCCAAGTTGGGTTTGGGGCAGCTGCAGCCCATCCCAGTACTCACTAGGCGTGACACAGGGTACACCCTGGACAGATTGTCCATCCCAATAAAGGACCAGACAGAGACAAACTACACTAACAAGCATGCCTGCTCACGCCTTTGGGATGCTGGGGTAAATCAGATTACCTGGAGAGAACCCGTGTATACACAGAAAAAACATTCACACTCTAGAAAGATAAGACCTTATTTGGAATCCAAACAGAGGAGGAGGGATCCAAACAAAGAGAGACTGGAAATAGTATCTCTTTTTTTATTATTTTCTCTACGAAATAATAAAAAAACAGATCCCTGCTCTGGACTAATTATCAGGTATAAGCAGGGAAAATATCTAATCTAATACCTATAGGACAGGTAAATGAGGACCAGAGTTGTCCATCCATGGTATGGAATCTTGTCCTTTGTCGTGGATTTTGGTTTAATTGAGTTTTAGATTTTACAGTTGAATATTTCATCCGTAAATCCAATATCACATAGAAATCTACATAAAAAGATACTCTATATTTTGAATTCTTAGTAAAATCATAATATATATTTTTTTAATAGACCTCCTATAGTAGTGCACAGTCAACTAATGATGAGTTGATCAGTCTCATTTAGCAGAAAGAATACTCTGAGATGCGTTCAGAAAGTTGCTTTCTGTCTATTTGTTGCTAGTTTCTGAGTAAAAACATTAAACGCAACCTTGTCAAGACGAAAGACTCGTCTGTGAAGTCAATGAATAGCTTAAAGACGGCCCGATTTAGATGAGAGATATCCTGAATATTTTTAAAAAGGATTATCATCTCTGACCCGTGCCATGTAATGAATTAATTAGATTATACAGAATGTCAACATGGTCCAGGAGCTCATCTAATTAACTTATACAAGTAATGTAAACAGTGACTCAAAATATTCATAATTTGAACAGTCCAAAGTGTCACCCCCTCTGCATTTTAATTGACTGATGTTAAGGTGTCTATAATACTAAATTGTTGGAGCTGGTAGCTTATAACTAAGAAATGACAAATTTCCTAAAACGTATCCCATTTGATCGTTACTGCCATTACTTTGAAATGTATATAGTATATATGCCATCTGTCTGTTTTGTTCAACCACCAGCCCTGATGTTTTAACTTGTCAGTGCATGGTGGTGGCCTTGTATGCAAATTATATTTGTCTGTAAAATATCTACAGACCTAACTTAGGCAAGGACATTTTAATAAGAAAAATGTATTTGAAGCTTATCACACCTTGGTAGATCAAGATTTGTTCAGTGAAAAAGAAATAGTCGAATCATTTTTAATTTAACCTTATTGCATTGAATTAGATTTTCTCAAATAAGTATCCTAACGTGTTCTGTCACCTAAAGAAACTTGATGGCAGTGGGTTCAAACAGAACATCCTGTGAGTGTCTCGTCACCGCGCTTTTATCAGCCTTCTGTTGACCTGACTTCTACATTTCAGATGAAGACAGCAAATAGAAAAAAGGCTGAGCAGAAATTGACAGTGGGTGTGTTTGTTCAGTGTGTAGGACGGCTCTGCGCGCCGGCAGTCAGTCCGTCTCCGAGGATTGAGTGACAGCTTGGGGCAGTGAAGCTGGCAGTGCACTAATGGGTGTGACGCTGATGACCTCTGAGCCAAAAACAAGCCTTCCTTTTCTCGTCCTCTCTCATCAGATCTCCCCTCTGAAGCGTTAAAGTGTCTCTGTAGTATTAAGAGATGAATTTAGCTATGTTGAAAGAAACTGCAAATATATGCTGGCATGGGTGTCCTTAAGATGCTAAACGTCCACCAAATATGGATTGTATTCTTTTTCTGTTCCCATAACACACACACACACACACACACACACACACACACACACACACACACACACACACACACACACACACAAATATATATATATATATGATTTACACAAAAACTCCCTTGCATGTAAGTGCATTTTGAAAGTACCCAAAGTAGCTGAATTTTATGCATATCTGCAGATGAAGACAATTTTGAGCAAAAGTACACCACTTTTCCATCAGAGAAAATCTGATATACATCACACTTGAGGAAATAACACAAAATTGGCTATTAAATCACAGTTTTACCCAGATCCCTTTTATGTTTCTGGATCCTTCCTTGTGCTTTTTACCCTGTTTCCCTTTAACAACCTGTGTTGTTTCACACTTTTGTCCCCTCTCTTCTACCCTGGAGAAATGTCACTTGGGCGAACATCGTCCGTCAAACTGGCATATCTGACAGAATACTCGGCTAAAAGGCCATGCTCCGATTGGCATGGGATCCCCTGGCTGTGCTGTGTCAGGCAGCTGCCTTGGTTTTTCAGTTCTTTTCTCCACTCTATTACTATTCTTAAAACTGTATAGATATGGAAATATGGACCTTTGACACCTCTTTAGGCCGGACCATTGTGAATCCATTAGGATTTCTTATGTTTCTGCAAGAACATGGGCCATAATCAATATCAGTCTCACAAAATCCTAAACTTAATTCCATATAACTCATTTAAATAAAAATACAAAAAGTACACTTGGTTAGCTCTGTTTTTCAATGGGTACAATATTGTTTGTCTCTTCGAGGTTAAAATGACATGAACCTTTTGTTTCAGTAGCCACCCAGTGTACCTCCCTTTTTTGCAACATTGACTTTTAAATGTACATTTAGAGTCACTCTCTGTGCAGCGCTAAATTCCCTGCCTGAGCTGCTCACTTCAGCCCTTCCACTGCATTTGTTGTGGATTCATGTGAGGACATTGACTTGACCTTTCCAAAACACTTCCTTCTTCTTCCCGATTCTTTGGTAGACTGACTTTGTTTTGATACCCTTGGTATTTGGATTAAGTTAAAAGCAAAAACATGTTGATCATTTTCATCTCAATTCACTGGTAGAATTTTGAATCAGTTACTACCAGAATAATTAGATAAAAGGGTTATAGAAAATAGATGGATGATTGCAAGCCACTGGGCATCTGTGTTCTGCCATGCTCTCCATTCTCTATCTGCTAAAGCTGGAGAAATACTAGACAATAACAAAGGCAACTTCTGGTGGTAGAACAAGTATGCCCATGTCCATTGATTGATTTGTTTTGCTGGGGCGTACCTGCATACCAGTTATGTGCACCCCTGAACAAATGACATGTATGTTGTGCAAAACTTTAGCTTGATTCCAAACCATGAGTGGTCAAGAGTGGTCCTTATGGTGCAATAAATTGAACATCCAACTGAAAAGCCAACAGTAACTTTCCACTGAACAGCAAAGATAAGCAAGTCATTTGTTTGGTTTGTCACGGGCCTATAAAGCGTCCACTTCCAAATGTGGATTTTTTCTTGTCTTTATAATTTGCCCTCCCCATAATACATGTAGAAATTGTATCTGTAGCTGCCATGTTTTATTTTGACTGTCTGATTATTATGTCTTCAGACGTGAAAACTTGTTGATAAAGCATGTGTAAAACAAACCAATTCTTGTTTCAAAGGCCAAATAAGTGCTGTTGCTAAAATCAATGATCCAGCAGTCTATAGTTCTCTTGAGTGGACTGATAACACTATTATTTGTTCATCTTGTAACGACTCAGGTTGACAGAAGTGAGAAGTGACCGTGGGCTATTTGTAGTGGGTGGTGGGAGGCCTCAGTCCATCTTGTGTGTATGTGTGTGTCTTAATTCCTTTCAGTGATTAATATTGATTACCTACAGAAACCAATAAAGTCAAGTCCTTTTTCACTCTGAATGCAGGTTAGAGCCACTTGTTTTTATTGAGGATCTATTTCTTTTAATTAACTGTGAACCATTTCATTTGACCTACACAACAGTTGTATAGTTTAGATGTCTCTGTTGTTTCCCTTGATTAAGTGTTTATCTAAATGGATTTTTACTCATGCAAATACAGGTTGTGTTTCTAAATTATGTTGCCACATTTTCAGCCTTGCTCACCTCAAAGGAAATGAGCTAAATGCAAACGTTGAAGTCAATATGCAGGTAAATATTGTTTAAAGCTCAATGTACTCCTCGCCAGAAGTTGCAATCCTCTAGGATTTGCTTAATGTGTTCCCATATTTGATTTCTGTAGTGTACATGTCTTCGTACCTAATGCATGTGAATGTTTTCATGCAAGTTTGCAATTAGTCACTTTTTGAACCAAGCTTAATTGTGTATATGGTTATTTTGCTCATTTGGTGGTTGAAAGACAGGACTGTAATATCCCTGCAATGTTAAAAGTAAGTGCGCAAAGGTTGGCAAATGGGATGCTTTGCCGAATGTGTCAGTTTGATTATGTCAGTGAATGTTTGCTCCATCTCTACGCTAAAGTTGCTCATACAGTACATTTAATATATCTTTGCATGTGCAGATGTGTCTGTGCAACCATTGCACACCAAAGCATCTGTGCAGAAGATGATTCCGTACCTTTACATCTGTTAAGAGCATGATGCTGTCTGTTTGCTGATCTGCTGTGTGCGCATTTGGCTTCGATAATGTAGCTAATGTAATGAATTCCACATGACAGGTGCACACGTTCCTTTTGCATGCTTTCTGAACAAACTCACCTGGGTTAAAAGAGGGACAGATTGGGGGGGGGGGGTGGTATTTTCCTCTCTTTAAGCCGTTTTACTTAGTTTTTCTCCTCACGTGCATGCACACGTGTGAGGGGGCAAGCTTGGATGTGGAAGCTAAACGTTTAACTTTGAAAGTTGGGCTCCTAATTAGAAGAATTAGTGCTAGATCAAAGAGGACAATTAAGGGGGGGTGCTTGTGGTAGCAAGGGCTCATTAGCATCACAACACATGCCCATGAAAAACAGAGTGGCAGGATGAGGCTCATTACGGAGCACCGCTGTAAATACACCAGACCACATCGGCAGATTGGCCATCAGGATGGAGGTTGAACAAGTAGCCCCAACACACAAAGAGAGGACCCACCGCTAACTCCTGTGGTCGCAGGTACCGACATAAGAAATCTTTCCCTCATGCACACACTGAGATATACAGCTTGTAATGTTTGCTGGCACAAAGGAAAACAAAAGCTTGTCTCTGCATGCTCCCATCCAATTTCAGCTTAATTAAGAGGAGAATTAACTTTGATCTGTGTGGTGTAGTAGGAGCTCAGTAGCCCAACCCGTAAAAAAAGCAAAAAAAAGCACGAGCCCATAAGTATTCTTCCACCTCACCCTCAAAGTCAGACCCAGATTGTTTTCCCTTCATTCATCCCACACTGTTTGAAGTCAACACAGATAAGGGCAGGAAAGATTCTATTAGGACTACCTGAGCCATCCTCGTTAGCTAGATCTAACAAACTCTTGGCAGCGGGCCACTGTGTGTGGCTCTCCACACTAATGGCATAAGCAGAACAAAAGATCAAAGATTTTGGGATGGTCCTTTATTTTAGCGGTTCTTTGGTCCAGTGACACGGGTTAATGATGTACTGGAGCAGAGGCTTTTAAAAGACAGCACAGAAGATTTGAGAGTAATTTCAACCTGAAATGTGATGCAGACAGAGGATGGAAAAGATGTACATGGCATCATTAGAGCAAAGGTTATCGACTGGCTCTATCCTTAAAAGATGCTACTTTTCATTGGCTACATAGATTTAAAACATTTTACTTTTTTTTTTATTCGGTTTTGTTTGACCCCTTTTATGATTTTCTGTGGGTACTTTCCAAAACCGTCCCCCTCCTTGTGGTACCATAAAGGTGAATAAAAGGGGTAACATCTGTGCTGAGACTTGTCTGTAGATTATTGCTTGAATTCTTGAAAAGGGCAAGAAATTTTCCACTGAAAGAAAAGATTCTGTTTCAGAATCTCTGTAAATTTTACAATAACCAAGTGAACAATTAATCTCATCCAAATAAACTAAATTCACAAAAAAAATTGAAATGCATGAACATTATTAGAGACAAAACTGGACATTTCTTTGTTTAATGTCTCGGGCTCAGCAAGTGACAACCAATGTTGTACTTGTAAAATCTTCATGCTTAAAATTCTTTCTCGGTCATTCCAACGTGTTGTAACTGTTGATGACAAGCTGCTAGCATCCTCAGTTTTTTTCCATTATATTGAGAAGCGTCTTCTTCCTGTCACCATGACACTCACAGGAGGGCTGGATCTGTCCAGCAGCACAGCCTTGTGGGGTACAGGAGAGTGGGACTGATAAGTGAGAGGTGAAGGATGGAGCATTGAAGTTGGGACTTGGATTGACAGTGCTGATAATCAGTGTAACAGGTTTTGAAAAGTGGTAAAGTAAGCAGCTTTTTCCAAAATGCCACCTCTTCTATCAGTAGTCTTGCTGTTCCCTCTGGGTGTTCGACAGAAATGAACGATGGGATAGGAACGGCTATAAGGAGGAGAAAAAAATACAGCAGCAGATGCTAAAAGAGAAGATAACTTTTTGTCAGAACAGACAAATCTTATTTCTTTTGGTGATGGTCATTTCCACCTCTGAAAAGCTGAAGTCCTCTCATAAAATTCTTGGCAGTAGCCCATGCTGTAACACAGGTACAAAATCAGCAGACAAGCCACGATAATGTTTTTTTTTTTATGTATATCTATAACTATGCCCAAAAATGTATTTATAGACAGAAATATTTTAGAAATTTTCCCTTGATTTCAAGCTAAATCCTATTAACTTTGTCTGAATGAGTAAAAATCCTCAAAAGTTCTTTAGTGACTACCAGCTACAGTGTGACTACAGATTCATGGTGGAGTCTAAACTTTTTACATTGCTGAGTGGGCTTCTCTGTGATCATGGATGTTCAACACTTATTTGTGCATGACCTACTTTAGGTTTCTTTGTGGTTCTTTAGAGTGTCAATGTTTTGTTTATTTATTTTTTCTGAGAAATAAGAGAAATCATTATATTTTTATATTATATTATTACTTATATAAGTACAGTAGATTACCTGAGTAATGTTTCGTTGTATCCAACAGGGACAATTATTCAAATGTTACCTTTCACGTGTGCATCAGTACTTTGGTGAGCTCAGGTGAACACAGTGGCTTTGCAAATATTGTCTTCTCCCTTAATGCAGTCATTTCAACCGCACCGTCGAAAAATGAGGCTGAATAAAATTGTTCTGTAATTTAAAGACCGAATAGCCTGATTAGTGGCAGACTGGGGACAAAGAAAGTTGCTAATGACATTTCTTAAAGAAGAAAAACAGAGAAAGCTCTTTCATGGGTTTAATGTCTATATTTCTGTTCTTTTTTTCCACCTTACTCATTATTATTTTTCTGTTATTCTTCTCCCTTCCGTCCTTCTGTTTTCAGCTTTCTCATTTTCTTTAATATCGGCTCATTACACTGACTAAATAGTATTTGTGTGCCTGCTGAATATGCTAGTTATCTTTAAACACACAGCTGCTTGCAAAGAGCAGCTAGAATTTGAGCTGGGCCTTTCAACTACAAACACAGCTAATCATATTTTCTTCACACCTGATCATTTTTTGTACAATACAAAAGTGCTGCAAAGTCCCTCCATGTTCGTGTTTGGATATCTCTGAGAGCAAACGGAGGACATACAGACTTTAGTCTGTCTCCCAGTTTAATTGTGGTTGGCTGAACATTGTTTTGTGAGGCTCTATGTTACATGAATATCGGACTTTTTAAAATTCCTTTTTGTTGAAGAAACTCAGAATGAATTAATTTGTTTTATCCAGCTGAAAGGACAGTTTCATTGCCGATCCTGTTTTTTTATATATATAAAACATTCAAGGTAGAATACCTCCAACAGCTTTATCCATGAACATAAATGGCAGCAGGAGTGTGTATTGGATTCTATTTAGTGATGATAACATGATAACAGAATAGAATAATCTCACATTCTTCCATAGACATCAGAAAGGACTGTGGGAAAACATCCACACAACAGTGAAACTCAAAAGCCAATTCAAAACCTCGCTATTCGCTGATAATAAACAGCCAGTGCTGCTGCTGTCTACTAAAGTCTGAAAAAGGAGACAGGAGCAAGGTCAGAGGTCACAACCTTATTCACAAGTCCAGGCAGCCTGTTGTTATCAGTTGTATCCTGGTATTTCTTAACTCTGATTTGCTTGTCATATTTGAAAATGATGAGGGATACACAGACAGATGTGCATAAATAGCTTTTGGGTAGTTTGTGGTGTCCAATGAAATCAAAGAATTCTGGATTCCCTTCTGGTTCCTCCCCTTGCTTGCTCTGATTTATTAATGTTTCCCTGCAGTGTTGGCCACTTTCATTCTTACTTCTAACTTGTTATCTTCGTCTTTTTGAATTTAATTTGCATCGATTTAGAAATACATGAGACGCCATCTCTCAGTAACACTTTTGCTTCTAAGTGATGGGTAAGGCTCATTCCTCATTTTTCTTCCTTATCCAGTAGTGATTAGTCTAGCCAAATAGCTGGAATTAGCAATGTAAAAATCTGCTTATCCTGCCAGCTGGAGCAGATGCTCAAATTAAGCACCAGTGCCAGATTTTCAACTTGCATGAAGCTAAGCTAGAAGGCCAACACTGGGAAGGGAAAGGGGAGAAAACAAGAAAATCGGGTTGAAAAGTGGAAGAAGGAGAATGTGCTTGTGTGAGGGGGAAAGAAACAAAGAAAAGACAGACAGAATATGTGAGAGTGGGGGTATGGGAGAGGGAGCATGGGAATAAGAAATGGCAAATTCTTTAGTTTCAGCCAATTAGGCTGAGAAGCCACTGGTAATTAACTCTCAAGGGACCCACAGAACAGTCATGCACCTCGTTTACATAATGAGGATGAGAGGGGGCTCTTTTTCTTTCCCCCTGCTTTACTTTGGTTTTTCTGTTTTTGGCCTGTTGAACCAAAGAAAAACAACATGTCCCTCTATTCCTCATAACCGATGTCATACAATCCCACTGACCCTATATTTGTGTGTTTAGGTATACATATGTACCTTAGATATACATAAATACACTCACACACGCAGACACACACACATATATATATATATATATATACCTTATTATATTATTATTATATTATATTATATTATATTATATTATATTATATTATATTATATTATATTATATTATATTATATTATATTATATTATATTATATTATATTATATTATATTATATTATATTATATTATATTATATTATATTATATTAATTGGTTATTAAATTCTCTGGCTCTTTATAAGATACTCAAGTTTAACTTTTACTTATTTCTCCCCTGAGATCTTCTAATTTTCTGCATGTAAACCTAAGAGTTGGATCATGTAAATTTATGGTAATCCATTGGATTTTCTCCATCTGCCCTTTGGCCCATTGCAAAACCTATAATTTCCTCCTTCAGTAAGGGAGATGATGGACTCATACTTAAGTCCAGCAGGCCTTTGTCTCTTTAATTAGTGAGAATAAGAATGGTGTCCAGTATTGTCAGTTTCATTTCTGGTTCCCAATAGTTCAATCGGAATCTCCTATTTTCAATACACTGAGTTCACCAAATGTATTTCTGAAATTGAAACAATGAATAGGTGTAATGACCTCTTAAAACATTCGAACATATACAAAGAAATAAATTATATAAAGCAAAACAATTTTGGAACTTAGTATTTTATATGACATCCCATATTCTTCAACACAGCCCGAACCTTCTCTAATAAGCTTCAGAATTTGTACTCCGGGCTTCATGGAGGACATTCCAAGGCTCTCCATTCAATGTTGTCTGTATTTTGTTTTGGTCTTTGTCAAGATGACATTCAGAAGGACTTCCTGACAGCCACCCTCTGATGAGGCTTCTGCAAAGAGTGGACAGATTAACTCAAGGGCCAGATGCATCCCTCAGGATTTATGGCAGGTTTTTGCTGGATTATTTTCCTATTTTTGAAGGAGATGACTTTAAGATATTGTTCATCCGCTTGTTTTAAGGCCTAACTTCCGTCACTATAAATTGTCCCGTTTGCCCGACACTGCCAATATTCTTGTCTGCAAACATAACTGTGAAGTGGCTCAAACATCACCTTCACTCACCGTAAATGTACGGTGCAACTGTCAGCCAGGCAAAAGCAACCAACGCCACTAGAGCAGAAAAGTTTTCTTATAAAGGTTTATTTCAGACATTCTAGTCTTTGGGAACTCTTTTAAACTTAAAAAAAAACAATTAGCTTCCTTTTCATTTTTCTCTTACGAGGTTGAATGTAGCTTAGAGGTAGAGTGAATGTAACGTAACATGAAGAAATTCATATCTTCAGGATGTATGTTTTTCCATTCACTGCTTCATTGCTTTCTCCTTTGATGGTGGAGTTGGTATAAAAGCTTTAAGTTCACTTCCTCTTTTATTAAAGGAGGTCTAATTTAATTAGCTTGCTCTGCATGAGCCTTCTATCAGGACCTTCTTTTTTCCGAACCCAAGGTTTCTGATGCTCTGAGGAAGAGAAGAGAAGAAAAAAGAGAAACTGTCTGCCAGTCTCCAAGGAGAAAGTGTCCTTTTAATCAGACTTCTGCTAAGATCCCATTAGGATCTCCTGTGAGAGAAGGAGGGCAAAACAGACAGATGGACAGACGTACTTAGAAAAAAAAGAAAAGACTTGCTGGTATGTGCAACATTAAGGGTACAAAGAGAGCTTATAAGGAAGCCTCCATCACGCAGCGTTGACAATATGGCCTCAACAAAAGAGAAGCAACATAGTTTCAACTTGTGTGGACATTGACTAATTTTAGAGTCAGATGTTAAGATACTAAGACCGATCGGAACTGAGAGGCCACGCTTTGGTTAAAGAAAGAAGCGGCCTGATTTTGTCAGTTCGTGGGCAGCTATTAGAATGCATGGCCTCAAGACTGTCAAACTAGGACAAAGTAATGAACTTCCTAAAGGGTTATAGAGACACTCCTGACCTTCTTTATATGATGCTGTATCAGGTTACAAATCTGCATTTTTAACATGTCTTTTTTCATTAATAATCTAAAGATCTATCAGACAGAACACATTTTTGTTAAAGAAAATCTTTAGTGCCATGAGTAAAAGAAAAAAATATAAAAGGTTTCTTTTGTATTTCTGAAACCTGCTGTGTTATTGTGTGGCATTTTTTGATAAAGGATTTGTGTAAGGATTCTAAAATACTTTTATAAAAGAAAAAACCTGTACTTATGAAACATGATCTCTTTTCATCCACTGTGAAACTGGTAAACAATCATCCCATTTGCATTTTTTTAGGTAAAAATGCATTCAGATTCTTGTTATTCATGAACAGAGGTAGAGTAAATCCTGCGAGGTTAACAATCACGTTTCTAAGCATTTAGCAGTAAAATGCATGCAGAAATGTCATAAAATCAATAAGTGTTCTGACATTTTTCTCAAGGATAGAACAAAGCAATTTTTTCAACAGTGGTATTTAGAGGTCTAATGAATTTTTAGGTCGTTCCAGACAAATGATGTAATTAATTCTGAAAGTGTAACATGTCGTTCGGCTTCATCGGTTATGAAGTAGGAATTAGGATTAGTCATTTAATTTCTTGTCATCGTTTTTTTTGGGGGGGCTCATGCAACAAAGGAGCTAGTTGTGACATGCCAACAAGCAGCTCTGTTAGACGCTTTACAAGGATCATTTAATTTGAAACCTCTCCAAGTAACTGAACACGTTCTACAGGTTTTAAAAAAAAATAATTTCAGGTTGTGTCAAAGTTTAAGCTTGTGTTTATTTTCAAGTACCTTGTATGTACAGTAAGCTCTGGACTGGCCACTATTAGGTATATTTAGGGAAATGATTTGGTAATGTATTAACAGCAATAATGTATAGATGATGTTTTTTCTTCACATCAAACTTTTTTTCATAAGATTCCTTGATTTTTGATTATGCTGGAGACTGTTCTGGTCTTTTATACCACATCACTTTGTTGTTTTAACTCATGAGTTAAAGAGGATCATTTCAAATTAAACGCATGTACTTAACAGTACTCCATGACTCGTGGATCAGGTACCACTCAGCTGAACTTACTCTTTATGTCCTGTGTTAACTTTCTTGCATTTTCTATGCCGTCAATTTGTATTGTGTCTATTAGATACACGGATAAGTGGCCAGCCGCAGTACAGGAAAAATATGATATTTTGCTTGCTTCAACGTTTAAAGTAATCCAAAGCTTCTACGATTTTATTATGTCAAAATATCTCTTTCAAGACTGCTGTGAGAGCTGCTCTGGTAGGAGATGTCCCAAACAAGGAAATGTATAGAAAAGTGTGCAGTGCTACCTCAGATAAGTTAGCCCATTCGCAAGAGTCAGGGTGGAATTGTGAAGTGTTATTAGAATAATGAAACACAGAGGTCTAACCAATAAAACAATCTGTGTACAGCAGATTCCTCATTTTCCTCAGTTTGCAAAAATAAATCTGTTCCTCTGCTGTCATGCCGCTAAACCCTCAGTACCATGTGACGACAGTAAAAGCAACAACTCTAGTGTTGTTGGTTTGCCCCAAAAATGTTTTGCTTTGTCTCACCGCAAAAAGCTGCTCTGTGAATGACTTCCTGGCCTTGTTGGCTCTTTGTGTTTTCTTATCAGCATCAGCTCATTGTCAGAGGTCAGTCAACATTAATCATCCTTGATCTGTTCAATTGTATCCACATTGTCAACTCCCAGCTCTGTTAAATGTAAACCTAAAAAAAGGGAAGATGTCAGCAACCTTCCTGCTGCTGCCAAGGTTTAGAGCAGCGCACACTGGATTTTCTTATTGAAAGCAGTTAAAGTGTTGTTGTGGGTGGTTTAGTATTGAACTTTGGAAAATGTTTTTGCCTGATTGATTAATTTCATAAAGCAAATAGGAGTCGTGTAACTGTCATCTCGTGGTTATCAACAAATCATTGCAGACACACTGTATTGATCTCATATATTTTTCTCTTGGTTTATATCTCTGTCTGTCTACCTTGAGTAACTTGACTTTCCCAGCCAAACATTGCCTCTGTTTTCTCTCCTCCCTGCATTTTCACACACCTCTTAGGCCCATGGGCATATGGACGTCATTACAACATTTTGTCTTCCTGATGTCCTGTGAATGCTGAGCTGCTCTGCAGGTGGTGTGTTTTTGAAATAGATGGCAAGGATGATAGATTACAGTTCTTTTTTGTATATATATATATATTTCTTTTTTTTCAGACAGTCGATATATATATTTTTTTTTTGGCCACTCATATTTCGGAGGATTTTGCCCTTTTTCTGGATTGTTAAATATGTGAACATTGCCATGAGTGAAGCTTGTGCAAGTTATCATAGCAGATATAAAAACAGGCTTAATTCCCTGTCATCAAGAGGAAAATCAAATGAAATTACTTCTATAATATATATCTCTTAAATGTAATATTGCTAATTAGATTATTCTACATTCTTCTCAATTGTTCCATTTTTTTAGGGGGGGTCAGTGTTTGGGGCGTTGGATAATTATGTTTAATCTGTCATGTGTAATCAATTACATAGTTGTTTTTATTATTTTACCTTTATTCATAAACATTTTTTACTTTTTAAATTTGTATTAAATATGCTTCAGAAGTGTATTGTGTTAGTGTGACTAAAACCTACAAAGCTACAAGGCCAAAAGTGTATTCCATTTTAAATAAAAAATAATTTATGGATTTTCTTTTTTAAAGTTGAATACTTTCACAATGATGATAACAAAAAAAAAAGTACAGAACAATGATGAGATTGACAACATTGTTTATAAAGTGCAACAAATGCATCAGTTTTGCACATGTTTCAGTTTGATCCAATACAGATAATTTGAATTTGTGTCTAACACAATCAAATGTTCTACATACTCATACACATATATGTGTCTGTATAACAATTGTGGCACACCACTTTGTTTCCATATAATGGCTCATTTTCAGAGTGGAAACTATGTCACCCAAACTGAGGCAACATGTTGCAGAAGGAAAGATGTGACCTCAGATGTGGCTGAGGATGATGTCAAGTTAGCAGTTGGTGACATAATGCGTAGTTCAATTAATAAAAAACTGTATTTCCTTGCTTGTTTGAAATATTTTTCAAATACATGTTTCGGTTTCGCCTCTTTCGTTGTGCCCCACCAATACTGTTATTGATTATTTCAGCCAGCACCTGCTGCATAAACATTAGTTAAGTAGCTTTCTTATTGTTTGGTTAACACATTTATAGCCACACTGCTCAAATAACTACAACACACAGGTATACAAATTGGCAGAGGGAAAGATAAATCTGTCTGCAGCTTTAAAAAGTAATTTAATTCTCTTTATGGGGCAATGCGTCTTCTTGCAGGTAATTTTAAGTCTCTTTTTACTGCACCAAGAATGTTGAAGAAATCATTTTTGTAAACGTTTATGTGATTTGATTAGGATATATTTTATATAAAGGGAGCAGTTAGTTTGAAATATGGCAGGGGGTTTGGAAACATACCCGGGTTGAAACACAAGAATAGACATACATATGCGCACACCCTCTGGCAATAAGCATATGTATGAATAGTTACTGTGTCTGGCCTGTCACTATATTATCTCACAATATTAGCAATGAAAGAATGAAACATTATGGGTATTTTTAGCTCAAGTCCTATTTAAATGGAGCAAAGTTTGATATATAAGCTTGTGTGTTATCCATTTGTGAGGTTAACAAAGGTCTCAGAGAACGTGCGTAGCAGAGGTGTGTGATCAAGTGACCTGAATCATTGAGAATTACAGCCCACCTCATTACCTGCAAGTAGCAGAACATGGAAACAATGAATGTAAAATCAGATTTTCCTGATCACTGGCTCTCATCGTGGAAGAACACAGCTATCCCGTCGCCCCAACCTCAGCTGATAAACTGAAAATGTACAACAAAATGTGATCATTTGGAAGCATTTTCATCTCATTTACCCCTCCAGTTCCAGTGACAGACCTCACAAGTAGTTCGCTTGGAAATCGCTTATTTTACTTTAAACATGCCATTCTGTTCCTGCTTTGTTTTGACTAAATACTGCTCAGGCAGTTTGAGAATTGAAATGAGCTTTTTCTACTTGACGTGTGTTCACAAGTTAACACACTCTGATGCACAAGTACAAATACATACTCTGTTTCGCATACCGTTGTTTATTGTGTCCCTTCGTAACTTGCACTCGCTGGAACCGGCAGCAGCTGCCAGCTGACATAAAGCTGCATTAAGAAGTCTCTTCATTGTGCCTTTATAACCACTGTACACATGTGCTCAGCGTTGCCTCATCCTGTCTCGCTAAACGCCTGAGGCAGTGTCGACGAAGGCCTCAGTGCCTTTCACTCAGTGGGCATCCAGAAGTTTTCTGCCAGCTGCATTGCAGAAAAAAACAGGCAAATGAAAAGAATAAAGACAGAAAATATTTTACTTTTAGTACTTTTTTTGTCTGTCTAAGGGGAGAAACAAACAAACAACAGGCTGGGCTCAATACCTATCAATACGTCTTACTGCAACATTTCTTTCATTTATGTTGTCTTTCTGTTCACTCATCATCCATTGCTTGCTTCAGTTTAAGGTTTAAAATAAACTGTGTCTGTGTTGATGACAAAAGAGACAAGAAACTCTTAAGGACACAGTGAAAATGAACTATCATTTAATGTGTCCATATCTGATATCGAAAGGCCAACCTCCCCGTCATGTACAATAATCTTTCTCGCAGATTGCCACACCAGCGCATTAGACAGCTTTCATTCCTAATAGCAAGGCGTACTAAATAATGGGCTGCGCCGGTCAACAGTTACTATGCCATTTCCTCTATAGCAGGAGCACTCGACAGAATATCTTGAGTTGTTTGTCACCTAGCTTGGGATGCAGTGGCCCTCCTTGAGCACTCAGTCAGCCTCTCCTGGATAAAACTCATTATCCCAGTCTGCTGCTCGTCAGGAAACTCATTATCCCATCCATCAGCAGTGGACTCTCAGACAACGGGATGAATATGCCCTCTCATCGTTTAATTAGATCACTTTGCCTAGAGTTTGTGGGAGAGAACAACAGCAGCCGACACAGCCATATCAGCCATAATTATCTATCTAATATGACATCTTTCGTTTGACATTTGTTACTGCTGTTGGTTATCATTGACTCTATGTTTGTTGCAAATGCATGCATACCCTCTGACAGTTGCTTTCTTGGTAATTGGAGCGATACTTCTGCCAAGTCATTGGCTGTGCTCATAGCAATACAGTTTATGGTTATTTGAAGTTTTAAATATGTGTATTTATATATATTTATACTTGAGACAGAAGTGTGTGTATATAACTATATATATATTTCTGTGATGATTTTTTTAAGTTTTACAAATGATTCAGATGTTGTAGGGATTCAACCCTTTTACATCCTGTATACATTGTATACATACACTATTTTAAAAGCTATGAAATTACTTTTTTTGCCAAACCTTTTTTTTGTCATGACAGAAGATTTTTTTAAAAAGACAAAAAGTTTTAACAAAAAGTGCATGGACAGTCCTTTATCATGAGGAGCCTTCATCTTCATATAATTGTGATTTACTTTTGACTATGCTCAAGATTAGACAACTTTGAGGCTAGACAGAGCAATCCCCCAATCTGACCCACACCAGAGCATTGTTTGGTCCTATGCAGGGTTGCATTACGACCCATAATGAACTGTGACTGCAAGTCGTTGGGTAGATGGATAGCCTCTGGTTCCTGAGTCCCATCACCTCCCACCACTTCACTTTCTTCCTTTTCTGTTCTACCCCTCCCATTCATCCATCCTCTGCCAAACGGATGTCCAATGAAAATGGAGGGCCCCTGGACAAGTTGGAGAATAGATTATTGACTGGGACCACAGATTTACACTGGAGCCACGGGGCTAGGCGGCCCCAGCAGAGATAAATGGGACATGTAATTGAGTTTTGTCATTCCGTTGTGTTGGAGAGGCTATGGTCAGTGGCGCACCCATGGTGGTGCTGTCTGGATGGTGGTATTTGTGGGTGGGGGTGAGAGGCGTCAAGGTTTATGAGCCATACAAAGTGGCACTGGAGGGTCAGACAGAGGGCAGTTGGACACTTTAGCTGGATAGATGTCAGGACAATGGAGCAAAAGATGGAAAATGGGAGTGGGAAATGTTTCCTATAGACCTTAAAAGACTATACTAAGGACAGAGGATTACTTCAGGACAGGGCCTGAACTGGAATTCTTGAATTTGATTCAGTGCCCTAAGTTAACCCATCTCAATTTTTCAAAGCTGTTGTCAGCTTATTAAACATCTATGGAGGATTTATATTTAGGTTATTTCTGACTTTGTCACTTACGAAGAGAATTTAATAATTCCCCAATTTATTAAATGTGGAAATAAATCCCCATACAAATAAATGTGATTGCAATTCTATTGCAAAAATATAAAATTGGGTCAAGAACTGACTACAATACACAATGAGAATATATACAGATTTATTACTGTAACCAAAAGAGAGAAAAGTTCAGAGAAATAAGCTAACTTTCACTTGGTTCTTAAAAGTAATTTAGGATTCTGTGAGGATGGATTTTTGCTTTACTTGTGTGTGGAATTCAGTCAAGACTTTGTACATTGGGAGAGGTGTGTTGTTACCACAGTAACCGGTACTCTGGCATCAACATGCAGTGTGTGTGTGTTTTTGTTGTTTGTTCTTCTATGTTCTTGACTCAGGGACATAAATCTGTTTACACCATCTCATTTACTTAGGGTTAGAGAAAAGGCAAGGATTAGGTAAATTTAAATTATGGTTGGAAGAAGACAAAATCTGCAGTAAATTAATGTAAATCAGCAAAATGAGAAGAATGTGAACTTGTATGTGTTTAAATGTGACGTAGGCCGTCTCGTTGGTAGTAGAGGTTGAGACTGAGCAAAGGCTGGGTAAAGGATCGAAAGTGGTGCTTTCAGAATAAAAATAAGAATACTCAAGTCCCACAACATAGGCAGCAGAGGTAAACAAGTGCATAGACATGCATTAAAAGGAACACAAGGATTTAAGACATGTCACTATGTGTTTTTCTTACATATTTATATGCTGTACAAAAATGGTTGTTTTTCTGAATGTCTGATTTGTTTACATTTATTTTCTGTTTATTTTTCTAATATGAAATCAGATATGTAATACACCTCCACCGGCATTTCTAACATGGGCACCTGGCTTGTGTGTCTGAGCATGTGTGCTGCGGATATGAGCGAAAGGATTATCACTTGGCCTACAGACACCATATGAGCTTATCCAATTTCACCAAAGTACACTTGGATTAAAAGCAACACTGTCAAGGTATAGAAACACAGGCTTTTCTAGAAATGGTCCTGACACAAACCCTTTAGTCTTTCCGATATAAGTAACCCACAAGAGCATCTATACAAATTGTAATACTGAATCAGTCTTATCAGCACTCATTTGAAACCCTCACTAATGATGCACAAAAGTTAAGCACATTGTTGAAGTTAGCATGAGGACCGATTGTAAATTTATTCTATATAAGAACAAATCCTCAGCCTCTAATATCATCTATCTGGACGGATATTGCATTCTTTTTTCTTTTATTCAGCTTTCCCACAGACTGTTAATACACTAAGCAAGATGGATGAAGGCCAGGCTTTTGACGCCTGAATGCAAGTCACAAGTGTTATTACTCACCTAGAGCCTCAATGGTCTCTCTGTTAGTTTGGACAGTTCAACAAGCAGAATACGGAAGCTTCTCGCTTTACACTAGCATTCTAATATCCCAAAGTGTGAAAGATGGCTCCTTTATGCTGTAACATCTTCCACTGAATGGGTCAAGCCACCAGTCCCAATAGCTGATCTTCTCTTCTCTCCATCCAGTGTTTAGCAATCTACTTTATACTTTTTCATCATATTACTGTCTACTTATCAAATCTTCGGAAGAACATTGTAATAAATTCAGATATTCTTTTGCTCTTTATTTGGTAACTTTGTCAAACATTTGCTGCTTGTTGAGGAATTTTGAGAAGCATCATATTCCAAAAAGGTAAGGCTAAGTTTGCTTTCTGTGGCCATATGAGTCTGTGAAAGTGTGTTATATACAAAGGCATACTTCATACTTCGGGTTTTGTGATACACGGGTGGATTACAAAGTAACGTATATATTTTTGAGTTAATATAGTGTCAGATTTCAGGAGGAGGTCATGTTTTGGATAGGGATAGTTTTTTTTCTTATTCTCTTTGCTTGTCATGTATAACATAGATTGACTAACAGACTGAATTAGCTAAATCTGCTCTGAGTTTGGTTTTCTTCAGTCTGTTTAAAACAATCTGTTAAATGTGATATCCAAACAAGTGTTACACATTTCCCGTGGTTAAAATGAAGTGATGACACGACAGCTTTTTTAATTGAAAAGTTTTCAATGTTTTCAATCCACCAAAAGTTCTATCCTTCTAAAATAATTACTGTACCCTTTTAAAACTGGTCTCTGATAATAAAAATGCTACATCTGCATCCTTTAAAATCCATTTTAGGAAATTTATCTCCTGAAAACCTTCCATGTGGACTGATTAAAACTTGTTGGAAAGCTTTTATTATGAGCACTCTGACATGATTAGTTGTTCTCAGCTCAAATAAGCAAATTTCCCTCACTCTCCCATCATCCGCTCCATTCAGATGAGACACTTTGGATCTGTGACTTTTGACATCATTAGAAACACTAAATTCACAGTATGGAAAAGTTCAGCTGTGGTGTTGGCTGGTTGTTGTCTTTTTTCTTTTTCTATTCAAGCATGAAAAGAAAAAAGTGCACCCCCCCCCACGCACACATACACACGCACACACACATCTGGACATGATAACAAAGTTACATCCATCACTTTTACTTAAACAACCTGGCAGTCACAATTTTCATTACGATACAAACTGCATTTACAGATCTTGCCTGCATAAAAGGTTTGTCCACATCAAGGTCTGATTTTATCAATTCATCACTTTTTTCTTTTCTGTTTTTTCTTTTTTTGACATAGTTTACAATGTCCTTTCAGCTTGTCAATTTCAATACTCTAACAGAGCCAGCACTGGAAACAATTGCATGTTGTGATTAAGCTTTTAATGAATCGACTACATGCATGAATACAAAGTTTTGTTACAGTGGAAAAGTTTGGGAAGTAGCTGAGATTGCATGTTTTAACCCTTGTTTTACAGAATCTGTTCATTAAATGGTATTGACCAGCTTCAGACTTGGGTGATTTGTAATGAACTGTGAACTAGGACTACTGAAATTGAAGTCAATACGGAGAAAAATATCATTAAAACACAGTTGTTTTTTATTTGTAAATGTAGCATGGCTGTGCTATGAGACTTTAAGACAAATACCCTACTTTGCTGAACTTCCTCACATGAATATTGCTGCAGAAACACAGACCTAATGCACCTTAAAGGTGAAGGCTTTATTCTTTAATTGTTTTTGTATTCCTTCAACTGTAAATTTATAATTGTCAGGTGTTTGAGCTTCAGAAGTCCAGCATGTGACTCAAACTTGCATGAAGTGCTAGGTATAGTAAAATAACTATAGCAGAATAACTATGAAATTTTGAGCTGGAATCATTTAGAAAAAACTGTCACAACTAATAATTTAACCCCCCCCCCCTCCTTTTTTTTGTCTCAAAATTGTATTCTCCTCACGTTGTAAATCAGAAGAACTTAACTGGAAGCAAGCATTTCAGTTTTCGAAGTGAAATTACCTCATCCTGCTTTTTTCCCCCAGAATCTACTCCTGGCCCAAAAGCCATAAGAGCTACAAATATGCTTTAACATTTCCTGTTCATGGCACAGTGTTACTTATTTTCCTCCCTCTTGTCTAACGTACCTCGTTTGGCAGAGTATGAAGCACGATGTTCTCTACCAGGTGGGTTTGTAGTCCACTACCTCACTAAAAGGACCAAATTGGTGTTGGATAAAAGTCCTCTTGTCTGTGTCTCATTTTCTTTTCTACTACCTGGCTCATGTCTTGTTGCTTACTCAACCACGTAGGCTGCCTTGATTTCTTATCTTTCTCTTTGAGTTGACAGGTGCTGCTGCCGCGCATTGTCCGCACAGGACAATGTATTAATGGAGCCAGTGACAACTTATACATGTGTATGATACTGGAAACATAAAGGTTCAGCCAATAATAAATGACAAATATACAGTAGAAGCATTCAACAGCTTACTTGATTTATTAAAACGGGGATGGTTCCGTTTTATTGATCACTTTTTCCATTAGGTAACACACAAGAGAAGGCTAAGATGAATGCCAACTGTTGTCGGTTCTCATCGGATTTGGATTCTTGGATGAAGACTAAACCCATCTGGTGAAATTATGCCAGTGGACAAATGTTGCCAGGGCAAAGATTAGCCTAACTGATGTCTTCCTTGGCTTGGCCAGCCCAGAATGTCCATTAGATTAACACCATTCATGATGACAATCTGGCCACAGATCCATGAGGTTTTACAGACTGTTAAGTGGCTGCGTAGATCGACAGCACAGTAAAGACACTGTCATAACATGATGGAGGAGGAGAAACACTCATCCCTTCCTTTAATGCATCTAAAGATTTATGTATCCATCAAAAACATAAAAAAGCAAAGCAAAGAATTATAATCCTGCTTTTTCTTACAAGTCAATGACAATAGCAGCTATATTATACTACCTTCACACAAGATTAATTCAAAGAGGATGGTTATTGTTTTGAAGCCTTTTGAAGATCTGTAATGATGGACACTTTATCTAGAGCTCATGAATTTCTAGAAGCGTGAGTTGCTCATATGTGAAATATTCCCTAAAGTACTCCCTAAAAGATAACTAATAATTAAGATGAAATAAAAATTGATCTTGTTTCAACCGCACTAGCTCTTGTCAGCCAACAGGTCCTGCAGCCCACTTTCTCCTCGGAGAGAACAGAGGCAGAAGGGAAGACGTCATAATGATTTTAACAGATTCCAGCAGAGATGAGAATGGGTTTAGTTCATAATTCTGGATTGAGCCTGACACAAATCTCTGTTTGCGTTTTGTGCCCAGCTCTCCTGAAGTACAGAGGGGTGCATCTTCTGCATGAGTACGCCAACTACAGTGGCTAAGGCTGACATGGATCTCAGTGTCTCTTACACTGGCACTCACAACCTGTTCCTCTGTGCTGCTAAGTAAGAACCGATGGCGTATCTCTGGCACATCTGCCTGTGTAAATCCCTTCTCAGTAGATCCATCTCAATCTTGCGGATAATGCGAGACTTTTCCTGGTTTCATTTCTCACTTTATCACTCAAGTATAGATTTTATTTATTAAGCATTAAATGTGTGCCAGATATAATACGTTTGTCAGGATGTGGGAAACATCAGTGTCCTTCACAAACAAAAAGTAGTTAGACATGCTGGACTTTTTCAGTCCTTTTTGGAAAGTTTGGCTGATTTATAAGTTTAGACAGCATATTTGGGCCAACGTTGATTCCATGTTCCCTTATTAGATTAGGTGGAGCAGAGTCTGTTCCCATTTAGTGTTGGAGATGTGTATTTATGCAGCTGAGAGGAATTATTCATCAGAACATATTCTTAAATCTGTCCAAAATGGCACATTAATTGTTCATCTCTTATAATGAAGTATTTTGACGATCAGACATACACTTTTCAGTGGTAGATCCTGTGGTTCTGCAGGTTTTGAGGTGGGGATTTCAAATTACTGCCTACCCCAGACTCAATCTTCTTGTGTTCTTTGAGTCATTAGCAGTTTTACTGTCCTGCTGAGGGAGGCCGCTACTATTGGGGAAGTGCTGTTACCATGTGGAGGGTGTGATTGGTTTACAAAGATGCTTAATTACGTGGCAAGTGTCAAAGTAACAGCCTTCTTAATGCCAGTGTGCAGGTTTTGCCAGTAGAATATTTAACAATTATGGCTTGGTGTTTAAATTGACTCTAGTGTTTTCATGTCTGGTTATAATTAGCACAAAAATTCAGCATGGTCTATTTGCTTAAACGCTCAGTTTTCCCAGTCTGGGCCATTTATGCATCAATCTAAGTCCGGTGTCATTCTCACTGATGCATGTCTCTAACTTATGTCCATTGCATATTAACTTGCTATAATTTATATCACAACAGTGAAAATGTATGCAAGACTTCTATTGCCTATCGCTTTACTTTAACCTTTTTTTATGTTTGAGAATCCTGGATGGATGGATGGATGGATGGATGGATGGATGGATGGATGGATGG
>JABUIW010000214.1:7991761-8019953 GCA_013363375.1 Menidia beryllina
GGATGGATGGATGGATGGATGGATGGATGGATGGATGGATGGATGGAATATTGTAGTCCTGACTTATTCAGTTATTTCAAACCACTCTTTTATGTTACCGAATTGATGTACACCTACTGAAGATATCATCTTTTGGGCTTAACCATGTACTTAATACCAAATGGGTGAAGTCAGAAGGAACCTTAAAGTTGTAATTTGTCTAATTTCTGTCAAACTTTAAAATAGGAGATTGCTTAAAATGTAGGAAAAGAAAAAATGACTGTATTGGGCTACGTATGAAGAGAATTACAAAAACATGTGACAATATCATAGTTGTGACTGCATCATAGAGAGATCTCATAGAACCAATCATGTGAAGAAGATGGGGGTGGATGAATAGTTTAATGCATTTGGCATGTGAAGCTAATATTAATCAATGTTTGAATGGCAATTACTTAACACTCAACTCCGACTGGACTGGATTGTTAATCATTGCAACAGATGACAGAATTCCTTAGATTAAGTAGTTCATTAATGAGATTCTAGGCTGTTTTTTAAGGAATTTAAGTGTCACTTTAGATTTGGCATTGTCCTTAGGGCAGCACTGTAATGATCCAAACAGAAATGTCTTCTTTCTAGAGATGATTAACCAAGCTTTTACTTACTGTCTTTTTATCTGTTTTAACAAGAAAGACCTTGACTGTCTACAGGCTGTACAGAATGCATCTGCACAACTTTTAACTTATACCCTGAAAAGAGCTCCAGCCAGTCCAGTTTCATCATTGGCCTCTAGTCCACTTTAGAAAGAGTTTAAAATGCTTGTCCATACTTATAGAGCCCCCACATATGTCTCTGGTCTGATTTATTACCATACACCTGGCATACTTTGAAAGAATCTCTGGCATTGAGAAAGTCAGAGATTGTTGGTTCTTCCACACACATGAAACACTAATTTACATATTTCATGTTTATATTGCAGGCGGCACGGTGGTGTGGTGGTTAGCACTGTCACCTCCCAGCAAGAGGGTTCTGGGTTCGAATCCCGGGGGAACCAGGGCCCTTCTGGGTGGAGTTTGCATGTTCTCCCTGTGTCTGCGTGGGTTCTCTCTGGGTTCTCCGGCTTCCTCCCACAGTCCAAAAACCTGCATGTTAGGTTGATTGGAGATTGGGGAAATTGCCCTTAGCAGTGAATGTGAGTGTGAGTGGTTGTTTGTCCTTGTATGTCCTGTGTGTTGCCCTGCGATGGACTGTCCAGGGTGTACCCTACCTGTTGACCACTGGGATAGGCTCCAGTTCCCCACGACCCCATGAGGGAATAAGCGGTATTGATAATGGATGGATGGATGTTTATATATATATGTGGCATGTTCTTCCACTTAGAGATGACAAATGTATTGTGTCAGTAATTTGTCTTCATTGTGTGCTTGCCATCAGTCTGACATTGGCTTTAAATAAACTATTGCAATACTCAGATTGTTTGTTTGTGTCTGAGGAGTGTCTGACCTGGATGGTTACTGTCTTTCATCATATTTTATACTCTTTTATTGCATCATTGTGTATGTACAGAGTCAAATGACGTAAGATATGGTGTGATGATCTGCTCTGCAGTCTTGGTGACTCTCTGGGGAGCCTTCTTCTTTGCCTGGGTGATATTTCCAAACCAGACAGTGATGCCCATATTGAAGATGCTCTCCACCAGTCCTTTGTTGGCTGGAGTGAGGGGGCGCCCACTCCCTCCAGGCTTCCTGAGTGCCTGATGAAATAAAGGCGCTGCTGGGCCTTTTTAACTGTGGATGTGGTGTTTACAGTCCAGTTCAGGGTGGATGTCAGATGTAAACCAAGAGACTTGTGGATGTCAGCTATGTCACCTAAGTCCTATTGATGTATGGAGACTGCAGAGAGGGGTTACGTTTCCGAAAGTCTATTATTGGCTCGCAAGTTTTGCCTCTGTTGAGGCTCTCCATACAGCAAAATAGCAGGTCCCTGTAGACTGACTCGCCACTGCCTTTTATTAGACCCATGCTGGTCATGTTGGTGGTGTTGGGTGGAGACACATGTGTATGTACAGTTGTGGATGTACACAAATTCTAATGTTTTCAAATATACATGTGGTTGTTTTATTTTCTCATACCTGTCAAAGTCAGACATGATTTTCGTATGACATGAAATGCAAACACTCAGACATATGCTGTAGAAAAAATGGAACAGAGTTTTCAGCTGGAGGTGTTTTCATGTATCATTGTAGAGAACAAATACTAACAAGGTGTTTTGTAGTTTGAATTAAATCATTTGTTGATACTAAGATCTCTGCGTCTGTTTGTTTGTGAATCCTTTTGGGAAAACAGGAATAACCAGAATCATTCCGATGCTCTCATGGATCTAGATACAATCTCTCGCCATCAGATTCAAAGCTTTCTCTCTCTCTCCGAGCACTCCATGAATGTGGTTTGTAATCTGTCTCAGGGGAAGCCGGAGGAGTTTGCACAAAACCCCATCTGTTTAGCTCACAAGTAAACCTGATGAATGAGATTTACTGGTGTCTCATGCTTACTGATCTATACGAGGGAGCGAAAGTAGAATTGTAGAGTAAGCTAAGGCACAAGTGTGGAAACAACTGGTTTCTTTGCATCTGTATTATATATATTGAGTAAAGGTGCAGACTTTGTTGTGCAAAGTGATATTTCACTTGGCTTTTCCATGTACAGGCATGTCATTTCTAAATGAGTTGGATGTTTGCATCTTAAATTGACAGCTTCATGCAGAAGTGTGGCAACAGCCAGGACGAGTTTAATATGCACATCCTCCCCAGGCTTGGCAATTAATATTTGAGGCTTTGCCTGTAAGGTTTGAAAATGATATTGAATTGTTTGCTTTGTTATTTTGACTCACTTTTTGATTCCTAACACTTTATTTACAACCATGAAATGTGCAATTCTCCTCAGATTGTTGCAGGTTTTAATTACCGTACCAGAAATATTGGATAGCCTCTGTCTGATAATCATCTTTGATTGGATGAGGCGGAAATATGAATGTGTATCATCACAGGTCCCTTTCATCACCATAGAAAAAGGAATGGAGTTTCAACATGCAAAGTTTTCTTTTTGGGGTATATCATACTCAACATATCTACAATGTCACCATGGGATAGCCTCTTCTTTCCAATGAGTACAGGGATTTGCTGGATATATATCAGCATGCTTTATTGAGGATACTGCTACATATTTCATATTTTGAACCCAATTAGGCTTTGAGCTAGTCAAAGAGTTGTGAAGAAGATGAATGTAAAATTCTGAAAATTCAAAAATTCAAAGTATCCAAATACCACACTCAAACCCATGCATTTTCATCACTGGCCTTGTCTTGGTTTGTTACAGATTACTTTCTTGGATTCAGATCACGGAATCTGCCCAGTCCTTCAAGCTGTGGACACCAACTGATTTGTTTGGTTTGGGGACACTGAGCAGCATTTCATTTGGTTAAAAAAACAATCGGTCCAATGTGAGCTACAGGGGGGCTGATAGATTATCCTAAAGTGTCTCTGAAGCAGCTGTCAAGTAATTTTTTCAAGCTCATTCCTTATCTTTTGTGGTGGAAATATAGTAATCAGAAATACCTGCAGCCTGAGTATTGTCTGTTAATGTTCGTAAATTTTGAGCAATTATTTTTTCCCCTGAGAAAAACAGTTAAAGTAAGTTAAGTGTCTATAGTCACACTTTTTTTTTTCTTTTGGACTTGTATTCCCTGTATTACTCAATGAGTAAGCCTCAGCTACCCTTTAGTATGCACAATTACATGATGCCATACACATCAGGCACATTTAAAAATGTATCATAACTGATAAAGTCTGTTTTTCATGTTTAAATACATTCTGAATATGTTGGTTCAGAACAATTCCCTGTAAAGTTATCCATTTAGCAGATGATATTACAGATGGCAAGGAGAGGAAGATGGTTGGTAAGTGTGCATTTGGAAAACCTGTGCAGCCCACCAGGCTTTGGCCACAACACCAGCACAGTCTGTGACCAAGTTCCCCGAGGAGAAAAATCCCATTGAGCGCTCAGTGTGCTCTCAGTTGTCTCTGGCAACAAAACGTTGCGTGAATGTGTATGTGTTTGCCTTGCCAGTGAGGGAGTGTGTCAAAGCAGCAGTATTAATAGCACAATACTCAGTGATAAGCTTTTCACGACAGAAATGGTGATGAACAGACATGCACATGCACACCAGCATCTTCCCCTGACAGCTGCCTGTGTCCCTAACATGTTTATAGCCCTAAACACTTGAAGGTACACAAACTCACAGACCCCCTCAGCGACTTTCTGTTTTTTATTTTTCATCCGTGATTTCTCCTCAACCTTCACAGTTATCAAAGCCTATATTGCTTCTGCTCCATTGTTAAGGGCAAGGTGATTTGTCACGATTTGTGCGGACATAGAAATTCCTTTTCCTCAGCGGATAGGATGTCTAGACAATGTGCTCTGCTGTGCGAGCAGTCGTACAGCTGGGGCAGCCTTTATTTCTTTCAGTAACTATTTTACTATGAAAGCAGCCAATACTGTAAACCCTGGAGGTTTCCAAATGCATAATGTAAGACTAAGTGCTGCATGCTTTTACAGGATGATTTATATTAGGACTTGTAACTAAAAGGTTTACATAACAAAATCAAAGACCACTGTTGAATGATCCTTTTTTAGATATATTAATATACACATTTAAAAAAAAGTTAAATATGATAACATTTATAACTTCAGTGGCACTAATTTCATATTTAAAAATCTTGTCTTTCCTTTCCTTTTTCATTCCAGGCCTGTAGATGACAGCGTCTACATTGGGAACCTAAAATCTTAAAAAGTGAAAGAAATACATAGATTTAGCAAAATATGGATATGTTTTAGTCTGGACAGAGACTCTGTTTCGAACTTAACTAATTATTCCTAAACTCCCCTCTCCCAGTGGTACAACAAAAAGTATTCTACCAGGTTGCACTCTGAGTAGAAGTCCAAATCCCATCTGTGAGGGCCGCTGTCTTGCAGGTTTTATATGCACCATTAGCAGACATGTTTTAGCAGGTGTAACTGTTTTTTGAAAAGCCTGAATATAAGAACTGATTCTGGAAAATTGGAAGTCAGCAGAGTGTGACTGAATACATAGGTTCTCTGCTTTGATTGGCATGTTTTCAATGCAAATGGTATTAGCATAAGACGTTACATGAAAAAGATGACTGCTTAGATAAGCCGTTTTTCTTTTCATTCTGTCTATTCCATTCTTGGTTGTGTCACCATTTCCATGCGTGCGCTGTTTGCACAGAGAGGGTGTGCTATATGATGTTTACAATAAGTCTGAGCAATTCTATCCAACCTGACTGTTTATTTTAGACACAGCGCCGACATGGAAGAAATCCTGACAACAATGTTTTAAAAAACTCACCTTCAGATTGAAGGTCTGAATATTAAGTTAATTTGAAACTATTTAAATGTGATGTCACCTCCTTTTATTTGAGTATCCAGATCAATCACCTTTTAAAAAAATCAGAAAATAAAAAAAACACCAATGCAAATTACACGAACAAGACCAGGAGTGAAACAACAGCACGAGAGACTTTGAATGACATTCACGTCTGTTTACCTTCAAAATGTTGACTGAGAAATTGGCACAGATTACACAAACCGATGTATTAAAACACAATACAAATATGGCTGTACGTTTGTCCCAGATCAGATTTACATATATCAATGTAGACACAACATACTTGTGCAGAGTTTTGAAAACTTTCCATGCACTCCATGGCAAAATAATCATTATGGAAATAATACTGTGGCTACTATACTTAGGAGGACTGAAAAAAGTCAAAGTGGCTGCTGGCTATGCTGCAAAATAAGCAGACTTCGCCAAATCTACAGTTTGTCAGGCAGAACATAGAGTTGGTATAGAATAATCTTGACACAGATGACCACTGTCAGTCATATGGTTACATGAATATATGGAAAATAAATCTTCACCAGGTCACTTGAAGTGCTGAATGTTAAACTGTTGGAAAAGCAGAGAAAGCTGGTGCAGAAGAGTTTTTGGGAATTGTGCCAACGTGGATTTAACTCAACACACCTCACACATGAGCAGATGCTGAATTGCCTTTTCAGAAAGTTAGCCTTTATGCCATAATGAAGAATAATTTTCATATAGAAGGATTTCTGCTGGGATTTGCAGTCGCAGTATTGTTGTTGAATGGCTCAATGGCACCCCTATGACTCCAAGACACTGCATGTTCTACACGATGATCTAATGCTTCACACCCGCTCAATCTACTCCCTGCATGATTCCACTTTTTCTTGTACATACATGAATTTGTGGGTGTGTGTGTTCATGCGTGCAGGCATAAGTGCACACGTCTGAGTTACCCAGTGAATCAATATCGGTCTCTGCATGACATCACAGAACACAATAGAGGTTAAGTGAATTAACATTCTTTGTTTCTGTACCTCTCTGTGAAATGTCCCTATCAATAAATCAATGTTGAACTGTGTGTTCAATTCCATTCTACTTTTTTCTTTTCTTTTTTGTATTTGAAACACTATTAGAAGCTGTTTAAAAGGTGCTGTGCATAAATCCTGCATAAATATACCGGTAGGTACAGAAATACCCAGCTTTGGTGATGTTTGTAGCCTATGAAAAGCCTCAGAAGAGCTTTATTTCATCTATAGTGGGGAATGAAAGATGAGACATTCTTTAACAATCTAATACTAATGAGAATTCAATTGAAAGCAAATGCTGCTAATTTGAATAAAATCTCTATAGTCATGGCTGTGGAGGGAAATCGTCTCATTTCACTAAGCCCTCTACTGACTGTGTATGGTTAGAATTCAGTAATGTTAAGCAGGAAAATTGTACATGTTTACATGTAATTAAAATCAGGGTACGGAATACTGAACAGCCTCTCAATATATCTCAAACACAAGTTTCAATTTACAATAATAACAATTTTTACTTTTCTCCAGCACTTTTCCTTTTACCTGCTGTCAGGTGACCAGATATCCTGATAGTACAAGAAATAGGCAAAGTAATATGTACTATATATATGTATATATCGCATATGTGTGTATGTATTTAAATTAATATATGTATCTTAATATATCATGAAGAGTAGCAGTAACTTGGCGGAAGGCACATCTTGTATTAGTGTGTGTATCTGGATTTCTAACCTTTGCTTTTCTCCCTGAAGTCTTGACTTAATAGGTGGTGTTCCTTGATTGATTGAGTTGTAGGGTTTCACTTTTAAATGCCACACCTTACCCCAGACACAACAAATAGATAACCCTTCTGATGGTTAATCTTTGTAAGGATTGCAGATTATTGACTAACAGGACAAACTGCTAATGATTCACATGGCCAGGTTAGTTTTTCTGAAGAAAACAGCAGTGAGAAGTTCCACTTGTTTGGTCCTTTGTCAATTGATTTTGCCATGAACTGCAGTGTTTAAAGTTGCTGTAAGATAAATACATAAAATGTATGCACAGATCAGAAACTTGTCAGCTTTACAGCTCATCTAATTTGTTTTTTGCATTTTAGATTTTAGGATTTCAGGCCCAGTCCTGTGGACATGGGTAAAAAAAAAGGACATGAGCAAGTGCACTGAAAAGTTGTTTGTATAAAACATGTCATAAAACATGTAATCAGTAAGTTTAAGCTTTAGTGAAAAGTTAGTTTGTATTTAACTCAGATTTATTAGTGCATGTTGTTAGATGGATGTAGTTGCGCTCTCTTTGTAGTTACAGGAGTTACAGTTTTATGACTCCGGATCATAGTTTTTCATTTGGAGACACAAAATGCCTACTGGAGACACTTTTCTTCCTTTGGAACACACAAAAAATGTACACAAAACCCCTTTTACTACACTTCTAAGCAGGATAAGGTCAGTGGTTCCCTCCAAATTTCCCTCCACATTTCCTTTCATCTTTTGGGTAGCTGTTACACTTAACTGCCTTAACAGCTTAGCTCTGCCAAACAAACTAACATCAGCAGATTTCCTGTCCCCTGTACGTGTACACCAAGATGAAATGAATGCTTTCTCTCTCAAATATTTTTTCAGCAGTCCACATAGAGACAAAAGACAAATAAAACCCATCTGCAGTGTGCATAGCTTTGGCGTGGAAAAATGAACAAACTCAAGTGTCTAATTTGTCAGTTTGTCTATTACTTTTATTCACAGACACTGGTTCAGGGAAAGCAATTGCCAAGGTCTTTACTTACAAATTTGATTTGTATTTAGAAAATAGGTGTAAAGTCAATTTTGATGAACTAGTCATGTTTACAATTGTTATACCCCCCTTCCTCTATTCATGTAGAAACTTTGCGTGGCTTCTCTGTCCTGTCCTTTCTAAAATGGTGTTTGAAAGTGTTCAGACATCTGCGTTTGGAGTTGGGTTCTCCTCATCATGGCGTACAAACCATTTTAGGTGTTAGCCAGTCCCACCTAAAATGTACTCCCAGTACCCCCAGTGATTTGTTTAAACACTCTTAGATTCTTCCATTATGTCGTTGTTTAGCTCTTTAAGATGCACGGGCACATTAATCACACATGGTGCTGTTTATGTTCTGACATGACATTATGGTCAAAGTTGCACTGAAAGCTGCATTATTTGTGAATCCAGAGTCAGATTAACACTGTTCTGAAAACAGTTCAGCTCTCTGTATATTGTTTGTTTTTTATTTATTGATATTTTCCCCTGCTCAATAAGGTTCAGCTTATTTGGCCAATCCCAGCTGCCATTGGATGAGAAGGAGGGTACACTTTTGCATGGGTCACCATTCCCTCTCATGGCTCAGAGTAAAGAGAGAGACTTAAAGGAAAGGTTAGGTAGCATTTCTTGACAGATTAAAGTGCTGTGGGACTAAAGACCCATAATTGTTGGACTAAGAAAAAGACACCTTTCTGTACTTTTTCCCCAGCCCCCTATCTAATCCAACATTTTCCCTGATGTCTCTTGTTCTTTACCAGTCTCGGCTCTGTGCTTTCAGATGAAAAAGCCTCATTTGCTTGACACCAGTCAGCAAACATCTGATTTAATGTAAATATCACAAGCCAATATTAAACATTTAATAAAGGGTAGCTTGAGGTTTGTAAATCCCTACACTGCGGTAATGTTAAACGTGAAATTGGAAAATGTGTTTTACCAGTAATGTGGATACTTTTTATCTGAAATAAATAGGTGGGTCATTTCCTTCAAGGTAGAATAAAAAAAGTTCAAAACATTAGTTGTGTAAAAAAGCTATAAGACATGAATGTTTGAAACTAGGAACTTTATTTTCATACCAGCACACATTTTTTTTTTTTTTCTATATGACGCTTGGGACACAGCTCCAAGTTTAAGAAGCCGAATTAATAAGAATAAACCTCAAGTACTAGAAGTATACTAAGAATAAAAATGCAAACTGCATCGAACAAAAATATGCACTGTAGAATAATGAAACTGAAATGAGCTTTGTTAAATTCCAAATACACTCAAGAAATTGCACCTGTGAATGAATTAAATATCTCAACTTTGGTGTACATCTGAAAATAAAGACAAAGAATGGAGAATAACTTAACATCAACATAGATACGTAAAAAACCTTAAGTTGGCAGTTTTTATTATACACCTCCTAATAGCTTTTTTTAATGATTAGTAATACTTAGGATTCAACATTATCATATTATTATTGTAGGAAAAACATAAATATATGGCATTACCATGTTTATAAAATGTGGTAAAGTAAAACTATTGTCTCTAATCTTGTATTTCATAGCCCTTAATATCCGATGGGTTGGCTTTGACAATAGTGCATCTTTGGATCAGGGGCATTGGGATCTAAATTCTATCTATATGGAGGTGAATGTCGTTTTCTAGAATGCTCAAAGCAGGATAAAGACAACAAAACTAGTGTACTTAGTATGAGGGACTCTTTTTTGCAGGGAAAACATAGAAAAACAACCAGAGATAGTCAAAACCCCATTTCTAACATATTTGCTTTTGCCATCTGAAGGCCCTTGTGCTATTCACGTCATATCTTGCTTTCCCGTTTTGCCTCATCAGCTGTCTGGAGGTTATTGTTTCTGATGTCCATGAAAATGGTGGAGGCTCTTCTATTCCACACTTTCCTTGGTCCTTTTTTTCTTCTCTTGATTATTGTTTTCAGTTTTATTTTAAGATATACACAACTTTCGAGAAAATATGTGGGCCTGTTAACTCTGCTGTATCACTAATGAAGATGCAACCCTCAATTCTAATTCAAAAACACAGATCCCTTTGAATAATGAATGAATTAGCATCAGTGACCTGATTTTTATTCCCTGTTTGTGCAGACTGTTTATATATGTTTGTAATACATCCTAAAACGCTATATATTTGACTTGGTCTGTTGTCATCTTCGACTGATTGTTTTTAATCACATATAAATTACAATGTTTTTTACCAATTTTCTTTGGCTTTGAACTTCAAAACACCTCAATCTCCATTTTAACTTTTGATTTTGGTTTATCAAGACCTATTTGTACTTGTACGCCATGATCAAAGGATTAGTGTTTTCTCTTGGATGCTTTTATTTTAAGACGCAAAACATCCCGACGAATCTGTTCAGAACGGCAATATATTAGGGCTGCAATACACATAAAGATTTTGATTGGAGATATGGTCTCTGTCATCAACAAGATGTGACTACCTTAGACTGTTTTTGTTCGCCAATATCAGTCAATTGATGGACACATTTTCAAAGCGGCTTTCATCATGAAAAACTGTGATGGACCTAGCAGACATGTTTTGACTCGATCATAACGTAACTACATACATGCATTTAATAATTGATGTCAAAAAGACTTTACACTTGCGACGGTCAAACAGTAGTTTGATTTTTTTTAAATATACTTCAACAACTGCATTTTCTTATGCCATCAGGGGACTTGATTGTAGAGTATTCTCCTTTATGATTTTCAAAGAAATTGTTTGAAAAAAAATCTTTCTCAGAGGAATCAGCCATCTGTAGGACACTGGGATCACCAAACCACCCAAGTTGGAGAAAAAAACACCTTATGTCTGCAGGAGTCTGAGAAGCCCACCAAACCATTCTATGGGTTGGGTTGCGATTCTATGTTTTTTAACATTCTTTATCTTCCCTCCCTCTAAATCATTATGTCTACCTTTTTCCAACATTAATCCTTCCTCCTCTGTAAACCTTTTATTTTTTCAGCCTGCTCACCTTGCTATTCATTTCAACACCTCCTTCATGCTTGTTCATGTACAGACATGCTCTGTTATTTCTCTTCATCTCGCCATCTCTTTTTCTCCACCTATGTCCTCTTTCTATCCCCCTTCCTGTCTCGGCCTCCTCTCTGAAAAGTGTGGTAACACCCGACTTTGTCAGTCCCATGAAGTCAGCCTGGGCTATCTTGATCTTTCTTTATCAGCATCATATGACACCGCCTCCTTTTCTACGGTCTAACGTCTACACTGACTGAATAGCTGTGAACCTTTGCCCTGAGTCTCGAAACCCGAATAATTACATATGATTAATTTCTATTTGATTTTATTTGATTTTAGAGTGGGATGTATGATGCTGCTGGGGGACCGGGTCTGGGGGCACTCTCTGCCCTCTTCCGAGCGCTGGAGGGGGGGGGCTTCGGCTGGTGGCCCCTCTGCACTATAACTAAGCACAATCGGGTAAACCTGGGCTGCGGGTTCTCACTCTCTCACACTCACACACACTCACACAGTCAGTTACCGAGATAAACGCCTCCTTAGGCTTCCGTACAGTTGCTGCACAATTCTGAGAAGTTCATTAATGTCCTGCTACCAGTGTTGTTGCTTTCGTTGCTTGTTTGTTTTTCTCTCTCCCCTGTGCTCCTTTTTTTTATTTATTTATTTATTTTTTTTATTTTTTATTTTATAAAAAAAAAAAAAAAAGAGTGGGATGTATGATATGAGCTCATACTTTAGAGTAATAGTTTTTCATCTTATTTCAATATTTTCCTTAAATTTCTGCTTTGATCACCTGACTTGATTATTTATTTTAATTTTTAAAGCATGCTGCATACCCTATTGTGCATTTTTTGGGTACATGTAGTATTTTTCAAACCATTTTACTTGTTTCTCTTACCAGCTTGAAGCTGCCAGGTTCAAAGGCGTGTGAGATGAAGAGCAAAAAGAAACTTAATATACCTTGTCGTACTACAAAAGTCCTGGGTCCATTTACATCTTTTAACAACATTGTTTCTGTCTAAAGTTGAATACATGTTAGGTAGGTATACCTAATATTGCAAATTTACTGAGATACTCAAAAAGCAAAAAAGAACTTTCTTTATCTTCCACCAATGCAAGCTTAAATAGCTTAGACTGTTGACCGTAGCACGGATTTCACATTGTTTTCAGCTTCATGTAATCATACATTTATTTCTGAGGTTCTTTTAATTAATTTCTGTTTATATGATAAATGCCCTTCTGATCATGTTAGATATGTCATGGTGTAGATTATCAATCAGGGAATAAAACTGATATTGATTTCAATAACTTAACATGGGAAAGTAAACAAACAAGAATTCAGAAAATGCCCGAGACACACTCTGTGTCACATTTTCAGACTTTTAGCATTTGAAATTAAAGCACGCCTTTGCTTTTTAGCATCTCTGGCAAAGTTATTTTCAGTCGCTCCTGTTAGTAGAGTGTCATACGTTATGAAGATGGTAATGTTTAGCATTTGAGGTAGTGAAGGAAAAAAAGAGGTGATAAAGATACTTGGCTACAAGGTTAACATAAGTACAAACAAAGCAACAAGGGCCAGGAATCCCTATGGAGATAAAGGTTGGAGGTGGAGATTAAAGCAACACAGTGGGAGCTTACCAGCCATCAGAGCTTAAGAAAGGTGCAATGCAGAGGTCAAATTTGATTCAATCTAAAATATTTTCAATTCATAAAACTAGAACGTGTTGTATTGCAAGACTTTTTTGTAGATAGCATTCATATTTATAATCATAGGTATCAGTTTGACACCATATTTGCCACATTAGGTATCTATTTCTGTGAATATTACTGAGGTGATTCAGGTTGAAAATCTGTTTGCAAACTGACTTTTCATTTGATTTATATAAAAACTGTGACTATCGCCATTGACATGCCTGTCAGAATCTCCGACTGCATGTACACGTGTACAACACTTTTGGAGTCACTGCCTTGGGATTTGTTGACCTGTTTGAGGTCTGTCAGCAGGACGAGCAGTCACAAAGTGTTTGGTTATGGCCTCCTAAATCTCGTACGGGGGTATAATGACTGCCCATTGTGAGCTAATTACGGATGCTCACTGACTATAATGCTGCCAGTGGCTAAAGAATTGTGAAGGCCACAGAAATAAACCTTTCAACCTCAGCTCCCTTTACATGGTCAAACACTCAAGGCTCATGAATATGCCCCATCAACACTTTCCCACCGTACATACAGTCTAAGTCTTGACCAAATAAAGATATTATTTGTTGTATTTATTGTTTTTTTCTAGAATCTATTTTCTTTCTTTACATTGTTAGATTGTCAGAGCTACTAAATCCCCTCCGCACACACATACACACGCTGCTCATTTCACACTCTGGTACTCCTGAAGTTGTTAATAGAGGTCACACTGAGATGGGACTTGACTTTAACACAGTCTTGAATCTTACAGTTCTCGTTTATGATGATGAAAGCCCGTTTATATATCATTATGAGCAGAATGTGACTGAGATTTTGCTTGAATGTGTTTCTCTCTGTGTGAAACTCCCTTTGTATTCGACTTCCTGTATTTCCACTGTGCCATTGACACATCTCTAAGGAAAATCATCAGGTAGTGTGTGCTCCTTTTTAAAGGCTGTTGTGATTTATCCATGCACCTTTTTTCCAAACAACGTTGTCTATCTTGATAACCTCTTATCTAACTATCTACTATTTTCTCTCATCCTCCCTTTTTTCTGCCTTTTCCTATCTCTCCTACACAACTTCTCTTTGCCAGCAGTGATTGACGAAACTGATCCGTTGGCCCGGCTACATGTTGGACCACCCCATCACTCTGACACCACTGACAAATAGATAGGCAGCCAGTGAGTCAGCCCTGTGACCCTGTCATTCCTTAGCTAGACTGATTTGATTCCATTTGTCCCTGTAGAGGAAAGGCAGCGATTACAAACAGATAAACAGAGTGGGACCGTAAGGCGGCTGGGCAGCGCTGACTGCCTGAAACCCTTGTGACAGGAGAGGAGATTGAGAGTGTGTGAAAGTGGGAGGCTTGAGAGTTTCAAGGCCAGGTTGTTTACTGCGACAGCAGAGCAAGGATGATGGAGGTTGCACCGAGCGTGGTGTGACTGCGAGTTTACCCACCAAGCTGCCGAGATTTACTCAGAAATTTCAGATTGTATCAGCACGCCTCGCAACTAGCCTTTCAAGAGCTCCCTTTTAACGAAACAATTACAAACAATTACTGGAATAGTCCTGTTCTCAAAGCAGTTTGAGGTGTGGCCGTTGGTTTGACGGGTTATGTAAAACCCTACCAACTAATGTTTACTGTCCTGTAGCTTCTTCAAAAAGAGAAAACCCCAAATTGAGAATATGAGGGGTTTTGCTCCTTTCCCTCATCCTAAATACTTCCAAGCATTTCAAAATCAGTTTTGCCTATGATTTAAACAGACTTTCAGAACAGGCTGCAGAGATTTTTGAACATTTTGTTTTTATCCTTTGGTTGTTTTTTCTAAAGTTGCTGCTCACTTAAGTTGTGTTTTGTAGTGTCTCTAAGGTGGGTTAATGATGAAGAGGAATATCTCTTGTCCTGGTGGGGCAAGGACAGGCCCTGTTAACTTGGCTCTCTGGTGAGTTGCAATGACAAGAGGCTTCATGGGCCATAAACCCAGAGGGATGAGGGAGACTTGAAAATGGCCGACTGTCTCAATTTTCTGCCAGGCTGCCTCCTCTCATTTTTTTTCACCTTTGTGTGAATGCAGATATGTGTGTGTGTTGGGGGGAAGTGTATAAATCTGTGATTACCACATCATTCCTAATTCAGATTTTCAGCTAATTTCATGCTTTCACTCCCTTCTGTTCTCTTCACAAACAAACTCGCCAAACCTGTACCGTACATATTTACACCACATAGACTGTGATTGTGATATACGAATATTGACACACCCTGAAGGTTAGTGTCTGTAGACGATGAATTCAGAGGTCGAACCAAGTGGTATATCACGCGCACACACTTGCGCTATCGTGTGGTTGCTGTGTGGAATATTGCTAAGCCGGCTGAGCAGAATGGCAGCTTCATTATGATTGCTGCTGGCATATCAGGTCGCAATTATCAACGCTGGCTTATTCACTATTTAATTGCCTCATTTAATTTGTTCACATTTGGTGCTGAACAATGTCAACCTGCTGCAGTTGAAAGCGAACTTGCTCCAAGCGCATGTAATATACACTACCAGAAAGCCTCTGTGCCTCTGTGTGTGTGTGTGTGTGTGTGTGTGTGTGTGTGTGTGTGTGTGAGTGTCAACATGTAAGGTATCTCAGTGTGTGGTAGACTAATGTGAAGTTCACCGTGTTAAGGCTAAGAGTTCGTTTTTGTTTCATTTTGATAAATTTTCCTTTTTTTGTGTGTTTTTGTGTGTGTAAATTCTATTGTTTTTTTTATTATTTATATGTGTAATGTATGTAGTGGGAGTTCTCCATCAATCTCATTCTCCATATTTTGGAAATGAAAGTATTGCTGTGACAACTGAGAGAGCAGCAAAGATTAGAGTGATGCTACTCATTGGAGTACCCTAGTGTACCAAAGAACTTATGAGTCTTTTTTTTTCCAAGGAATCTGCAACTAGTTGTTTGACAAAAATAGAATAAAAAAACGATCCACTGCTGTAAAAAGTCGGCCATCTCGTCTTGCTTATTAGCTAGATATTGAACAAAACAAGCCCTTGCACTTGTCTAACTCACTCAGACCACAAAACTTAGATTCAAGTGAACATTTGGGAAGAACAGCACAGTGAAAGGTCAAGAGTCAAGGGTCAGAGTTACATCATTGTTTTCAAGACCTGTTTTTTATGTTTATTTATATGGATGAACTCAAGGGAAACATCAGAAACATAGAATTAGAGATTCAGATTGCTGTTTTTCTTTATCTCTAAAAAAAACACACGAATCAGTGTGTTATTTTAAGGCTTTTAAATCATCATTGCTACCTCACTATTGTATGAGCATATGAATGTGTCCCTTGTGTCTTATGTGTGTGAATGAGTGTCATTGTGAAGTCCAGCGGTGGTGCTGGTCTCATTAAGATTGATGAGGAGCGCCCAATGTCATGGCTGGGTTAGCAGCCCACTGCAAACCAAAAGGAGAGCTGCCCTGCTACCAGGCGCTCAGCTCTGGAGCGCACCACATAATTATCTGGTTAAACGTCAAATGAACAGGGTAATTTATTCAACTAGGTTATTTATGAGCATAAGGGCGCGAGGGAAGGAGGGGTAAAAATGTTTCCCACCTGCCCTTTTCAATAGGTGAGCGTTAATGTTTTAGGGATGGTCTTTTTTGGATTTTGTCCAGAGTAATTCCACTTAAGCATGATCTGTCAAACATCATGGTTTTTAGCTTAATTATTTGACATTTAAGATTCCAAAATGTAAAGAATAGGAATCTACATTTTCCTTTTCAATTGTGGAATTAAATGTCTTCCCTCATGCACTGACATGATTTTAACAAAGAAAAAGAAAAAAAATGTTGTGATCATGTTCTGCAAACTCTTCCGGGAGCGTCTTTTCTTTCCTGTCTTAGATTAGAAGCTGATCCTGGGAAATTAACCAACTCATAAGGCTTAGGATATTGATCTGCTCAATTTTGAACCTTATCAGTATGGCTGATAAAGTTCTCCAGTGCTCTCAGGATTGACTCAAACAGAGACTCAAAGCTTCCATGATTCAAGGAGACTTTCCTTCACTAAGTGGGCCAGCAATGTGCAGTGAATTCCTTATGAGTGGGGAGGAGGCATCTTCCTGTGGGGAGAGGAAGTGAGAGCAGAATATTGATACTAGCACCCAAAAACTCCTCATTAGGAAACACCATATGGTATCACCACACAGAGGCCCGTAAGCCAGTGAGCTGAAGCCTACACGTGGAGCACATTTTGCTAACACTGAAACCGCCACACCGAAGGCTTCCCATACAGGAAAATACTTTTATTATTGAAAAATAGTTTTCAGTTTTCTGCTTTGCTGGTCTGCCCAGTCACAGAGGGTAAGGCGAAGCAGGGAGGTCTTCAAAAAGAATGATTGACCCTAAAACCAGTGGTGGAGAAAGTACTCATACAATGTACTTAAGTAAAAGTACAAATACACAGACAAAAATTTACTCAAGTAAAAGTCAAAGTACCACATTATTATTTTACTTAAGTAAAAGTAAGAAAGTACAAGCTTTTAAAACTACTTAAGTATTAAAAGTAAAAGTACTTGCCAACCATAATACCTAACGGCTTATATAATGTAATTAAGTGTACCTATGGTATTTAGTTTGAATAAATCAGTAATGTAGCATTTTAATGAGCAATGCTGCAGATAAAGCATGTTTTTATTGTGTTTACCCCCTGTGACAGTTTAGATTTAGATATTTTATGCAGGTCCTGGTACTGTGCTGCTCTTCTTGAGGGAGGGCCTAATGGTTATTTCCCGCTTTGGATTGGTTCAGCGGACTGATTCTGCTCTCGCCATTGGATACTTTCAAACTAACGAACAAATCAAAAAACCGAAATGCGTCTTGGGTGTAACGAGTAACGAAACGCTGTATAGAAATGTAGTGAAGTAGAAAGTACAGATACTTACTGTTAAATGTAGTGGAGTAAAAGTAGAAAGTATCCATTATTAAATCTACTTAAGTAAAGTACAGATACACGGAAATTGTACTTAAGTACAGTAACGAAGTACTTGTACTTCGTTACTTCCCACCACTGCCTAAAACTGTGCGTTTTTCTCATGCTGAAGGAAAGAATTTAACGTGGCTTGTATTATCAGGGCTTCAGAGTTTCGGTCAATTCAGACAGTTCAATTTGGTATTCCATTTGTCCAGTTGCTCAGATGGAGGACATTCATATACAAAGTATTATTTCATTTTCCAGTGGAGCCATGCACTATCACATTAAATTGATACCATTCATGATTTAATAAGGCAGGCAGATGGGAGGTTAAGGACTTTGTGCTCTTGCTGCTGCAGTGTCACACTACAATAGCAGGAAATTGAAATGATCATGAAGACGGTCATTTGGAGGAAGAATTCAAACGGATGATAAGGAGGAATTTGAATGCTTTGCCTGGGAAAATTCTCTAAAATGTATTCTTATGTTTTCTCGTAGTGCCTGCCTATGTCATATGCAATTGTAAGATTCAAAGATTCTGAATCGTACAATTGTGTGGGGGATGTTCCCTAGTGCGGCTGAGAGGTTGAAAGAGAATTCTTAACACTCATGCCCTTCAGCCGTTTTTCCAGTCGGACAGAGATGGAAGAAAAATAATAATACGACCGGCATTGTGTCTACATAATTCTTCTTTTCATATTTTGACCCAGTAGCTATCAAGTGTGCAACAAGTCTCTTCTTATAGATAATGAGACCATGAAATAGAAGGGAAAGACAAACCATCTCTTTCTGCATGATCAAGAAGAGGATGTAACATCTATTTTTGAGGGCTGGTGTTGCAATATGCTGCATCACTCACATCACTCACTGCGTGGCTTTTGGTGAAGAGGATTTGCACTCTTTTCTTTGTGCTGCCTTTCTTTTTCCCCTTTTTTTGGAAGTGTATTACTCACAGCAACGACAATCACAAGCTTATTAAATTGCCTGAGAAAGATCTTGAAGCCGAAGTGTTCTTTTGTGAGCAACAAAACAATTCCTCTTTGTGTAACTTTCCACTATCCTATTTAGGACATGTATGTATACTACATAAGGTTTAATGACACCATCTGTGCTAGGATTTGCACACACTGATTCTAAACATATATGTATGTATATGACTTTTTTTTACTGTATATTATGTCTGCAATTACGTATATACATATATGTGTGCACATGGTTGTTTACAACACCTCAAATTTGATTGTGGTTACGGTAATTGACATAGTCCATGTCTAATTGATCATTTTATTAGGCAAAACGCATCTTCGATCCTCTGTTGCATTCTAAACAGGCAAATGACAGACTTTTAAAATGTATTTTGCAAATGGTTCTGATGATGTCCTTAACCAAGATTGAGTGTTTTTTTTATTTTTTTTTACTAATAAAAAAAGAGTGATTCAATGTAAAGAAAAAGCTTGGCTACCTTCTAAACTCTTCAGTAAGACACAATAATCAGTGATGTCTGACTTACTTCCCTATTTAAGTTGCGTGTCTTACTCGTAGTGGAATGTGTTGATTTTATTTAAAGATAAAGTTCATGCAAGCGTGGGAAAGTAATTGGTCATATCTGGACCGTTATCTGTCATCATTTTGAAAAAGAACATAAACATCACACTCTCAACAATAGTGACATAGTTCATAGAAAATCTGTGGGATGTGTTTGGCATTTCAGCATCCTCTGTGTCAGTATTGCAATCATTTATTCCAATTCAGTTTTTAAAAAAGAATTTCCCATATTTTACAACTTGAAGTCACTTATTGTGACAGTTTCCGAGGGTGGTTATTCAGTCAAAATAATTGAAGTATCAAGTAATACCTGGATGTACATTGTCTTCTAATGATCCAGGTGCTTAAGTTACATCAAGAATAAGTCGACTTTAAATGACTGCATAACTACTTGGCCTTAGCTCATTGTGCAAAACTGCCTTCATTTGAATGCTTCTTTTAAGAAGTGACGGAGTTATTGTTTCGTTATGCCAGGTGACCATGGTTCTTGATCCTGAAGCGAACACCTCCTGATGTCTTGTTTGGACAGTTTGGAGAACTGTGTATACTCCCTCGCACAAGTGGGAAAGGACTGAATTGAGAATTGATTTAGATCATTATTGGCCCCAATCACCCTGCTTCACCCACAGTCACAGATCCGTAAAAGGTCAGAGAAATTACCTCCCCGTCTCTTTGTGTTGAAGGATTTGGAGGCTTGTGGCACTATTGATTTGTGAAATTTATGAATTTTTCAGTACTTTCAGCTTGGTAATTTTTCTCAGTATGTCGTCCCTGCCGCCTTTTTTTCTTTTTCTTTATTTTTTTTTCACAGAATCACACATTTGCATTCCTGTTTGTTTGGCGCATCGACTGTAACACGGATGCTTTGAACATGCTCTCAGATGTGTTTATTCCAATGCAGTGATCGTATGAGAAACTTGGTTAATTAGTGGTTGTTTGAAATATGTTTTAGAGTTTTCCTCTGTGTCTATACTTGTGAATTTTCTTTTGCCTGACTGTATGATTTTTACACAATATTTTTATCGGTATTTTCTGTATATTCTCTGTGCACAAACACCTGTTTGCATGCTTGGATAGTTGTCTCATTGGGGCAATTTTAGTTCTTATATACCATCTGCAGATTTACCATCTGCACTTGTCTTGCATTTCTCTTGTACTACCCATGTACTTCTATCAACAATTATATGTTTTAGCTTTGAAAATAGTTGTGGGCATATAAGCGCACAGATACATGGCGTACTTGCATCCTCAGGAGTTGTCTCAGATCAATAGGTGGCGGATTGGGCGCTCATCGATCAGCTCAGTGCATGCAGGCTAATTTATGCCACTGCTCCAGCGATCTCTCCGCACCAAGGCAGCAGGGTGTGAAATTCAAATTATTATTGCAGCCAGGCAATTCCATTATGGGAGGGGTGGAAGGCGAGGCGGGGGAGGCTGTGTTCGTTGTGTAAAGGGAAGAGAAGGTGAAGAAAAAATGGGGGTTTCTGAAAGCAGTAGTCATGGCAGGAGACTGAAATTATTACTCCAGGTTGTGCTGGTGGCCTCTTCTTGCAATATCCCCTCAAACTGTCACTTACTAGTAATACAATGAAAGGAGCTAGATCACCATTTTGTGGCCAGTGTTGTTACTACTTCCAGTATTTTGTAACGTGGAGATGATTTTTTTTACCTACACAGAATTAATGGTGACACATCTATAAATCTGAGTCTGGTTGGCTGCCTTTTCCAGAGTGCTTCCTTGTTGTGTGTACATGAATGTAAAAATATTCTGTTCATGTGAACTGTTGACTCTATCAGGTATGGCTTTCAAATGTCGTTTGAAATCTAAACACAGACTTTATCATCGAGGGTTCTTTATGGCCTTTGGGGCACATTGGACATTGATGAATCCCTTTGTAAGTGTTGTCTTCAAGATCCACTGAATATATGTCATTCACGTCACATAGTGTTTGTTAAATCAGCTTTATTTGGCAGGAACAGGCATGCCTAGATTGCCCTTTGGGGAGTGAGTGCTTCATTAAGCAGTGCAGATCCCCCAAGTTCAAAATAGATGCACTGACATGCCCACAGGCAGATCTATATACAAGCAAAGAAGTGGTGTTTGAATGTTATTCAATACAATTGGACTTTATTTGGCTTAATCAGTAACCCAGAGCTTTTTATTTCTGTAATGGCGTGTACATGGTTGAGGTTTTGATTAAGTCAAAGATAGGTTCATCCTGAACAGTTATATCTGAACTCAATGTGCACTTTGAAGAAGCCTTTTTCTCCAGGTCAGGGTGGAGAGCTCTCCTGAATCCATTCATCTAACTGAGTATTATTAGGTGTGCTTGTTTTCTTTTCACTTGATAACTGGCTGTGAGAGGAGTAGAAATCGGGCTCTCATTGTTTCTGTTTTCTGTGAGAGTTGGTGGAATAAAATCCAATTCAGAATTGATTGTCAGACAAAAGCTTCCACGTTTTACTTTTGTTCATGATGTAAAAAGGCTACTGTCTTATAATTCTACTTTTTAATCATTAAATGAACTGTTCATAAGGTACTTATTTGAATATTTGTTGATGTAACGCAGTCAATAACAGCTCTCATCACAATATTGAAAAGCTATAGCATTGGTGGTATTTCTGCCTGACTGCTTCCTCTTTGCCTCCTTTCTGCCTCTGAAGAAAACTTAGCTTGGTCTGCCTTTGTGTCTGCATATTATTCCAAACTCCTGTTGCCAATATTATTGAACCATGACAACTTTGGCGATGAATGCTATTGCTGATTTGAATTAATCCCCTGAAAGCACAAACAAAACAGAAGGCAGTTTATTTTTCAGTGATCTTCTTAGCATTCAGGAGAGAGTAACCTTGAATTTTGTGGGCCTGTAACAGTTTGGCATATTAGACTATGGCAGTTAGAATTCAGCCAAAGTGCAGGTCATGTTATGGACAAAGTCATCAATTCTCATTTGTGTATCTTTAAGGGGAAAGACCGGCAGAGGGAGAGTGTCTGAAGAGAAGTGCATAGTAAAAATAACAACAAAGAAAATGCTAGGACAGATGAGAAAAGTGTGGAGGCATGAAGAGAGACTCATTAAAACAAATGCAATGAGTGTTGGACAGTGGGTTGCTTGATGTTCAAATGAAGGGGCTTTTTCCTTGGCTCAGAGACGCAATTAATTAATGGACCAAGGGGCATCAACTTTATGCTGGATGTACAATTTTGTTCCAAAACAAAAAAGAAAGAAATCAGGATGAAAGAGAAAAAAGCAAGTGAGAGAGCAAGACTTATAAATGGGATTTGGAAATTTCTTAAAGGCAGAGTGGTCGGTCACAGCTGTGTTGTTCCTGACATTCCTTATTTTGCTTTTTTCCAGAGAAAAAAGAAAAATCTGTCTGTTATGTCGACTGTCAAGCCTTTTTCGAGGACTGAAATATGAGTGGTGCATCGAAATGCATCATCTCCTTGCCGTTGCTTGACATTCAGAGGTCATGACTTCCAGACATCTACAAACACAATGACGCTAATAGATATCGAAATATGCCCCCCCTCCAAAAAAAAGGCTTTCAAATCAACAACATATTTTGCTGTTTCGATTTCAGCATGTCCTTTAATTCCATAATCCTCGCCTAAACAAACCTTGTTTCTTGAATCCATTAATCCAGCTATCCCTCCTTTCCTTACAATTATCCTGTATCAGAGCATGAAGGCAACAGGCTAACCAGCGTGTTCCATACATTTCTTTCCCTAAACTTCTATCCATCTCCTCCTGCTGGAACACGAGGCATCCTTAGGCCAGATAATGTGTAATCACCTAATAGAATTCTCTTGGGAACAGAGTGTTTATTAAAAACAAATCTACATTAATTCCTAAACCTGAGTCATTAATGTTCTTGATCACATCTAAAATCCCTAATAGCTCAATGAATTGTTGAAAATATACAAATAATATACAATGTACAAATATCTGCTAACTTCAAGAAACTTTACAATAGACATTCTGGACCCAGACTGTGTATATTCTCAAAATGGAGAATCTGAAATCTGCTCCTATCCCTTCCTTACCTTTAAAAGGCACATCTAATCATTTATATGTTCTGCCACAGGACAAGGCACTCTATAGATATTTTTTCTGTCAAGGGTTGATATATTTTGTTCACATATTTGACTGGGGAGGTTTTAAAACTACACCACAAGATGCACATTGTTAGATTTTTTTTCTGCTTTTGCTTTTTGTCCTCATAATACCTATTCTGAAGTCTCAAAAGGGGGGGAATACTTGAAGACATTCTTTTTTTCTGTGACATTTTTTCCACAGTTGTCTAAATGAGTTTGACCTCTTCTTCCCTCCCCTGGGTTTCCTCTGCATGACAGCCAACCACAGGAATAGGTGTTAAGTGGGCAGCTGGCAAGATAGGTTGGACTTTTTTTTCTCTTAAAGTAGTGATTGATTTCCCCTTCTTTCTGCCTTGAATGGGTTAAACATCACTAGGACCTCTGCTGCAGAAAGATTGCATTTAGCTGCTGCTGCCAAACTAAATAGGCAACCAGTCTGTCTGGTAAAGGAAGAATGAGAGAATGAACACGAGGGGGGGGGGCTAAAAAGATGGGCTGTTACCTGACAGTCTCTCCCCTTTGTCCTCTAACTCTTCCGGTGGCTGTTATCAAAATTAATCTGGGAAAATATATTGTCGCAGATTGCTTTTCCCTTTTTTTCACAGATATTCGCACAATTTTCTAAAATTGAAAATGCCAAGCAGTGTTTTCTGTAAATACACGCTGCTTTCTATCTGCTCTGTCACATATTTTATTTCAGTGAAAAAAACAACTATCACGCATATTTACAATTATATCATTTTCCATTTGAAATGTGTTCAAGAAAATGTTGAATTCTGTCGTCTAATGTTGTCTTTTCTCTCCTTCTGTCTGCAGGTAATATGCTGTTTTTATCCATTCCAGAGGGTTCAGCCTAAATGAAGGCCATACATGTGTTGAGTAACAGCTTTTTTTTTTTCTTTTTGGTCATAGCTGGCTATAAAAGAGACACGGTCAATGTCAAAAACAGTGAATGAACCCAAACAAAATCAGATGAATGAGCACAAAGGATAAAAAAGACATGTTTTAAAGCAACTATACAAGAATACAATAAACGTCTAAATGTAAATCCTGCATTTTTCAAACAAGAGACTACAATGAATGTTACTGAATAACACAATTGAGAAGTGTACAGAATTGATATAGCTACACCTGAATGACACAGTGTGCACCAGAAATACACGCGCTCAGTTATGCTACTTCCACCTGTACGTACATTGGGGAACAATTTAGGATTTTTCTATTGTATTGTTCTAAGTGACAAAAATTGATACGGCCCCAATTGTACACGAGCATACACGTTTTATTAGATATACACTGCATTGTTTAGTTTGCCCTATCGACTGAATGCAAACGGTATAAAACTTTTGTCCTCATGCAGCCTGTGGGTGGTTGAGATAATATTTGGCTTCATTGACTTCCTTCATTTGGGTGAACACTGTCTTCAAAAACAAATGTTTTTCCTAGTTTTGCCTTTTTTTCTGCCACAGTTGTAATAAACCATTTAAAAAACATTGGGACAAATGAATATGTGGTGCTTTTGGAATGGCCCGCATGTTTTTAGTGGTATGATCCAGGTTTTACCTGTATCTTTCCACTGCACTCAAATGCAGTTTGACTGGTTGGACGCACAGCTCGGATGACTTGACTTGCACAAGCTTGACCTGCAGAGTAGGTTGCATGCACTTTTGCTCTTGTTTTCTTTACTTTTCACATTCGGTTCACCTGCTCATTTGGCTCAGATGCCGATTAGGCGAGTACTGAAGTCCCAGAGTTTCTCTGGGATGCAATGAACATCAATCTATTCGCACAAAAAAAGAGAGAGGGAAAAAAAGGGAACCATTCACAATGAGACACCTGAGATTTTTTAAGACTTCTTTCTATCTAGAAAACTCTGTGTAGGTGCTGCCGAGCTTACATTTAAGTGCATGTTCAGAGATTGACTGTAGGTGGAGGTAGACAGGCAGGGTGATCAGGCTGAGATGATCTGAGGTCTGGAAGTTGGATGTTAAAAAAAAAAGTACTAAATACTCTATCCTTCTCTGCATTGTAATGATTTAACCCTGTGGATGTATTTTAAAGGAGCTGCAGGCCTCTACTGTCATAAAGCAACAATGTTGTTTTAATTCTAGTTCTAGCTGCATGACTTGGCTTTCCTGCATGTACTTGGCATAATAGGAAGATCCCGCTGAATGAATGTTAACATTTCTGCTCAAACTCTGTGCTTCTGGTGTTGTGCGTCAGGGAGGTCTTGCAGTTTGATTGACTTTAAAGGTTTTCTGAACTCATCACTTTGCCCTCATTTAAAGCAGTATAAGCTCAGAGGAGATTGCAATGTGTTACTTACAATATTGTTAGATAAACATTATGAGGCAGACACAAGTAAATTAATTTCTATATTGTCTCACATAGGCACACAGATTTTGAGAACTGATTCCTCCCACACACCCTTCTTGTCAGTCAGAATCTATTGAATAAAAATGTATATCTATATGCCTTTACTCACCCACACAGAAAAAGTTTTCTACAAAGATTATGTATGTCAGTGATAGAGATTGTGTTCATGGATAAGTGCTGTATATGTTGCAGATACTTATTTCTGAGAAATGCACGTCATTCTTCCGTGTTTGGTGTTGGTATTGCACGTTTGACAAAGGCCTCTCACCGCAGTTGTTTATTTTTATGCGTGTGGGTTGAAGTGGTACTTCCAGTCACTGTTGATAATGCAGACGTCAAAACATGTACGCCCTGCCATTACACTGCTGACGGTTTGCACAGTTACCTGGCATTAAGCCAGGTAACGTTGAGTTTGTGTGTGCCTGCATAAAAGTTAGCAGCAAGTGTGCAAAGTCCCTAAGCTCTGGCAGAACAAGTACAGCAGGGAGAGAAATCAGAGCAGCAAAAAAGACCATACAATCAAAGAATGAAAAAGGAAAAATACATACGGTAAGAGGAAGAGGGCATAAAGCAAATCCAATCAAAGCAAGACCATTTGCATTTATTTGATTTCCAGTCATGAATTTAAAACATATTGTATAGTAATTTCAGGTAGTGTTTAAAGTCACAGCTCAAAAACGAGCCCTGGAAAAAATGAGAGTCTTGAGCATTTGTACATTTGGGTGCGTTCATGCATAAATTACTTTCTTTTTATGCAGAACTCCAGAGAATCGTATGGTGAGGAACTAAATCATGACATGGGGACGGCATAATGAGAACTTGTAGAATCTGTAAACACATTTGCATGACACAAAAAAAAGAAGAAAAAAGATAAAAGATCAATTGGTTGCCGTGCTAATCATTCTTGCATGTATACATTCAAGTTGGCTCAATTGGGCCAAGGAAATCTGCATATCGGAAGTGTGTTTATCCCTAACTCTCAATCACTGCTGCACTGTAGAAAATGAATCCACCACACATCCACTGACAGTTGGTCCAATTGCAGTTTTCTAAGTAGATGTGCAGTTCTCAAACATCTGTGGTGCATTTACAATGTTTAATGTCAGTACAGCTCCCATTTTGTCCTCTTTCTTTTTTTTGTTATTGGTGACTGGTCCCTACAGTATTACACTTTGTCTTTCACCACATGTTTCTAATAATTTATAATACTTCCATCGCAGTAAATAGGACAGGTTGAGTCAACTTTTTGATCTATGGAAGATGCATTAAGTAGTTCTGAACAGAGATTGCTTAAAAAAGCTAGTTGTAAGATAGATTATATGATTGGCTTGCTTGATAAATGGTAGTTGGTGCACTGGCTTTTGCCGACCCCAAGTACTACTACTGAAGTACTACTAAAGTCACAAAGACTTTAGACATTTACAGCACCTCTCCATGTTGCCCGAACTAGTGCATTTAGGGCACATCTGACATCTTCTATCAATTATCAAATTTTTTGACAGAGAGCAGTGGATGAACATATTACTCAAAAGCATTGTCTTTAAAATAATAGAACATTTATTTTGTCTTTGCTTTGGTCCGTTTGAGTTGACCTACAGTAGCTTTTCACCTCAAACCTACGCACAGCTACCCACATTCAGCTGTAATAGCAACATTTTCCAATTCACTTTTTTTTTTTTTTGAAGATTGAATCTCTTGGCAGGGAAAAAACTGTGTACCTGGAGGTATGTGTGTGTTTGCGTGTGTTAGCATGAGGTCAGCAGGTCCTTGGGCTGACCCAGCCTTCCTTTGACCGACCTGCCACTCATTAGTGCTGACCTCTAGTTGGCAGGTGTGGAGGTGAAAAGCAGGGCCGTGACCTGAGTGGCACAAACTTGTATGTCTGCCTGGACTAAATAACTATGAGGGAATAGTGGGGAATAAAGGACACCTGCCACACAACTTCAAATAGTTCTGCGCAATGAGAACACACTCAAATACATTAAAGTGCACTGAGATATATACAGTTCAAAATCAACCAAAAATATTGGAAAAACTTAAGTCGTATGTTTGTGTGAATGGTGATCATTGGACTGTGACCTCAGGGGCCCATATCTCAAATAAAATTCATGGCATGGAGGCTTTCTATTATATAGTTGCTGAGATGTATGAATAACTGGGTACTTTTATCATTATATTTACAGTGTAAGGTATATTTATCAGGCACTTTCATAAAGTTTTAGCCTATTGTGTTTCATTCAATTATTTAGGGACACAAAAGTTCTGACTATGCTGAGATTTTTACTCATCACTTTCAGACAGATTGATCTCATACATATACTGTACTTTGACCAC
>JABUIW010000214.1:8019963-8037355 GCA_013363375.1 Menidia beryllina
CAGTGTCGTGCATTTTTAAAAGAAACTGTTTGCTCAAAATTGTAAACCTTCTATGGATCATACAGTGCTACATGGGGATGTTTACATATATAAAAGCTACTGAAAATCAACAGTAAAATGCAAGCAAACTAGATTAAGAGCCTTGAGAGAGAAAATCGTATATTTTATAAAATGCTGAACAAAAATCCAGAATGTTTTGCTTTAACTTGAGGCGAAATTAAACATGTGTGCAACTGGGAATAACGGCAAGAAACCGAAGCTCATTAAACAATAGAAGTGAAGAAAAAACATTTTACTTCTGTGCTTTAACTTGGGGATAAATTAGTAGAAGAGTAAGCAGAAAACCTTCCTTGCACACAATCCAAGGCTCTTCAGGTTCTGGTCTTAAGTTTTCACCTCGCTGTGTAGTCATAAGGTTATAATAGCATAATTGTGTGTTAACTCAGATTATCTATTTCAAATGCATATCAGTGATTTGTGGTGCTTTCTAATTAACATCTTTCTCCAGTTTTCTGTGTACTGCATGCAAAGTACATGAAAAATTTGTATAAGGGCACATGAGAGCAATTTTTGGCCGTATTTCACACCCACTCTAACTCTCGTGCCATGATAGATAACCTGTATCGGTGTAGACAAAACAAAATACTACAAAACTGGCCTGTTTTGTTTAAAATCTGCTTGCCTTCACAAGGACAGACACATTTAGATACATTACAATAGATGTCAAACAAATTGGCCCAGCAAGGCCTTGCTCATGTGTCCCCTTTAATGAACTGAAACATCGCGCTGTCTTACTTGACAGAAGACGGCATGAGGCTGTACGGAGGCTCAGTAAATGAAGCAGACACAAGTGAAGGTAAAGGTGAGGCTTAGGAGGAGTCAGGAATTTCAACACTGGATTGATTTGCCATTTGCTCAACTAAAGGGCAACACAGGTACACTGGAAATATTGTTCATAGTGGTCTCCTGAGAGACAGGGGACTTCAACAACTTTAGTTGTTCCAACTCTCTTTATCAACCTTTTTGTCATCCCTTACATTTCTGTCTATCTCACCTCTGGCAACCATCATATGGAATGTCTACATTTTCCTCCATTCAAACACTTGTCACGGCGTTGTCTCCAGGGTCTGGTATTGACACAAGGTCTTATTCTCTCACATCTATGTGCCCTTTTTCTTCCTTTCATTTACCTCTGTTATGAGCCGCTGTATCACTGTGTGTAACTTTGGTCTGCAGAATGCAACCTTTCACCACCTTATTTTTCCAATCAATTCCTCCATTTTGACCTCCAACATTTATAACGCTACTTAGCAAATGTAATGCCAAGCACCTTTTATCCCTCAGGCTTCGTTCTAAAGGGATTCTCTTCTTGTACCCACTGTAATGCATATAAGAAAAACATTATGGATTCTGTTACTGGGTTACATTTCTTTAATCAATTTCCGCATACAAGGACACAAATAGCCAATTTCTAAGCCCATCTCAATATGAAATTGAAAACTGTTCAGTGGTATTCAAGTTTTCCAGTTTCTGGCTGTTATGCACTTTGAAGGCTCTTTTGTTGTTGCTGAACCAATTTTCTCTTATGTGATGGTCAAAGTTTGGTTTCTGGCCTGGATGTGCTTATTTTACCCTGTTATTATGAACTGCATTTATGAAATACAATGCAAATTCACAAATTATAAATAATACATTAATGAATAAATACATTTTAAGAATCCACATTTGCCTCTCATTCAGGTTAATATGAGCAATTAATGGACCACAGATTTAAACAATCCGCTCAGGCATGAGGAAAATACTGTCTTTCTTGTTACATTACAGTGTCTCTCAGTGCCGAGGGAATAATTTGGGCTGAAATCAGAACATTCCAAAGATATGGGGTAAAGTTTTTTTTAACAGCGTCCATTCTGAAATTATCAAATTTGAGAAACCTAACCACACAACCCTAAATAAATAGTGTCATCAGCCTGGACATGGTAGTCTTTCCCACCCATGGTAGTCTTTCCCAGCCATATTCACATCTAAGCTTTTATTTATGATTTGTCAGGCTTACATGTGAAGGGCCTCATGTCCCATCCTGCATAACATTTCCGTCATTTTGAAGCTGTGTGATCACAGCAGAGGCGTGTGCCTCTGAGCCACCAGTGTTGGCTGACATGTTCGTCTTTGTTCATTCCCTCATCTGGATGAAGCTTCATCTGTTCTGTGAACCCTCCTTCTTTTTTTAATTTGATGGCAGACTGACTGGCTCTCTTCATCGGCTGTTGAGCAATGACAGCTCACAAAGGCACACAATGTGGTCGGCTCATTGTATGATGAAGTGTCAACCCTCAAAATTCATCATAAACTGCAAACTGTTGTCTTGTTTCAATTGTTGTTGATGTAGGAAGTTCACAAGCCTGGCTGTGTGTGCTTTAATAGAGTAATAGAAATGTATTGCTACGTGCATTCGGAGCAAGAGCTGCTGCTTGCATGAGTCAGTGAGGATGCAATGATTGATAGCACAGGGGCCAGGTTTGTGAAACTTTTAAACTGACATGTGTGGTTGCCTGCAGCTATCAAACATGATGCATGTTGGCGCGATGCAAAGGGGAGATAGCCCGCGATGGGGAGATGGACAAGAGTGGTGACACTAATTTATCCATTTGACTGACTGACTGACTCCCCGGTATTAAAAAAAGCTGGAGGGTGCAGTGGTATTGTCGGCCTCACAATACCTTGTACTGAAAGATGGAAAACGATTCAAGCATGTGTGAACTGTGATAAGACACTGACAAAATTCATCAAAAAGAGAGGCAAAAAATTACGCTGATATATTTCTATTATGAAGGTAGAGTTTCCAGGATGGCTGCATGTACATTCTTGTTTTGTCGAACAGATAAAGCTTATTTCCACGGTTGCAGACTGCTAAGTGCTGCACGTGAGTTGCTTTTTGATTTGTTAGATTAAAGGGATTTAGTACTTGAATACCTTTTCGTCTGGAAACTATTGAGGGTTGTCTGCAAGAAGAAGATGGGAAAGCTCCTCATTTTTTATTCTTTTTATTTTTTCACTCTTAGTCTTCCTGTTCATCTGCTGTTTCTCTGACATCATATATTTTTGTCTCCCCTTAAATCATTAAGACCAAAGAGTCCAGGTGGATACCTGGATTTGTTTGTGGACAAAGTCCAAAATTTGTGTCCAGGAAAGTAAAGACCAGACATGTCAGAGGAAAATACATTATACTGGTCTAACACCCCTGATTAATTACTGGAATTAAACCGAATGTTTGCGCCCTTCCTGAAATGAAGCAGTTTTACACTTATTAATTCTACGGAGCTGTACAAATGTTTAGAATTTGTTACTTCAGAGGCCTCTGTTAAACCCAAAATCATTGGAAAGTCTGTTCTGCCATCACAGCAAAGATGCTGATGTTTCTTCAGCTCAGCAGCATGTCTAAAGGTTAACAGGCCACAAAGGGCTAGACTGAGAGAAGAGTGTCGTGCTTAAACTATGAACAGAGGAATTAAACTGAACACATTGGAATTCCTGTGGACCCCGTGTGAAATACATTTAAAACTTCTGTCTAATCTCTCTGCCATCACTTTCCTGCCTGTGATCATAAAGAGCAAACAAAGCCAGGCAAACGTCAGGCCCATTCATAATTCATGACCAAACCATCGTTTCTCTTTGACTTCATGACACAGTGATGTGCAGAACTGTCACATGCCTAACCACAAAATGCAGTTTGCAAATTGGTTTGTTAAAGTTTGTATTGGGTCGAAATTGTGTTCTAACCACAGCAGTACTTTGAAGAGTGGACTTTGGGTGAAAGGATTGATTGTGCCCTGTGTTCCGTGTCTCTCTTTTTCATCGTGATATTGATTTATTAGTGATTGATGAAAGCCCACCCTTTTTTTTTCCTCATGAGAAGGATCATATTGAGCTGTTCTGTCAGTTCTCATGGCCTCTTTATGTGCATTTTTGAAAGGGATCAAATGTTCATCTTTTAGTTTATGAATATATTAATGCACACTGTTCCTGCTGCAGGCTTGCATGTATATATATTCATATTTCCAGTCTTAATGTGTTCACCATATTGGTCTACGCAGTGTGTGTGATGCAGGGACAATAGTTTAATCTGCGCATGTTGATGTGTGACACTTCAGAGGCTTCTTGGGTGCCCATGTGGTTGATCCATTCTTAAGAAAGCCATGACTAGCTTTTAAACTTTGATTTTTTTGTGTATTTTTTGGGAAGTGGGGACAGCGTGTGCTACTTCAAACAGCATTTTAAATTCTAGTTTTAGGGACGGTTTTCAATATCTGGGTATGTGTTAATGTGTGTAAAACACATTTCACGTTTTCATTCTGTCCCAAAAATCCCTTCATCTTTCCATCTACTGGCATAGAAGTACTGTAAAATAAAATATTCAGATATATTCAAAGGGAGACTTGAGGTCATATGCACATTCATGTAGAATCTTTCATCATTTTTTAAAAGAACATTTACACAGCAGTATTATCTTTGATTGTCCTCAGCCCCTGCAGCAGCGTCAATACAGATTTTGTCGCTCCATGAACCCTCATTTTTAACTACTGGTTTTATTTTTCTTTCCCCTCACCGCTGACTGAAAGCTCTATCATTTACATGTTTATCTAATAAGCCTCTCCTTAGGTACATAAAGTCGCTAGGTTTTTAGCTGCCACACAAGTCATAATTTATGTACAGCACACATTATGCCCAAAGAACTGATCATGACTCTGACTGTTCAGACTTAAAGTTAAAAGGTAAGGTTGTATATGTCAGCAAGAAAAAGTATACACATTCACAGCCTAACGATGCAGAGTAAATCACAAAGAATTGCACATTTTTGAGTCTTTACTTAAAGAGGCTTTTAACATTCTCTCCCTGATTTAGGAATGCTGGACAGCTGTTTTTTCTTTTCCTTCTCAAATGGCCAGTTAGTGATCCTTGATGTGTCCATCCCCCCAGACCTCAGTGGTTCTCACTGATGACAGAGTATTTCATTTTTGTGAAGACACCTAAAATAGCACAGATAAGTACAGTAATGAAATTTAGGAGCAAGTTTCCCCAAGTTGTAGTGCACTGAAACTACTTTGCGTGACAACCTCATATCACTGGTTATGATAGAACAAGAAGCTACTGCTCATCATCCAAGAAAATGAGGACTGAGTAGGTTTGCCTTTGTCTGAAACACGGTTATGTCACAGTAGAGGTGCAGACATTACGACATGAAACGTCTCTCATAGTTTGTTGTTTCAGGAATTATTCAGGTGAAATATTATTGATCATCGATTGAATATTTAATATTTAAGCCTCTACATGTGGTTTGCAGTCCTAGTGCAATTATTTAATTTTTTTTTGTTCTCTGCAAACCACGGTAGGCCAAAAAACAAAACAAAACATAAAACTGACAGAGGTAGAATGCATATAATCAAAGGGAATTTTGAGACACTTAAACCAGAGAATAAATAAATAATTTTATTGAAAATTCAAATAAATGTCCCAAACACTGCCAACTTATCCGTAAGCCCAAAGCCTATCGCTCTCAGCTCTTTGGCCTGCAGGCTTGTTGAACTGCAGTTGTGTGTTCTCTTGAAAACCTGTTCAACACGTTCCGTCTGTCTCTTTTGTTCCAGAGACACCAAACTATTTATGTGTGTTCTCCTTTCCTGATCAAGCTGTTTTTTTTTCTTGTTTTTCTGCTTCAGCTAGCCCAGGCATGCACCTTTGTAGAATGTGTGGGCCAACTGAGATTTGAGGATTTATGTAAAACGTTTTGCCTCAAGCTGACAGGATGATGGGTGAGAGGGTGTGTGTACTACCGAGGTTGTCCCAGTGTGTTGGTTTGTTCAAGTCCACAACCTGCAACTTCATTATGTTTATGTATGTGTGTCACTGCATGTGTTGTGTTATAATTCTGTGATTCCATGATTTTGTTTGTTCTTGGTTTGTCTATGTCTATTCCATTTGATTTTTTATCTTTTTTTAGTTTGTGAACATATAAACTAGTTCAGTTACTCATCAATAGTTGGTTAACCTGGATCAGATCGCCTGCCATTATTTAAATCATTCAAAGGTATATCTCATTTTGACTTTGGAGCCTGTCAATACAAAGTTTTCTGTGTTATATTCTGGCAACATTGTTTTAATGCTTTAAATGTTTGCATTCTACATATTTGCACAGCTTATGTATATTGAGTCCTCTCTGATTACTTACTCAGATGACTTGTTCTTTACTATCAATGTTATTTTAAGTGGTAGCTCCTTCAGTCTGACAGTGGTATATGCTCATTTTCCTGTTCCTTACTGAGTTTTTTCTAACCGATTTATTCATTTGGCAGTTTGTCGCTGGCGGCAATAATGCCTTGACCTGCAATTGTATTTTATTATTTCACTCTTTTCTTTTAATTTGGTTCCAGCTGAATTGGTGCCCAGACCATGCCGTTGCCATAATGGTATAGACAGCAAATTAGTGGTTACTTGTTTCAGCTGCATTTCTGTACATATCAAATTTTAAGCAATGAGTAGGTGTGGAGTGATTATTCACAATGGAGTCATTCGTTGTTTGTAACTTAATGCGAATGCTTTTCAAACTTTCTTTAAAACTTTTTAATTCAGATTTGTATGCTCAAAAGAGAGGAACATGAACATATCTTGAAGCTTAAGTTTGAATGAATTGACACATGTGCTGACCACCCTCTTTCCTTTTGTCAACGTGTAACATCTTAATGCTGATTCCAGTCAGCGTTCCAGTTTGGCTTCCAGCAAAAGCCACAGTAGTGATATGAAATGAATAGAATAATCTAAATAAAATTAATAAGACATATCAGTTTGAAAAGTGACACTTTAATACCCTGAAGTCATGCAAAGTGAAGTCAACCCACACACTGCATAGACGTGAGGCAGGGTGAAAAGGCTAAAAAGGTTCACTCATCACTGGTGTCACCTCTCTCTAGCTTTGTGAACAGAGAGCTCTTTTGTGCTATGCACAGATGCTTCGGGGAAGTACTCTGGGTCATTACTTATTCTTGGAAGGTTAAATATTCAGATTTACAGAATTCAACCTCAACGTATATACTCAGCAAATTGATTGTAGATTAAATGTTTCCTTCATATACTTGAGAGGTAAAGTGTATGAGAATAATGTTTTTTCACTCATCTTTAATAAGTTTTAGTAAATAAAGTATTTTTTTATACAGGATGAAAATATTTAGCTTCATCGTCAGAATTTCCCTTTAAGAAGCCGCAGTATTGTGTTCATTCATAGTGGAGTACTTGTTAATATGCAGAGGTGCATAACACCTATTCATTCAGACCAAGGTGTACCTATCAGTGGGGATTGAACAAGTGTGTATATGATGTTGTGTGTGTACAGGACATAAATAGTGTTGGCAAGCCAATTAATTTGTTTATGAGTGTGCTCAGCGGGCTGTGTGACCTCAGTGCCAGACTGAGTTAGAGTGCATTAAGGAAGCTGATGGCTTCCAAATTAGAATGGGTTTGCATGTATACAAAATTTAAAAAGGCAGGGACGGATTTGGAGCAGGTGGACCAGCCCATTGTCATACCAGGCCACCAAATGCCGCTGTCTTTTTCAGAATCTCTTGGTGGTCCCTAGCAGCCTACAAGGTAACCTTTTGCACTGGCCAAGGTTAGACTCTAAGAGCAATTCTTGATGTCTCTCGTCTCATTGTTTGGGTGAAGGTGGAAACAATGGATTTATGAGTAACACCAGTGTGGTACCATTGCTTTTCATCATTTATTACCTTCTTACTTGCATTTTCCTTTGCCAGTCACTTTTTGTCTCACATTCTGGCTATGTTTAGGAAGCCCAAATTATGTTATAGAAAAATAGGCATTGGGAAAGTAAACTTTTAAGGGAACTGATAATGGCTTGGTTCAAGATATACAACATATGTCCAGTTTTAGTTTGTAATGACTAATGGTTTATTGTAGAATGGAAGGGAAATGTGCTGGGTAACAACTTGGATAAATTAATACACAAAACTTTAGGCTCTGAAACATAATCATGTTGGTTTGTTCAAAATATTTAAGTAAATAAGTAATTCAAAATGATTTTGGAGAATTTGTGATACTTCGATTGAGTCATGGTTTCTGACTCGATTATGTAATCTCTTTCCGGTTGTACGTATGGAAAACTAATTTTAATTATATCAAGTACATAGTATCTATGCTTGCTAGCTAATGTTCACCCCAAGGATTTCCTCCTTGACAACCTATAAAATGAATATATTGAATGCATCCACTTATCCATCAATTAGTCAAAGTTTTTCATCCTGTTGAGTCGAATGAGGTTTGAGGTTATTCAGGTTCACGCTGGACACACACGATGGACAATGTACTCACAGTCGACATGCAATGCCTGCTTTTAATTGTAGATGGAGATCAACGCACACAGAGAAGAAAATCAAACTTAATACAGACAGGCTCCAAGTATTCTTTCTTAAAAGGTTTTAACTTTTGGTATAAGCCTGCTAATGGCAACATATTTTTTGTGGTTTCGTCTCCCATCTATAATCTGCACGTATGTACTCTCAAAATCCCTTCCACCTCAAGAAATAGCAGTCTTTCACACATATACCCACACACTGAAAATGTCAAGTTTTATGAAGTTTTATTATTGGAGTGTGCAATATAGCAGATCTGTTTAATTCTTTAGGTGAAAGGAGCAAAGATCTATTCAAGATCTTTCTGTCTAGAGGGAGGTGTCTCAGATGTTTAGTATTAGTTTGTCAACGATAGGTTTTCCTCTAGTTCCATTTTGCATTACTGAGCTTGGTGCTGGCCATGGCAATGGTCACATAGAAGGCAACATGCTTTCTCTCCATGGAAATAATGAGAAAGACTGCAGTTGCATCAATCTCTAGCTCTGACAGTATGACGTACACACTGTCAGAGCTGGAGCCACCAACATTAGGCGTCAGTAACAAAGTATGCCATATGTCCAAATAACATCTATGTTAAAGATTTTACATCAACCATTTTTCTATGTATAGTTTTTTTTACATTAGATACTTACTTGTGCTTTCTGGGACATCAGCAGGTCTCTTAATTGATTATTTAAAAAACGATTAACGAACTAAGAAGTTCTACTTTCATCGCTTGACTTTTTTTTCAAATTGCCCAACTATAAATGTTGAAGTACACAAACATGTACAATTTGTGCAACAAAAAGTGGTCAACCTTAAATTTTAGCTTGACGTGCCAGTTGATAAGTCTTTTAGCACCAGCTTTGATTGACCCGAGTACACAGGGAACCTATTAAATCTTGATCGACTTGTGCCCGTGTTGTGGCAGTAAATGTAAATATTAGCATTGATTTTCCTCTCATAACTCTGCATGGTCCAGCATTTGGATAAAGGATGTGTGTGTGAAACTTTAACCATACAAGTGATGACAGTGACAAAGAAGCAGTTCTAATAAAGGTGGTCCTAAATGTTCTACAAGGGACCTAAATAGAATAACCAAAATAGTAATATAAAAAAATAAAATAAAAACAGCATCTAAATTTTCTTGAATGGCACGAGCACCCTCTCAGCATTTGGATTGAATATAACTGACACTGTTTCTATGGGGGCGTGATGGATTGCCTGATTAGGGACCCTGGCAGCAGTATGCCTCACAGATGGCAAATTAAACAGTAGACAGATGCCCCCAGCCTTCCTGCCACCCTCTTATTCTCTACACTGGCTTATAACCCCCCCCCCACCACACACTCACTGTGTCCTAAGTTGTATTGTGCTCTTTTTACTTCCTGTTGCCTATTTTTTTGTCCTCTTTTTATTATTTTTATTTTTATTTTATTTTATTTTATTTTTTTGTCCTCTTTGACAGTATTGGCCTGCACTAGATATCCATAATTGAATTTAAATAAGAGTTATGCAGTCTTATGGTTTGATTTTATAGTTTACTTTTAGTTTTTTCCCTCGATTCCCCCAAGTACCTAAATACCTTTGTTCTTTGAGTTTTCAGCCCTCTCCTGTTGCAAAAGGAAACGTGTAATCTGTTTTTGGTGTTTTCATCAGTCTGCTGAGGGATTTTCAGTCATGTAAACAAAAAGAAGCAGTCACACAGACTCACGCACAGAAGGATGTTTTAAACCTACGTGCTTAAATGAAACTCCTGTGTGACCCATTTTGTCTTACTTGAACTTGAGTGTTGTGCGGCTCATAGGGGGCTGAAATACTGGCCAGTGCTGTCTCCTGCAGAATCATCATCCTTGACAAATCACTTAGGAATGTCACAAGGAGCATTGCAACACCCCTCTTACATGTCAGATATACACATGTAACATGACAGAGAACATGAGTTGTACAGTATACTGTATATGCTAGCGGGGGGAATGAGGGGAATGCTCTGCAGTCTCAGTTCGGGATAAGCAATTGTAGATAGAAAGTAAGCCCGCCTTCTAATGCACAGCTAATCAAGCTTTGATGCGTTTCCTTGCCTTTTGTTTTTTCTTTTTTCTCCCCGTCTCCATGCCAGGCCTGCTTGTCCAATTACCCTCAAGAACGTCTTTGTTTTATCTCGCTTGACTGAGTGCTTTTTTAGAAATTATTATTTTATTATCATTAATAAAGGCAATTCCTCGTCCCAGTAAGGGTTCTTCTCCTTTTAATAGGAAAGGAAGTGTGCAACAGCAAAACAGTATTAACGCAATTGCACTAATGGTTTTTACCTGAGTGTAACTTTCACGGCCTGCTGCCAAAGTGTCCAGTCGCTCCAGTGGTTTGGAAAGCATCTATTATATTCAACTCACAGAGCAATCATGGGATGCAGATGGAGCCAGAGCTCGTCATGTCTAAAGCTTCCTGCAAGTGCCCTTTGTAAATGCCAAAGACAATGACAGGTAGCAGAGAATGCGGCTCCATCTCCGTCTGTATCTGCATGCCTGACCAACCCAGTCGCCGGTGTGTCAATTGTTGAACTCACAGTGAAATGAGCTTTGTAATCCAATGATATCTTGTCAGCTCAAATCTGCTGCTTTGGCTGCGATGTGATGCTTCCTTTCGTTTATATATTTATATTCCCAATATTTAGAGGAACAGTTTTAGCAAACACAGTAATGCTGTAAGTACTGTCACAGATGTATATGCTCATTTGATCTTTCTCTGAAGTGTGTGTCAATTTACCGTCAATGGACAGCACAGGTGGATCTGGACATGCTGATGAAATATATGCACCATTGTCTCATCTTGAAGGTGCTATGATCCATCTGCCATGAGAGCGTTTGTGAGTGGGTGGTGAGTGTGCGTATGTATTATCTTCTTTCATTCCTCCCTCAACTGTCTTACTTATCCTCCTACTTCTGCACGCCTACATGCACTCAGTCTCCTGCTCTTTCCAGACTCTTGAGCCTCCCATCCCCTCCCCATCCCCCGATTTTCCCCCTTTCCTCCACATTAGAATTTCTCCCTCCTCATTTCTCCCGTCCACTTCCCCTTTCTTTCCTGCCCATATTTGTTTTGCCAGGATCGATCAGCAGGTTAATCCTAATACTGGTGGTGAGCTGCTGGCACTCTTCGGTCTGATTGCACACCAATACACACTGGCACATGCAAAGGGTAGTGATGCATATAGTAGAGGGAGCCAAAAGTCTGCCTGTAAGTGGGCCGTTTGGGATCATAGTCTGCTTGAAGCTGCTTATTGCCTATGTGTTTTTTTTGTTTTGTTTTGTTTTTCTCATTGTGAGCTTGTCCATTGATATGGTTTCCAAATATCTCATTAGGGTGGTTTTAATGAAAAAGAATAAGAATAAGGGTGTTTTTGATAAATAGACAAGTGTCTGATTCTGGTTCGGAAGCTTTGCCTGGTGGAATGATTTTATATTTGATCAAAATAAAATGACAGTTTTATTTTGAAAAAAATGAGGGATTAATTGACATTGTTTAGAACTTAATACTCCATATTTGCTTATTTTGAAAAAATAAATTATTACAGACTACAAAAGAAACCGGTAAAACTATTAAATCAAACTACAGTAAAGCTTATAGGAAATCATATCAAAGCTACTCATTTTAATGTCAAAGGCAGTATTGTTGTTGTATTTAAAGGAGAGAGACTCTTTAGTCATCTGAGTTTATGTAACCTGTCACAGACTTTGGCACATCATCTTATAGGGCTGTGCTTATAAGTAGACTCAGGTAGAGGACCAGCCAGCAGCCACTGGCTATTTTTGCTTTTCGCCTGGTGAAGTCTTTATAGAGTTTCTCTGTCTTCCGCTGCTCCTTTCCTTTTTACTTTTATACATTGGCTCTATGGAATTGATTTCTACTGCCTGTCTGCTGCCTTTGTGAGCAATGCACATGCTTGGGAGAAGGCAAAAAAACAGAAATGGAGGGCCCTATTTTTCCTTAAAGGAGGGTTTCGCTCTGCTCCCTCGAAGAATGCTTTTCGTGCTCACCCTTTCCATTTTTTTGGACAAGAACAGAGAGAATATGTGGGCACAAAGGCATCATGTTCAGTCTGGTGGGGTTAGGTGGAGGATGCTGAGGAGATGAGCAGCCTTCAACCCACATAATCAATTGTGCAGCAGAAAACTTCTTCACTGTACTAAATGATAACACACCTTGAGAGGCTTAGCCTCTGACATGAGAAAAAGATAGCTGCATGAAAGTACTGTCGTGGGAGATATAAACATATTTTTGACAGTCAGTCCAAAGTCGACTCTATCATCTCATGTAGGCTCACTCTGCCTTTGGGGGCAGGGCTGTTTTTCCTCATGTGCTTTTGTGTTCCAAAGACAAAATTGTTTTGCTGTTTCTAATGTAATGCATTTTTCTTCTGAGAAAGTGCTGGTGTTATCCTTCGTCTCGGTTTGTCATGTCTTCAATCCTTTCTTATGAAGTTAGGTCTGATCCTCCTATGAACTTTCTCATGGCGCATAAATACACATATAGATTAGATACATATGATGTGCCTTCAATATCTAACTAAATCTTGAAGTACTGTTCAATAGATTTTTTTCCCATTAAATGAAAGTAAGCATAGTAGGTTTAGTTCAACATAAGTTGAGTTTACTGTTTTTATAATAAAACCAAAGGAAATGTTTCAGAATATTTATATATGGGAAAGGGAATAATATTTTCTATGTATTTGCTGGCATCCATGTTCTATATCCAAGTAATTCATATATTTGTATAGTTTATTTAGTTCGACATAAAGCAAGAAAAAAATGTTCTGGTCACTTAGATGACCGGAACATCCAAGTATATCCAGATAAATCAGTGGTACTGTAAACTGGTTAAAAGGGAAGTGAATGCTGTGTTCTATCTCTCCTACAGTCCCAATTATTCCAGTTTGCAAAGGAAAGCATATCCGAACAAAAGAATAAACAACAATGCACACACTGACTACCTGTTATGTTTCGGCTGTTATGTAAATATGGAAATTATTTTGAAAATAAATAAATAAAAAATACATTTATGCGTGTCATTTAGTTTTATGGACAGAAACATTTATTTAGGTTATTAACATGTTTTTTTCCCCATAAAGTAAACCCAGCCAGCATGTGAGATAGACTTATATTGAATGTACATATTGAACATTGTCTGTTAAGAGTGGATATTTGTTCGTACACAAAGTCTCTCTTTTATTGTCACGAAAAGGAAGTTTTCTAATGGTTTTGTGGAAGTATTGTGTAATGTGTATGTGTGTAACATGGTGTATCTTCGGTATGTCTGCTCATTTTTGTCTTTTGTGTGGGATTGTAATTCTTGTGGGAGGGAAAGCTCTATTAAATGTCAGCCAAAAAGAGCTGACAGCACAGTCACATCTTTAAGGTCCTCTAGTGTTGAGACATTTTGAATGAAAAGGCATTTAACTGAAGCTAACTAATGCTTCTGTACTTTGCCTTCACTTATCTTTTTTTACATGTTCACAAACATGCTGGATCTTTAAATCTTCCATCTCGAAATGTGAAATGTTTCCGATTTTTCAGTATTTGTTGTCTCTGTTTCATACTGTACCATCTGACATCAAATTCTGAAGTTCGATCTGGACTTTCCAGCTCCCCGCTGTCCTGGAGAAGAGGCTAATTCTTTCTCAAAGTCATTGTGGTGAATTTTGGAGGTGGAAGGTTGGACATAACTGTGACTGCCTTGATCTAGGGTCCTTGACTTTGGTCCACTGCCATCTTTGTAGTTTGACTTCCAGTTGACTTCCACTCCAGATGTTCCCAGTTATAAGCCGTTATGTGTGTGTGTGTTTGTGTGTGTGTGTGTGCATAGTTGAATTGTCACTGTGGATGACACCATGTGCAAAATATGTGTGAAGATGTTGTATGTGAGATTTTTTTTCTGCTGTCTCATTATCACCTTTCATTAATTTATTCTGATTTCGCAGTCAAGTTCCGTCAAATAACCAAAGCACAAAAATGCCCCATATGGTCCTAACAAATAGGCAATAATTTTCCCCATCACCAAAGAGCCTAGCCACCATTTCACCTTCAAATATCATGGATGTTAAAATTCATCATGGCAGGAGCTGACAAACCATCTGTCATAAATTAGATGAAACTAAGTTTAATACCAAGAAAAGGCTCCTTCTTGTGCACACAGAACAATGATTTCACCATTTTGATCATATTACACTCATGTTCCTGTTGTGCACAGGACCATGCTTTGCATAAAAGTTCTGTGCAGGCAGTTTTTCCGAGTCTGCTCTGTGCAAACATCTGTGTACGGTGGTTTTGAATGATGTTTACTTAACATGAGTTTATTTTACCTATTCATTTAAAAAAAAAATAGGCAACTGAGGCATTTGAGTGACATATTAATGAAAACTGAATCAATTAAAAAGTCTTTGATTTTTTTTATTGAATTTGAACAGTTTACAGGCTTTAGTCCAGTTTGTTGAAGCTAGTTTTAAACTTTATTTGACTAAACTTGAAGACAACTTATTCAGTGGTAAGCTTTAGTACTTATCACTAATACTTGGTATTCCGAGAAAGTATCTCTTTAAGAAGGTTTGATCCATAGTTCATCTTGTCTGATGGTAGAAAAGCTTGTAAGCAACTTCCAATAATAAATCTGTGTTTGATTAAATTCTTATGTTGTGTGTTATTGTAATCACCTAAGTGTACTTCAGTAAACAATATTAAGCATTCGCTCTCTGCATGTTTAGAACCTTTGAGTGACCCTACCCCTCTTCCTGCTTCTCTCATCATTTCGGCATCTATGGTTGCTCTGAGGGCAGGTCAGGTCAGCTCCTGCTGTGCTGACCTTACTGCCTCCTTATTAAAGGCAACAAGTTCAGAACATGGACATCAAAAATAGTATTTTACATTGACTTAATAAGCCATCCAAGATAGGCTGGCTGAACAAAGTTTACTTTTTCATTGCTACCAAATCCCTTTTGCTGTCAAAGGACATGCTCGTGACTTGCTTTCCAAGGCCACAGTATGTTTTTGTGAGAGGGATATATGTGTGATTTTGTTCCTTCCCAGGCTGTACGTACCATGTCCCATTGAGTATGCATTTTTTTCATATGTAGATATGTATTTCAGAATTTGGGGATTATTGCATATGAATGCTTTTTGTGTTATATTGTTAGTGGTATAAAATTATGTAAACGCTATCTGCAGACATTACCAGCAGGTATCCTCAATGAAGTTTTGGGTCTCTGTGCAAACTGTGAATCACGATACATGGGTCTAATAATGTGTGGTGAATGTGTTCCTATATGTGTGTTGTGGAAGGGGGGATTTCTGTGAGATCCAGATAAGCAGATGGATAGAGATTAAATGAGTTAGACATAGTCCATTGGGTGTGGTGGAGAGGTTTGCCTTAAACAATGCTCCCCCTAGACATTTACTCATGCCGTGCTTGCATAAATGCATTTTTGATTCCCATTGACTCTGAACTGCAGTTCATTCAGCACCCTGCAATCCACTTCCCTCTTTTTCTCTCTCTCTTTTTTATTGCATGCCATCAACAGTGGGGAAACAGACCCAGCTGCTGCTGTGATGCCACTCATAGCCAATGCGCCCTGACAGATTCCAATTAAGTTGGAAAATGTAACGTATGAATATTAGAAAGTACTTTGACACAAACATCATCCCCGCTCTATTGTTGTTTAATGCAGGTTTGTATTTGAGTAGTAGTGGGATGGTGGGGTCTCCGTTGGTCTATCATTTTCATGAAATTTATTTCTCCACTCCCTCTCTTCTCCCTCTGTCTCCTGCCTCCCCCTCTCCCCTCAGGCTGTTTTTTAACCGTTGTAAATATTCCCCTCCAACCACTGATAAACTCTCATTTAAGGCCTACGATGTGGTTTTGTCATTCATTGCAGTTCTGCTGCATATGCTCATTCAAAGAAACTTTGATGTGCAGGGAAGATAAATGGAGATTTGACAAAGAATAAAAACATTCTATCATGTATAATATCCACCTTCAATATGCACTCTGTTAATGTCATATTTTTCAGAAAACAAATATTTTCTCAAGTTCATCAGGTTCAAGTTTAAACCTAGGTTGTCTGCAATAGTGTTTGTATGTCTCTTTGTTTAAGACTGAACTTCAAACCTCATTACTGCCAGCTCTGTGACAGTTACATTAGCTCATGGCTCAGCCGGACAGTTTCATTCCAAGACACTTCCGTCGCCCCTGTGCTGAATGAGAGCATTTCTCTGACCTGCCAACTCTTGCAAGAGCGCATGCTTAAGTCTGTGTGTGTGTCCCCAACTGCTATAGCCATGAGGCAGAGCCAAGGTTCCATCACTGGACTATAGACCATGTGTGTGACCTCATCTCAACCTGGCACCCAGTGTTATTTCAGATGGCGGAGGAAAGATTGCCAATCTTATTGTCTATCTGTTTGCGAGGAGACCATTTGTTCCCTTTTATTCACTCAACTGTGTTTTGAACTCAGTTTGAAAAATATTATAGAGGAAAATAAATAGCTTAAATGATTTGTGAACGTGGGTTAAAAATGTAATCATTTTGAGCAAAACCCATTTATTTGTGAACCAAAAGGCTGTGTTATGCCACACTTTTTTGTTGTTTTATTCGATCTATTACCTGCATAAACAGACAAATACAAAGACATACACTAAACAATTACATGGATCCATTATGGTGAATTCTATCTATGTAAAGTTACAGAATGTGTGTCTCATACTGGATATACACGCAAATGTACTGGTTTACTGGTTCACATTTAAATGAAGACTCACTGGCAGGAGGTTGAGGTGAGCTGTTGGCAAATTCTCATTGCTGTTTGAATGAAAATGAAAATGAAAATGCGTTCACAGTAAAGAATAGTTTTCAGCAATATTGCAAAAATAGTTGCTTTGTTGATCACACGCACACGCGCACACACACACACACACACACACACACACACACACACACACACACACACA
>JABUIW010000214.1:8037365-8052574 GCA_013363375.1 Menidia beryllina
ACACACACACACACACACACACACACACACACACACACACACACACATGCACACACACATATATATACATATATATATATACATATATGTATATTTGATCAGGAGAATGTAATGACATGTTTTAGTGTTGATATTGTCTAATTTTGAGAATAACTAAACACTAAGATATAAAACATCTGACAAAATTACATTCACTTCCAGTGTTTTTTTTTTTTTTTGTTCCCTTTCAGTCTCATCCCTTGCAGTTGTCCATAAGCGATTTCAGATTACAGTGTGACAGGTGCTCTGACGGGGTCAAGCCTGACACTGTGGTCGTGAGACTGGGAGATACAACCTTTTCGCTTAAAGCCACAGCCTCTGCTCAGTACATCCTGCACTCCTCCGAATGCATTTATATGATTGGTTGTCTCACTTGACCCAAGAAAAGTGTGAGATATATCAAATCTTGCAGAGGGCAAATAAAAAACAAATAGCAGTTTATCATCTTCAAAGGGATTCCTTTTAGATAAGAAGCCGAACTGAGCACTGGGAGGGGAGTTACGAGCTGGCAGCGCATCCTCCCCTTCTGGCTAAGTCGAGTGATGTATGAATATATCTGTCTTGGGTGTATACGTGTGTGTTTTAAGAGTTCATTTATGTGTGTGTGTTCTCGTACCGTCATGGGGACCGCATTGAATATAGCAGCTCTATATGGGAACTAACTGTAAAAGTAGTGACAGAGTTGCACACTGTTTTAGGTGAGGTTTAGGGCAGCAGCTGAAGAAGTCATTAAGTTCTGGTTGATATTAAGTCTTTGTTTCAGCTAAATATCGTGATTTGGATATGTCTGTGTACATGATTGTTTAGGGTATGTGGATTGTTTTTCCATAAGAAAGATGGACATGATTTTCAGGTTGCGCAGTTGCTGTATTTTGCTATGAAACAGCCATCTTTCTGCAGTGCTTGCTAGGGATAGTTGTTTTTATTACAATCTATCTTCTTTTATACCTTGCAATGCCTCTTACCCCAACCATTATTTGGCAGTGTTTTTTTACTCAGAGTGCTAAAGCTTTCTAAAGCCTAAGCTGAGTGCAGAGTATTAAATGCAAGAACAATGGGGATACTTTTGTCATCTTAATGTAAAGTAATTGACAAGGTAAATGTTTAATTTTGGAACCACAACCAGAATGGCTTGGGATGAATGAAACCCACAAAACATAGTTCGTGCCTCTATCTTTATTACCGTAGGCAGTCCATTACGTGTTTGAGATATCTTTGTAACATTCAGCAGACAAATTACAAGTTTCCAGTTGACTTTGTCAATGTTTTTCTCTGTTATTTTATTTCTTCCCTTCTTTTATTTACTCTTATCATCTCTCCGTCTCTCTTACAAGCTCTTTATTGCTCTTTGTCTTTCTGCCTGCTGGTCAATATATCTGCTATATATGTATGTATCCATAACAGTGATCCTCGATCTGACTCTTTCTAAACTCCTTCAGAAGAGGTCCAACAGAGTCCATCACTTGAATGAGAAAACTGTATCCCAGCAGACATGGGGTTGTTATTTTGGCCAGGAGAGCTTCAACAGTAATATGCGGTCTGCTCTCTAATGTTAGCCTCAACCAAAGGTGGACCTCAACAGCCCATTAATCTTGGAGACACACACAACCTTACACTCCAAACATACTGCCATCAGCTTGTGTGTTTCCTCAAATGCACAAACAGAAAAGCATACACATTTTATCTCTCTCTTCATTGGATTACTTGTTAGAGCCAGTTGAACTTAGCACTAGGAAAACAGGTTTCGTAATGGGATCAGTGGCTACTGGCAGGCCCTTTCACCCACAATCCCATCAGCCATGCTTACAGTGAGTGGATGAGAGATGGAGCGAGATGAAGAGCAGTAGAAGATTGAAACTTGACAAATTTAGGTTTGCAGGTGAGTTGGTGAAGCATTTTACTTCAGAGGATCTTTCAATGAAAGGCAAAAAGCAGCTATTTACTTTTAAAAATACTGCCAGTGGTATTAAAAGAATTAAAAGATTAATTAAAGCAAAGCTGAAGAATCATAAATACTCAGAGATTACATGTGGTGTAATTCAATTGATTTGATTGTTTCACGTTTTAAGAAACACTATCAAATGATTGGAATCGTGGTACGTCTTTGCTGTTTAATATAAGCATTTTCTCACTTAAACACTTAAATACAGTTGATTGCAGAGTATGGTGCTAATTGAGAAGTTGGATGAGATGTACTTAAATTTTAATAAACCTTTTCTTAATTACTCTACAACATGAAAGAAATCTGTGTGATGCAACATTTGAAATGTTCACATGCTATACTGTTTCAGCTCACATTTTACAAAGTGAGGAGATGCAACAGGAGACCCCTCTTTGCTGTTGGTGTTGCTTATGAGAGCTTTATGTTCCTTTTTGGTAAGATCAAAGGGAACTATATGAAGACACATGATTATGCCACAATCTCACACGGACATCAAATCTTAATGCGTTTCAGCAGTAAAAAACACTACAATGTCAAATAAGCGGCATGTCTGGTTTAAGTGAGTTAAGTTGCAAGAAACCTTTAACAAGGTTTTGCATAATTTGCTGTACCAAAACAGTCAGAACTCAGAAAGAACTTTTCTTTTTTAATCAAGTTGGTTTTTAGTGATGGTTTGAAAAATCTTTGTCTCTCAGTTTCCCTCTTCCCTTTTTTGCCGGACATCAAACAAGTTGAAAGTTTTCTCAAGGCACAAGTCACATTTTCAAATTTTCCATGGTGGGTCATCTTTTGATTACGCTTATGCCAGGGCCCACAGCAAGCTTCACATGGGCAGCATAGCACTGCATGCGCTTTCCTTATTTATCGAGTCGGATGCATGTGTAGACTCACACCCATTGGCTTTCTTGTGTGGTGCTGCTGAGGCAAAGCTGATACCGCACGATCTTTTGAGATAACCGTGGCTTTAATAATGGTCGTGAATGTGTTTTTATCCATTGTTGATGTGGAAAGTGAAGACATTGTGTTTGCTCAGATATATCATGAATACAGTTTGCTTGGGACTGGTCACTGGTCTAGAAATGACAAAAAAAGTATATATATATATATATATATATATATATATATATTAGGGATGTGACGGTTCAGAAAACCGTCTGAACCGTTCGGTTCGACTGTCTCGGTTCGGTTCGCGTGTGTACCGCACGGTTCATGCACTGCTCCTTTTTCTCAGAGGGAAGCGTTTACACTCCAGAGCAGAAGGGGGCGCTACTGCGCCCAAAGCCAACCACCAGTAGTAAACAAGAAGAAGAAGCGAAGCAGCGTAGCCGATAAAAAAAATCCGAGTCGACGCGCCAGCAGCAGTTTCTAGGTCTGCTGTATGGGACCACTTTGCATTTAGACTGAAGCACATGTTGGAATTAGCACTGTTTCCTCGCTTGCAATGCCAGATTCTCACCTACTTTTAACCTAAGACTGTCACAATAATGTATCAAATGTCAGACTGCTTTTTTCTTTCAGTTTTAACTAGGGATGGGGATCGAAACCCGGTTCTATCAAGGACCCGGTTCCACTTTTTTCAAAACCCGAAAATCAATAACGTTTGGGCTTATCGATACCACTATCGAGTCTGGTGGGTTTTTTTATTATTACAATAGTAATTGTGAAATCTGTGTTGTAATCGGCAGCATACAAGCTAGTTAGCTTGAAAAGTAAATACAGTTTCAGACGTGCTTCGTGATGATGTGTTCAGATTGGCTCAGTAAAACGACAATTAGGTTATCATGATGCGTTCAAGTGTAACGTAAAGAAAAGGGAAATTGAGTTTTTGGCGAGAAACATGAGTAATACAGTTGTATATTGCTCTAATTATTTTAGAATATATAATTAAACTACTGATGCCAACATTTATTAAAAATTACATTTAATTTAAAATACAATTATTTATTTGTTAAATATTGTCGCATTGTCTTTCCACCAAATAACAGAAAATTATCGATAGTGGTATCGATAAAGACTCGGATCGATAAGGAGTATCGATAAAAGTATCGATATCAATAAATATTAACGATCCCCATCCCTAGTTTTAACCTGACTATACAAGACATAATAGATTTTCCTAACTAACACCATATACCGAACCGAACCGAAAACCGTGACCACGAAACCGTGAAACGAACCGAACCGTGGATTTTGTGAACCGTCCCATCCCTAATATATATATGTATACTTTCAAAATAAAAAATAAAAACATCAATCAGAGCTACAAAAACAGAGCTAGTTTGGAGCATCAAAAGCCTTTGACAGATTTGCTATACAACCTGCTATACAAGTCCTCTAAAGAGTCATAATGGAAGTATAGCATCTGTGTTTGCAACACTATCATTCTCAGGACACTTCAAATAGGTTGTTTCTGAACAGATTATAACTTGCATTCTATTAAAGTAGGGTTTGTTCAGAAAGAAGTTGAACAGAAACTCCCTGTGGTGTGTTGAAATCCCAGTTGTGGAGTGAGCTGTGGTACATGGCATCAAGCGTTGCTTCCAGACAAAGGAAACTGAAAGCAGGACAGGAACAGTGAGGTTACTGACAAATCTAATTAGATGGATAAGAAGGGCAGGGGTAAAAAAAAAAAGGTTGGAGGAAAAAAGAAAAAGATCAGCCAGCTTCTGCCAGAAGGGGAGCTAATTCATTCATCACGGCGCTCAGTTTTTCTGTTCTTTGTCGCTTTTCATAAACACTTCAGGACATTTATTTCCCCTTCTAGGCATATGTCAGAAGTTTGTTGAGTGAACTTAGTCAAGTATAGAGTATGTTATGGCAGAAGGTCTCTTTACAGGAGGTGCTCCTATCTTTGAATATCTCTCTTCATATTCGTGGCTCCAGATGGTCATTTCTATGGTTAAAAGGACCAAAGCAATGCTTTCAAATCATTACAAGACAAAGCATTCCCCAAGATGATGGAGAAGCTTTGATTCAAGACCAAAGTACAAGGACACAACATCTTTTAACTCCCTTTTTTATTGATCTAATTTTGTTTAGACTTTGTTCAGCTTGACCACGGAGAAACAGTGAGTGATAGTGCTTGCACCAGCCCAGGAATAGTGAAGTCTAATTTCAGAGATCCCCCTCCCTGAATATCCCTCATTAGAATTACAACAGACTGCTTGGGAAAGTAATAGCCTGATTTCTCAGAAATTCTCTGGATTTGATAGCAGCTGTCTTCTCAGCAAGATGGCGAAAAACGGGGATGTTTGATACTTGGCACACATTGTGAGGGGTTTATTCCCTCCCCTATTAACTCACAGAACAGGTTAAGTAAATTATTAGATTCAATATTCCTACCCATAGAGTGCAGCCTGTCTCCAATTTTGGTCCCATTTCTTTGCCACGCTTGTAAAGAGTGAGAGTGAAATTATGTTGAGATGTCAAGAAAATGTCATGATGATGAAGAGTAGTAGTTTGCAATGCATCATGTACCCTTACTGTGCGGCACAGACTGAAAAGGAAAGTAGGTGGGATTTGCTATCTCATTTCTGTCAATCTCTCCCCATCTTGGCTGTCAAAGTGTGACTACTTGTGTTTGGAAGATAGGTGAAAAAACAAAAAAGCAAACCAATCTAATCCAAAAACGTGATCATTTATCATCTTCCTAAGACCTACTTATGTAAACTTATCAAGCTGACAAACAGACATTCCTAATGTAGAGCTTTAATTCCAGTAAAATGATCCAATGCACATCGCTGGGAATGAATATGGTTTGCAGGCGAGCCACAGTTGGTAAAGTGTACCACTCACATGGCCCAGCATGTTTCAGAGATGCTCAATACGGTTTCCTGTGGTTTTTCATTGAGTGTCATGATCAATTAGCATATGTGTTTTGGAGGCACCTGCCACCATTCTGGCTTTAATGTGGGCTAAAACCTGGCTTGTTAGGACAGGGTGGCATTTACTGTTTGTGCAGGAAACAGAAGTGAAATGCCAGGCTTGTCTTTTCTAAACAAGGTTCTGATGTGAATGTTAGTCTGCAGAGTATTGCTCCAAAGCCCTCTCAGTGGCGTCCGTGGCGGTCTGTAAATAAGTGTACCAGGGGAAGAAATGTCTAATCGTCCTTGAAAAGGATGTGCCACAGTTTTTTGAATATCTTCTGCCACAGTGCCCAAAAGTATTACAGGAGGGTGGGAGGAGTCTGCTGGTGTGTGTGGTAGGGGGTGCTGTCGGTACTGGGTGATGGGGCATTACTCTCGCACCATTGAATTCATTACAGTCTCTTTCACACATCCATCCCTCACCCTCTTTAAATGTCCTTGCCATCCTCTAATTCATTTAATTTCATGATTATCAATTCTGACAGCACTCAGGCAGAAAGGTCAGGAGTTTTTGTGATGTGCACCTGAACTCCACAAAAAAAATGAAGAGGCTTGATTCCTCAAAGCAGCACCACACGATGGAAACATTGTATGTTGTGTTACAATCATATGTTACTGGGCGGCTTCATTAAAAATTCAGTGTTCACACACTTTTTTTCTTACAGTCCGCACAATGCATATGCTTCAGCAAACACAAAAATAGGGGGGCAAACACCCAACAGACACCGTCCTACACTTGCTCCGATCCCCTGTTCCTCTCACTGGCTTCCTTTTGCCCATCTCTTTGATGAGATCGAGATTGCCAAGCCGTGACTGTACACTGCAGATGCATGAGCAAGTGTTTCCCCCTGAGGAGATGCAGTCTAAATGGGAAAGCAACATGACAGCTTTGCCACATAATCAAACACCACACCCACAGTTACACACCGCTACTTCTTTTTGGGGAGGCTTTCCATTCCCGGCTCCACGCATGAAAAATATGCAGCACATCTTTTCGTCATCCTCAGCTTTAAGAATCATTAAACAGTGCTATACTTTTATCCTCGGCTGTATATTTGAATTGTTCAAAGTCAAAGCATTTATGCCTAGTGGTAGTTTTGGGGTTTATGTTTATTCAGATTGCATTTCATGTAGTTCTGTTCAAAGAGTAAAATAGCAATTGAGCACAGTATTCTGTTGGTTTACTTTTTTTATAGAATGTTCAGACTATAAATATTTGGTTGGATTGAAATTAATTCTGATGTGACTGCTCTAATAGCTCAGATCATTTGAACGTATGTGGATGCTTTCATTTGAATCGCCTTGCACACCAACCAAACTGTTCCAGTTTTGTTGAAATATGAACAGTGGAAAACGTTCAAACATTGTATTTTTTTAGATTTTAATGCTGATGTCCTTCTACTGTCAAACTCCTGTAGTCCCATATAAAACAAAAAAATATGGTTGTTTATTTTGAAGCATGTTAACAATTTGCTGAGCTTTTTGTCACTCAGCCTGGCTGTGCAGGGATTTCTGCTGGGTGTCCGAGCACAGTAGGGAACTTTTTTTCCCTTTGGTTTCTACAAACACAGATACAACGACCTAAAACAAAGACTGTAAGCCATTTGTTTACTATTTGTTTTTAACAGAAAGTATGGATATCCGCAGTTTACTAAATGCACAAACTGTATGCAGTAATGCAATGAGGAACTTTTTGGAGTACAGTTTTTTCTGTAATTTATGAAGCAGATCAGAAGCTTTATAACCAATTATAAATGGACTAAATGGTCACAGAGTTATAATCTCTGCCAGTTTGGCAAGCCTCATTTCTTGGATATAACTGAACTATCTTATCTGTTAGAATGATTCTTGCAGCATAGTTTGCTGGAGAAATGTGATCAGTCATGATTCAACAAGCTACTGTCTCCTACGAGAGAATTGGATCATCCTATAATCTGAAAAGCTGTCACCCTGGGTGAATCCACAAGCAGCAATACTGTTTAATTCATTGTACATAACGTGTGTAGGTGTTACAGAGTAGGAAACACAGAAAGGAGATAAACCTGTGTTTGAGACGGACTGCAAAACAGAGACATTCCAAGACTGTGTAACAAGTTTTGTGGAAGTGTGTGGAAGATACTAACTGCCTTGTATAATTATTTGACAAAGGTAATAGCAAAGTTCTTGGTAGGAAATATTCAAGCTGGTTTATGTCGATAGTACAAGGCAGGCAAATAAGGTAGTTTGTTCAATTTTCACCTTTTGCATGGGTCACAAATTTCCTCCTTGTATTGATCTGCAGAATATTTCTTCTCCTGTAGCAACAAAGTGCATACAGTAAGTGAAACCTTTATTGTGTCTGTGTGGCAGAAGTCTGACTGAGATTATATCCATACGTTGTCCTTATGCAGTAAACATGTATCATCACTTTAGTCTATAATCAAATAAACTAAATAATGAACAAAAGCAATCGAGATTGATTACTGAAGGACATTGTTATCACCAATGACGTGCATTTCAAAATAAATATTACATTTGATACTTATCAACATGTCAGCTGAGCTACGACGTGCATGCATTGATGGTACTGTATGTGTACAAGCGGTTTGGAGAGAGGGTTGAGTGCCTGTATTAGGCTAAACGCACAGTCTCCCCCTCTGTATGTCCAGGTGCTATGTGCCAGGCACTTCATTAGCCAGCCCTGCAGATGGACGCTGATGCAAACAAGCTTTTTGAGCTTCATTCTTTGTGACTTGTTGTTCATTAAAATCAAATTATGTGTCAGGAAGCATAAATTGGACGTGCTGTAGCGTAGTGATTACTCAACAAGCTCTTTGTCTTGCATCACCCCGTGTCTATGTTTGTCTTACATAGTCAGCCAGACTAATTTTGCTCATTCTGTGCACCTGATGGATTTTAAAAAGATAAAAAGATGCTGCCATTTGGAGAAGTAAGATGTTTCTATATAATTATTACTGTATCTCATTTCACAAATGATTTTACATTTATCTTTTTTTCTCTAAATGTCATATAGAATATTAGAAATCCATTTTTAATTAGTGCTATTTTTTTTATTAATGAATGAACCCATTCTCCAACCCTGTATTTTCAGCAACATTTTGTGTATCCATAAAAAATAGACTACTAGTTGTGTGCAGACTACTGTCAGTGTTAAACCCTTTTGCAATATGTGCAATATGTTTATTCTATTCATTAATATTAATCTTTTCTATCTTAACCTGACAGATTGAAAAGTGAGCGAGATCTTGTGATAAGAATCTGTTTGATAATGTTTATTTATTTCATAGTTAGTTGAGTAAATGGTCATGAACCTTTTGCTGGCCTTTGTGCGTGAGAAATAAGGACACATAGATGAAAAGAGACAAAGTAAGCAAAAAGGACAGCATTTCCTGAAATTTGTCAAAAGAGTTTGACAAGATTCCCCCCATATAAAATGATCCACTGCATGGATTTGTTAGAACACATGTGTGCAACAGGTGCCTGTTGTAAAATCTAAAGAACTTCAGCAGTTGGAAAGCTCTATTCACATTTTATTTATGTATTGCAACTGTGTAAAAAGTCCAGACCAAATTATGATCAATTTGTCTTGAAAGTCTCTAGTTTTCCAGCTGCCTACTGAAAGGAATTCTACTTTGGCGTTAGTTGTTAGTTGGCGTTAGTTGTTTCCAGCATGTCTGCTAGCTTCATCGAGTTCAAATCAAGAACAGTACTGTATTACTTATTAGCTCCAGGTGAGCAAAATGCAAAGAGAGAAAAAGAGCCTGTTGTGACATCTCTTCGATCGTCAATAGAGTTGCAACATCTCCCTTTCTCGCCATGGACCAGATATTGACTGTTGATGGGGTCAGGGATTGATCTTATTCCCTTTCACTTAGAGGTGAGTTAACATTGGCTGTGAACAAAAACACAACCAGAGGCAATGGGCAGAGAATGAGAAACAAGGAATCGTAAAGGTGGGAGGGAATTGAGCCATCCAAAGAAGGGTAAAAGTTGTATCTAATTGGATGCATCTAAGGACTAGAGATAATCAAGAAGAAAAACGTACTCCCAATGAAACTGTAGGTAGCTTCTAAAAAACAGTCCAGGATATGCACAGCATTGTAATGTGCAGACTTTGGAAAAGTTAACTGATTGTTACAAATAAAGAAAAAAGAAGAATGAGAAAAGGAGGGGTCTAAAACTTCATTAAATCAAGAGTTGTTGATGGTAAAATGACTGTCTGATGTTTCAGGGTTTATATAAGACAGTCATCTTTCAGTAACACATTATTAGCTGTTTACTGAGAAGCGAAAAGCAAGGCAATATTTCTAACTTTACGCATAAAACGTCTTTGTAATATTGAATATTCACATGCAGCTCAACCTGCACAATTCTCTGTTCCTCTTCCTTTTCATTTTTGCTGTCTTATTCAAGCATGTGTGACTGAATTACATCAGCATTCAAACTTACCTTTGCTCACCATCGTTTTGTCTTTGTTTTTCAAGAATGTATGTTTGCAGGTAAATGTAAGAGGTTGAGATACAAGAACTGGTTTAGTAATTGATCTGTACGGAATGAAATAGGCTGTAACATAGTTAGCTGAATGTGAGCCATTTCAAAGCATGAATTGATTATCTTTCATAGGAGAAAGAGGATAACATTTCAGCTATGGGATTGGGTTAAAAGAGAGGAGCTATTGGTAAAATAATCAATTTTACAAGGTAAATGTAAAATCAATTATGTTTTAGCTGTGGGAAGAGAATGTTTTAGACATGTTAAAGTCTGCAGCTGAATCTGATGTTTTATATGAAGATAAAGTTTCTGGTCATGCAGATATTTTCGACAACGTTTGTCGGATGGTCTCTCGAGGCGGCAAGTTTTTTTTTTTTTTTACAAAACGAAGTTTTCAAACTTAACTTTGCATGTTGTCCTTTTCAGATAGAATATTTTCTTTTCCCATTTTGTGCTTTTCACCTTAATATTCACTTCATGTCCTTAGTAAAGTCCTAACAGGGAATCATTGGATCTTGTCAGCCAAGGAAAGTTAGACCATCAAAGATAATTGCATGCTAATGTTCAATAAGCCTTGTAAGTCGCTGCAGATAAGTGTGGCTGCCAAACAGCCTTGCCAGGGGAAAGCACATCTAATCCCTTGGCTGTGGCCAGGGAAAATTAATACTAAGCTCTTTTGGCTAACTATTTCCAAAGGGGTGGTAGAAACAATTACACAACGGCCCACCAGAGCACAATTAATAAGTAGCAGGAGGTGCATTTGAAAAGAAAAAGATGCATCTCCACTTTACCACCTCAAATGATTAAAATATTGTATGGACTGAGAAAAATTTGAAATTTCTCTTTTCTTCTGGATAATTGAATTTTTGTACATGAATCCAGTGAAAATGTATACATTTTTCCTCTCTGGTCTGTCTTATCCTCTGTTTAGTTGGTAGCCCATATCATAACTAATATAGAATATGCCATTAAAGAAAGCTGACTTAAAAACGCACCATTGATACAAATCAACACGATTGTGCTTTTTAAAAAAGCATTTAGTTACCATCAGTTGATAATATTTGTTTGTTTAGATCTATTTCTTTTTATTTTTTTTACTGGATTTGTGGCTTTTTTAAACTTTAATTTAGTTCAAATCAAAAGCACCTTTTGGTATATTTGCTGTCTCTCACAATTCATTTGTCAGATTCTAGAATTATAGAATTTCATTCTGCTGAACTGAGTGTTGAGCTGGAAAGGTGAAATCAATTCACTAGTCAGTCCACGTTCTGATCCTCATCTCTGTTCACAATATATATATGGGTAGGAATTATAGACAGAGAAGAGCTTTGTCATCAGAGAAACGCTTGTCTGAGTTGCTACTCCTCCACATCAAAGAAGCAAGTCGGGATCGTTTGGGTCTCTTGTTAAGATGCCTCCCCTTGGAGGTGTCCCGCTGACAAGAGGCCTAGGGTCAGAGTCGGCGCTTACTGAAGATAGTACGTATCTTCACTGGCTTGGGAATGTTTCGTGCCTCTCCAGGAGAGCTGGAGGATGTGACTAGGCAGAAGGTGGGAGAACTCTGCTTTAGTTTTAGTTTATTGTCCCTATCAAATGGTTTCATTTAAGTTGTAAAAAAAAAGATCAAATCCAAACTAGATATTTTATACCAAACCATTTAATGTATTTCTATTTTAATCCTTACAGAGTGTATTATTTTATACATATATAGTTTATACAGTGTATAGTTTTAATTAATATGTGATGGAATGAGGAAAAACAAAATCATAAAAGACATGGCCAAAGGACTTCCACTGGGTTGAAATACTGATACTGAGGGTAAAACGAGAGGGAAGAGTTTTGACACCATCATGATATCATCTATACTATAAAATTAAAAGAAGAACATGACTTTATCCTGAATAACCCATGTTTGAATACAAACAGCGGCCCCTTCCCCTCTGCCTGAACATTGCTGCTTTGTGCCACTTGCCAATTTACTGCTGAGTTGGCTTTTGCTTTACAAGATGTATTTTCTGTCTCCTCTAATAAGAACATAGATTACAAGCAACCCTGAATTCTGTATCTGAATCCCAGCTGATTGTTTGGCGTGACTGTGTTTTAGCTTATGTCTTTTTAAGCGTCAGCGTGCGGATATTTACATTCATCCGCTAAGCCTTACAGCAAATTATAATCGATCTGGGGTGTGATGAAAAGGGTGGTCCTGCTGCAAATTAAAAGGAATGCAAGGTGACAAGGACAGCAGAATCGCAGTCCGCTCCTCTCAGGGAGTGCAGTGCAATAAAAACAAGCCTATTAACCCGTACATCTAAGACGCACAAGCAGTACTAGACAGATACCACAGACTTCTCAGTTAGAATATAATCAGACACTTGTTTTCTCACTCCCCTCTGTGAATAGTCAATAGTAAATACAGTCACCCCACCCCCGCTTCTCTCCCAAAAGATAGATAAATAAAGCATGATCATTCAGACAACATTACATTTCGCACCGAGATTGCCTTTCTTGTCAAAGGTCTGTGCTTAAGGTTATGTAGGTCTTAATAAGTTGGATTTTTGTGTTGCCACAGGGTTTGCCTGCAAGCAGTGTCTCTGGTAGCTGAATCTGTAGAAAAGCTAAAGCTAAACATGGTACCAAAGATCCACACATGCTGCTGCACCACAAACTATGGAGTTGATCCTTTTTAGTTCATTTTCCGTCTGGAACAAGGATAAAGAAATGACTGGAGAATGAAAATGTTTATTTTCAACTATTTGCTTTTTGTTTCTCGAAATAATTAATTTCATAAATGAGAGAAAGATTCAATAGTTCTAAATTACTGGCTAATCTGTAACAGCTGAGGCAATTCAAATACAAATTGTGATTGTATTCATATTGTGAAGATTTGTATATTAAAAAAGCTGTTTAACTCAGGAAACCAAGGTATGTCAAATTTTTTACATCTGGCCAGTAAATATAACTTGGCCCTCTTTCAGCCTCACATGGGGGGGGGGGGGGTAGTTGTTTAGTCAATTAGATTTAATAAGAAAAATTAAAAAAATAAAATTCAAGAGCATTCGCTTAAATCTTGAAAATCTCGGTCTACTCGGGGTGTACCCTGGACAGGTTGCTCCTCCATCACAGGACCACAAAGGCATGAACGAAATGGAAAAACCATGCGTGCCACTTTTGCTCCAATCTACTTATCATTCATGTTTTCGGACAAAAACATATCTAAGATTTTTTCTCCAAATCTCCAAATAGCAGACCTTAGTTTTGCCTCGGGTTTTGCAGTTGGTCAGGAAAGTAAAACCTTTGCATACATGGAGAAAACATACACAGACACAGAAAGGGTCCCAGCAAGGACTTAGACTGTGAGGTGCAAGAGTTAACCATACATAAAATGAACAAAAAATGACTTAATAGATGCCATGAAAATAAGAGTGGATTTTACTCTGGTCAGTCTATTATTTTATCTGCACCTTATTAATTCAATATTGCACACTGCATTAGAATTTCAGCTTGAATAAATATATTTGCATAATAAATTGATGTAAATTGACTTGCTAGTAAGTGTTGTGCTTCAGTGGCAGCACCTAGACTGACAATATTCTAGCCAACATATTTGTTCATAACCATGCAACAAGAATTTTGAAATATCATAGGCAAAAGTCTTCAGTAAAAGGAACCACTGTCGAACAGTAAAGCATTCAATAAAGCTATAGTCTCAAACAGGTCTGCTTGTCATCTTCTTGGTAACACTTTCAGTAACATTCCTGCTGTCAGTGTGTTCCGGCAGTGTAATGGAAACGACATTTCCCTATGGTGTCTAACGTATTTGTTGAATGTAGCATGCAGTCTGCAGTCTTCTGAATGACATTTCATGTTTTTAAAAGACAAGCTAAGAGGTGAAAGTCACCTCTATTCTTTTTTTATAATAAGACCTGCAGTCTGACTTGAGCTTTTGTTGTTAGAGATGTTCTCATACTGAAATGGCAAAGCAGCATTCTGAGCGACAAACAGACACACAAATGTGCTTTAAGATGCATTTCTTTGGCATGAGTATATGTCATAATTTACACAGTTAGAAGCACAAAGCTGCTCAGTCTACAAAGTAGACACAATTAAAAGATTAAAAGAAAGAAAAAGGAAACTTGTGGGCGATTTTAAACATTGAGGAAAGGGATCTATTACATATCCGTGAGAGACACTGAAGCAAATTCAGCCATAATTGGTTTGTACAGCCTTTTGAACTGATTAATGTATGTTTCTTATAGTGTAATTCATCCAACAGTGTTGTGTAATGTTACTTTTAAAATCAAATAACTAGAGTGTATGGTCTTGTTGTTGAAAAGAAGCAAGTTACACACATAACTTGTTTGAATATGCCTGAATTAACAAACATCAACCATTCTCTGTATATACTATATATTAAATATCTACCCCTGGATGAACTGATGCTTTGTCATGGTATAGAATATTATATGATATGCAATCTAATGTGCTGTAACAGAGAAAAGGAAATAAAACAAGCCTTAGAAATTAAGGGTTTTATTGATGATCTCACAGAAAGAAATATCAGCATTTCATATTGCTAGCCTTTCCTATACCCCATAACCACAAGCTCATTAGTGGCAAGGTCTGTTGAGTTGAAAGCTAGCTCCTTTCGTGCAGCAGCAACAGCAGCTTATTCAGTGTTGTGGAACTGTGTGCTTAGCTTGCAGGAGTTTCATCACATTTGAAGTCTGTTCACTGCTGTGGAACACTTTTTATAACTTGGTAACAATATGCATTTCACTGTGATGCTGTTCTTATCCTTTCAACAAGCAAACTTGAAACATCATATCATATCATATCATATCATATCATATCATATCATATCATATCATATC
>JABUIW010000214.1:8052584-8066407 GCA_013363375.1 Menidia beryllina
TCATATCATATCATATCATATCATATCATATCATATCATATCATATCATATCGGGTGCAGATTGATCCACACATCTGTCCTGATGTATGCAGGACTGACATTCTGCTTGGAGCACACGAGGCAAAAAAGAACTTGCCCTGTCAGTTTTTCCGGGCTACAACATTTTCCAATTCTAAATATATGAAACATTTAAGCTAATTTCTTTGCTTTCCAGGAACAGAGAGATATTAAAAAGATCAGATCTGGAAACAACACTTATTTTACATCTCACACTTATTCTATCTTAAATTTGATTATTTAGGATTTCAACATATTGCTGTTTTTCCGGGAATTATCCAAATAAACTTCTCTCCTGTCTTAACATTATCAAAAAAAAAACCTTACTGCAAAAAAATTGCTTGATAATACAGATATAAAACATTTATAACCAAGCCACTGCACAATTAGATATCACTGAAGAATATGGATGCTTGCGTGTACATTTTCAATAAACAGAGCTAAACACATGCATCCATGTGTATGTTCTACCTGTGGAAAGCAGCGTGTCCGGCAAATCATTTTCCAGGCAAACGAGCGAGACAATTCCATCATGGCAAGGAGAAAAAAGATTTCTTCTTTTTTTTAATGGGGACAAATGGGAGGCATGGGAGGAGTTAGCAGACGAAGTCAGGATAATTGATGGCAACTGTTTGAGTACAGGATTAAGATTCATGGGCAGAGCCACACATGGGGGATGGAAGCACGGATGTGCTAGAAGCATGAAGGATATGTGGTAACATTTTGTGTGGCCCTCTGGCTTAATTGAAATAGTATTTATCCCAGATGGAGTGGGGGAAAAAAGCAAACTGTATAGAGCGCCAGGAAGAATTCCAAGTCCTGAACCTGGATGAAGAGTGACGTGGTGTTAGGGTTAGGGTTGGAATGGAATAAGATGGAAGAGAGAAAGCGATTGAAGGTAAGTACTCAGAGCCCAAGGCAAGAAAAGCAAGTTAGGCATGGTATTGGGGTAAGGGGAATAGAGAGGGTTAGTAGTTCCTATCCCTGGAAGAAGATCGACTAAAAACAAGCTGGAAGCAAAAGAAAAGTGTGGAATTTGCACACTTCCACTCATCATCCTCCACCCTCAGGGAGCCTTGCAGCAAACTGTTCAACACACAGGTGCCCTGGTGGTGCCTCTGAGTGCCCAGCAATGCAGAAACGTTCCTGCAGTGAATGTGACAATCGTATGCAAATTGGCAAAGTTAGTGTGTTCCTATAGTGTTCCTATATACCACCCCAGTTGGACTACTTATTGGTTACCATATTCCAAGCAGTTGTGATATATTTCAGGAGGATCTGAGAACATTTCAAATGAATACAAAAAGAATTTAGTCAGTCTCTGAAATTAGATTTTTTAATTTTGTGTAACAAGGTTTTGGAGGACTGTACCTTGTGTTTTCCGACAGTTCAAAGAAAATATTGTACTCCTGATGGAAGTGATTACTTAGTCAAATCTGTTGAATGTGATGATGCTTCATTTAGTTTGAGTACATGAGGGATTGAGTCATAAATGAAATCAACACCCTCTTATAATCATGACCTCTTCAGTCAGGGATTTTTGTTATAGTATGAAAGCATAACCCTAGGTGAACAGTTATCACTCGAAAAGCTACTCCAACGGCTTCAAGTGGTCTCACATACACACAGGACCACTCTGTGTATGTGAGAGAGACAGACTGTGAACGCCTCCATTTTTGTTTTTGTGTTTGTGTTGTGTGTGTGTGTGGTGCAGCGGATATTTGTGGGAACCTACTGCTGAATATATTTATGTTAATTTCATATTATGGGGATGTATCTTTTCTTATTTGGAGTTTGCCCCCTTTTAAGATAGTGGAACATTTTTTTCATGAGGTCGAGGTTTTATTTACAAAAAACGGATTACGTGTGAGGTCTGTTCAAGTGTAAAATCTTGAGTTAAAAGCAATGGCATAGAGATGCACAAATACCACAAAGTCCTGTGTCACTATCACACAGAACCTCAGCACTGTCAGAAAGTTGCACTGAGTGCACAGAGACACACCAATTTAGAAATAGAGCTGTTCATTTGACCCCCTAGTAGACAGCCTATCTACCATCTCTTTACCAGACCAATGGGATAGGAGTCACCTCGGGGTTTAACAATTTCTACTATTAGCATATAAAAAGCATACATTTAGCTCAACCTTGTATTAGCAGGAAACATTTGAGACTTTGAGACTACGGGGTCAAAGGCTGATGAAAACCTGAGGGGAAATAAAGAAGTACAAAACTATGATTGGAGAAGCTCTGCCCGAAGCTTGATAACCGGATTTAGCAATAAAATAGAATACTTATGTAATCGGCATGTGCATAAACACATAATTTCTTTCTATTAAATGTTGTCACCTTTCGGGTATTGCTGTCAGGGGGCGCCACAGCGTATACTGTATAAGCCTTAACTTGGTAGGTTTCAGTTGGAGGTTTTTTTTACCATGGATCCACGTATTTATCCAGGCCGTGAACTGGCACAAACAGGACACAGAACACTGTGTTGCATGGCAGGCTGCGGGTGTTCGATGTCTTGCTCAAAGACACCTCGAGACGCAGCCTGGGATCCACTGTCAGTCAACTGCTCTTACCCCTGAAAAATAGTCACTCTGTGTCTTTAAACAGTATATGTTCTGCCCATAAAAAATTAATTAATCTGGTATGTAAAGCACCACACTAATGCAACTCCTCTCATCTTCTCTGTTTTGATTGTTTCAGCACTTCTAAAGTCTGAGAGAAAATATTAAAAAAGATACAGATTTTAAAATGAGGATAGTTTTTCTGTACCTTACTGTGCTGCAATCAGAATATGAACATAAAATTCTTTTGAAAAACTGCAAATGAGTAAAATCCTGGCATATTCTGGAAAGGCACATTTGCAACACTTAATTATTTATCAAAATGAGGTGTATTGTTTGGCTCAGCTAAATTGAGACACGCTGGCATCTAAAACGTCAGTAACCTTTCCTGGCGTTATAGCAGGCAATTGCTGTGAATCCATGTGGAAGAAAGGTGACTGACAAGAGAGTCAACAGTTTTTCGCAGAGGTCTTTCACCCCAGTCATCTTAAAATAAAGACAATAAGGTTTGAGAAAAACAATAATTAGGCTGAATTGCCTTTTAGAATACACTGTCAATTTTCCATTACATTGTCAGCGCCTCATGAAACGTTGTCCAATTTGCCCTCCAGTTACTCCAGCATAATCGCTACAATGGTGGATTTTCAGTAGTTGATTGGCATAAAAACATGCTCCAGGTATATTGACTTTAGTTACTGAACTGTCGAAAAACTCTCTAAAGATTCTATATTTAAATATTGTACTCTGCCTTGCTCATCAGTTATACACATTCCTCTTCTACTTCCCTTGCTGCCACTATCATTCGTATGTTTAGACATAAATAGATATATTTAGTTAGAAATATTTTAATGTTGTGGGGTAAATCCCTTTTGTTTTTAGTGCTGTGACAGCCTTTATCCATCTGTCCTTCGGAGTGGACACATGGCAAGCACAGAGGTAGCATACATGTAGGATGTTTGATAAGGAACAGTAAAGTGATCTGTGGACTTCTTTGATTGAAAATGGGACTAATGGACAAATTGTTCCACTTTTTTATATTGTACGGATCAGCCCGAATTCTCACCATGACCAGAAGTAACTTAATAAATTAAACCTACCCTCCTAATAGACGTATTTAAATAGTCTTCAAAAAGTCAAACTGAGTATTGACAGTGGAAATTGATAAATATTCTTTTTTTTTTCATGAATGAGTGCCAACACCATGCAGTAAAATCTTTGAAAGTGCTTCAGACCGCAGGATATATGTGCTCCTGCCTTTAATTTGAGAACAGCAGCACTGGAACGCGGCACCATCCCACCCACCATTTTCATCTTAATCAAATCATGTGCAAATGATATTGTGCAGTACCAGGATAGCGTAGTGTACCTAAAAGAAAAAAAGTATAGGGCCGTAGTTCAGTATTCTGAAGTTATGTCTGAGAGTGCGACATCAAATTCCCAAAGCCCATTAATTCTTTACATCTCAGCATTCTTTTTACAACTTCCCACAAAACTAGTTATCTTGAATCATCAAAACAAATCAGGTAGTATTGAATTGATAATAGTAAAAGTGCTTTAATATTTGTAATAAGAAAGAAAGACTGCATGTTTTTTTCTGCTTTTTACACCAGTATGATCGATTGTAATATCTTTGGCCTGCACCAGTAATATAGCTAATTAAAATAAATCTGTACTTTTCTGTTTTTCATCCATCTAAACAAGTTGTTTGTACACTATTAATAAACTAATGATTGGTAGTGTTGGTGTTGTATCCTCTGAAGTTTGGATGTGTTTTTGCATGTTGTGGTTTCAGGTTAACTTCAGAGACAGGCATGAGCAGAGTCATATAAATCGCTCCACTTAGAGCAGCAACAGTGGCGCTGACCTCAGAGCTGTCACAATTAAGCCTCTTGAGCTTGATTTGTGATTTCACAGATTATTTCAAACTCATTTTACTCAGTGAGACACATCAGGCTGGAATTGTTATCGGAAAAGCTGGAGTCTAGTATGAGAGTTCTAACAGTTTATAATATCATTCTAACCAGGTATTTGTGTTTTCACAAAACATATCACCACCTTGATCTTGAGTGCAGACTCTACAAAGTAAAGTCAAGTGCTCGGGCATGTGTAGGCTACATGCTCTGAGCACTTGCCAACAGGCTCCTTATATACTGTAATAGTACCATTGTAGCAAGCATAAAGGAATATGGATCATTGTTTAATGGCTGTTTTGTTCACTGCTCCTTTGCATATGGACAGAGTAAGTGAATCTTGGTGAATCTATGAAAAAATATTCCAGTGGAATGCCAGATCTTAAAGACAGAAAAACAATTTGAATACACCTATGGTCATTCATTTTCAGAAAAAATGTAAGATAATGTAAGTAAATTGCAAAGACTATTGCTAAATACAGTTTTATTGACAAAATGATAACCAGTAAGACTCAGGTGTATAGAAACAAACAAAACAAGGAAACAAATAAACTTTTTAGATTAAATTAAAGATGTAGGATTTCAACCAATATGGAAATCTTAAGATATATCCAAACTGTATCCAATTCTTGATGTTGACATTGGAGACAAAGTAGCCAAAGCCTACAAAAACTATGGACACTTTGAACACTGTCTTTCATCAGCATACTTCGTCAAAGCTCCCAGTCTTCTCTACAACACACAATAAACACACAGATAAACCAATGTTTGACAAACAGCATCAATATATATATTATATTTACTAGTCCAGAATACACTAGATTTACCATGGATCATTGTTGTTTTAAAATAATAGAAGAGAGTAAAACATGCAGTTACCCTTTTTTTTCCTCTCTCTAAAGTGAGTCACATCTTTCACAATACTTTAAGTTCACATACTGAAATTTGAAACACATTGATTCTCGACGGTTGGAGATCTGGAAGATGTTTTGTCGGACAATTTTGTCAGTAGCAAAACAAGTGAAGAGGAAGAAGGAAACACAGTTAACTTCCCTGTGCCTTAGATGGATTGTTCCTGTTCCGGGACAGATTGGAATTTGATACAAATCACTAAAAGCAAGTTAGTTTAAGGAAATAAATGTAGACTTTTGCATAATGCTTATTCCTGCCATATCTCCCTCTATTTCTGTAACTTCCAGTGTTTGAAATATTCTAAGTTTTACAAATGTTTGATCTCAAATTTGATATTACATTTTCTGATTCTCATAGAATAAAATATACTTATCACCATCATACGTTGAAAAACAACACATACGAAAAACACTCAGTATTGCTCACTGACCACTCTTTACCTATACTAACATTGTGTTGTTTCAGATGTGTGCAGTGAACTTAGATTCTGTGAGCCCAGAGTGCACACTGGCAGCTGCAAGTTATCCTCTGTGAAAACTGTCGCAAGGTGTTGGAGCTGTCTGCAGAAGTGAGGGTATGAATGCTAATTTATGGTAGACCATATGGAGACAACGACAGCATTGTTGGTAGGTGACCAGAGCTCAGAGGGCACAGAGAGGTTAGTGTTACTGGACCGTGGCGTCATTACGAACAGTCATATAGTTATTGTTTCTAATGCTTATTAAGCTGCTCAGCAGATGGGTGATGATGTGGGCCATGATTACGATCAGAGGCAGTGACTTGTAACTCATACTTAGCCACCAAAGCTCATCTGTGGGACATTAGGGGACGAAAGACGGCTCTAACCTCATGTGGTGTATTATCCAGTCTGACAGAAAAAGCAGGATTGCAACGAGAATTCCAGCTTAATTTTAACAAGGAAGGTCTCTCTGTTTATTCAAGGCATGTGCCGTGCTATTGACAGTGTTTACTTATGTAAGTGACATTTGCAACTTTATTTAATTCAGTCAGTTACTGGCTATTGAAATGACCTTTTGTGGGCTTTACAAGCAGGAGCCTATAAACCTCAGGGACTCACCAGCTTTATTGGCATTCAATAATCACACAAGGCATTATTGATGAAGTTGTTGTGCGTGCACAGCATCTTGACATTGTTGTGCCTATGTAATCCCCACGAGGACATTTATGAAATTGAAATTGATGAAAATGTGGCTCTGGGGCATTTCAGTCCTTTAGCAAGTGTTCAATTTTATTTTCTTCTTTTTTTTGTAATGACTCAAGTATTTCCTTATGGTGGTGACGGTGTTGGAGGCAGTTATAGATGTACTGTGTTCTTTTCTGATGGCTAGAAAATATGGGAACCACTGGTCTGTTTATCTGTCAATCTGATAAATATGCAATTTGCATTATCTGGCCTCTCACCAGCTGTCTACGTCAATGCACACTCATAAAATTCTTTATTCTCCTCCAGATCATATAAATTTACCCAGATGCTTTGCAACCCATTGGCTCATAACCTCATAATTAGGTATAGTGGAGAATCTTGAGTAATTATTATTATCATTATTATTAATATTATTATTATGCATGGCCTTAATATGTCATTTCTGAAATGAAATTTTCAACAAAAACATTAAATTATTATTCATTCAAAAAGAAAAACTATTGTGAACTTAAACACAGAGTCTCCTTGCCATTCTTAGCTTTAAATATGCCAGAGGGTGAAATCCATCATGCAGATAAGACAGATTTTATTTTATGGGACAACCTCAAGCTTTAAACAATATGAAGATTAATTTTTTCTTGCATTTTATTTCTGCTTCCTCGGCAGTATGTTAAACAGTTGACGACTGTGCCTTATGGCCTGTCGTCTTCAGTCGGCATGTTGGCCGATATAAATAGCAAGGACTGTTTTTTACAACCTGCACAGCAATGTGACTGACTCAGATTTGACATATTGAGCATGGAAACAAATGGGCTCAATTATCTTGTGAGAGAGAGAGAGAGTGGAAAGTGGTATACAATCTTACGTTGACTTTTTACAGCGTGCTCATGTTTCCGCACAGCCATTATCTCCTGTAATCTTTACACATCAAATCAGCTTTTTGTTTTTAACATTACATTTATGCAAATGTATTGTGCCATACAACAGAAGTCATAGAGCAGATAAGAGGAAAGGCCATTTTTAAATTTTTGAATTTAAAATGACATTTTAGCAATATTGACAGGGTTATGCTCATTTCTGCCATAGCCTTTGCTGTATATAGATATAAACTTTATATTCATATTGCAGCAGAGAGGTTGCAAAAGTCAGGAGATACCGATGGTATGCTTGGGGAAGCATATAGGTATAAAAAGTAAATTTCACCAGACATCACATGCCACAATGCCCCTTTCCTCTGATTCCAGCGCCCTGCCCCAAGGGTGCAATAACAGTTTATTACACCTATCCTCACTTTATGACCCTTCCTTACCTCCACCGGCTCCCCTCTAGCCCACGCTAACTGTTATTGAAAACACCCAGGCCTGCCGTATATCATTTCTGAGCACCACAGTATGCTATGCGCAATATAGCCAATCAGCACTTGTTCATATGGGTATTGTTCAGGTCACATTGGAACGGCTCCACTTATCTAATATCTTCTCCAATATTGAAGTATTTAAACACAAACCCATTTGTCTTTACAGCATGCACTGCTCCAAGGCTGAATCCTTTTTTGTCCCACATGTATTTGTTGTGTAATGAGTGAACAGCAAATGCTCTTAGAAATATATTGCCGCGTTGTGTGTATGAAGAAAGGGCAAATGAATTTGGCCTAGATTATGGAGAGCAGGAAGGATAGAGAGCACTCAGTTTGAACTGAGGCATGATATTGGAGAGCTCACTACAGCTTAAAGAAGTGTGTGGAATGGATCTTGGATTAAAATGCAAAGCGTCAGCATTGATCTTTCAAGGTGGAGGTGTTCAAAGAGAGAGGTAACAGCTCATGGGTGACAGTGTGACAAGTCTCAGGGAAGGACCCGTCACCCCTCTGTCACAGCGATGGCTTCTCTGTCAGTGTGGAAACGATGTAGGTAGGGGAAACTGCACCACTTTGGCCATGCAAATGAAAGTTTAGCTTCAAAACAGTGACTCGTGTCCATTCACTGCTAAGCAAGTTTAACACTTAATTTGTTTCTAAGTCCCTAAAAGGAAAGAAAGGAAAATACATTTATAAAAGACAAAGAAGAACTTCATATGAATTTCTTGAGTCAGTCAGTGAATGTATTTTCACACTTGGCTTGTTTACACCGGCGGATTGGGCAGATGGCTTATATTTTACAGTGGGCTCGTTGCTGGATGAGCGGAAATGGTTCTATTTAATTACCTCTCAGTTGAGAAGTCCATTTCGAAAGTCAACAGCTCCTCTTTGCTGAATGTGCTGAGACCATATAGACCATGTGCACTTACCGCATGGTCAATATATATATTTATATATATATACATTTTTACTCTGAAATTTAATATATTTGGTTTACTTCTGTCAAATGTGGTACAGAAAACAAAAGACACAAGCTCTGCTGTGTTTAAACTCAGTGTCCAAACTGTTTTCTCATTAGAAACTGTGGGAAAACTGGGTTGTACATGTTTCACTGTGTAATCTGACAGTGTCATTTTATTATTGTATACATTTTCTAAACATACTATAGATGCTACCCAATGCAGCTGTATTAACATGACCATATCTCTTTATCCCTCTTTTATATTTTTAGTATGTGCTGGGACGGGGAACAAGCTGAGCACACTGTCGGACCTGGAGCAGCAGTATCGCACCCTGAGGAAATACTACGAGAACTGTGAAGTTGTAATGGGAAACCTGGAGATCACAAGCATTGACCGCAGTCGGGACCTCACCTTCCTCAGAGTAAGATTAAGATGCAACAAAAACTCAAAGAATGGAAGTTGTATCTCTACAAATGAACTGAAGATTTAAACATCTCTATGTACATTGCTGTTTGTTTGCAGGTGTAATTATACACACATGCATATATGTATGTTTGTATATCACCTGACATCCTTACAGCATTGTCCTATACATGACATTGGTGTAAGGTTGTCAAGTTATAAAACAAAAAAAACTAGGAAGAAACTACATAGATATTCCTTATATCTGCAAGTTCAGAATACAAACTTTGCCTTGACTGTCTTCTTATTTGACCTTGCTTTCCAAAAATATCTTGTTTTTTCTTTTTTTTTTTCACCAATCAGCACTCAGATTAGTGTCCATGGTTCCAGTGATAAGCTAAGAAGAGCATTGTTCTAATCAGGGCTAATCAGCCGTCTTATCAGAGTGTCTGATTGTACTTCTACACCATTGTCGTTTGAGAAATGGAATATTCAAAGTCCAAATAGCTTTAAACTTTTTCTCTTTTAATGAACATGGCTCACAGCGTCATCTAACAAAACATTTAACTCTTAAAATTCAGAATTTAAACTATGATACAGCAAGGATAAAGAAACAATAAGCCAATCAAACAGAGGTATAAAAAATAAATTCCTAAATAACTGAAAGCACACTCTCAGTTTATTTAACAAGACAAACATAATCTCTGTGTCACAGTGACATGCTCCTCTAAGACATGAACAGTGATTTCAGGGTAAAGACAAGAAAGTTCATGCATCACAATTTGCAATTCATTTGCCATTTGTTTTCTTGTTATTTAGTAATTCTTTCCCTCCATCAATTTTCAACAAATTTTCACAAGCACCATCCTGCAGTGCTTGCACCCGCAAATTCCAACTGATGTCAGTTTATCTGGGGGGCTCTGGGGCTCTCCTGGTGCTCTGCTAAAGTGCTGACGACATCATTGGGTCACTACGGTAGTTTGGATTCACTCGGAAAAAGAGGCTTTGCCAAGAAGGCATAGCTGTAGTAAAGTGAGAGGTGTTTTCATATTCACCGCCTATGGCAATGGTTCAAAATTAATGGCTATCTTCAAAAGAAGAATTATTTGTTAACATCAGGTAAAAATAACGAGCCAACTGTTTTTCTTGTGAAATCGGTGAGTATTGACCAAAATATGAAGAATGATCAAAAGCATCAGAACAAAACAGTCATTAAGTGCCCTGCATCGTGCAGAGCATTAAATCACGATTATATTAAAAAGAGGGGAGCAATGGATTGGTTGACTGCTACCATTAGACCCCTGCAGAGACAACCGGTCCCATTGACTTTGATTAAAGCGGTGGTATGAGTGTGTGCCTTGAAACAACATTCTAACTTCTTCCTTTTAAGTTAACTTCATATAAAGAAAGTATTTGAAAGCTGAGCTTCAAAGCCCATAAGCATATGCGCCTCTTTAGATGCTGATGTTACAGCAGCAGTGATTTACAAAATGTCTCCCTGTGGCACTAACGTTCCAGGGTCCTCCACCTTTCTATGCTTGGCAATTAAAATGGGTTAATTGAAGATGCTAATTAGAAACATGAGGTGCCAAACAGCAAGGGAGCCAAAGGGCAGGGTGCAGTATGTATTTTAAGGGAATATTATTATTATTATGATAAGATACATTAATAACATGCTTCCCTAAGGAGGGAAAAATCACCTTGAGGTAGAATAGAAAAGAGGTAAGGAGGAAAAAAACTATTGTGCAGAGGCTTACCATACCACCTGTCTGTGGAAGGTGATTGAAACTGATTCCTGTGCATTGGCTGCTTCTTTTGAAGATAGCCGAAAGATTGATGGCTGCCTCCCAAAGCCCCTCAAACAGCTTAAGCAGTAAATAGAGTCCATCTTCCAAACTGCCTCCACAACAGATGAATCAACGCTTGCACAGTGATTAATACCTTGCATTTCAGCAGTGAGGCTTTCATCCCCTCACATATGCGAATTTTCTGCCCCAACAGTGAGCTTTAACCACACACAGTGTTTACAGTCAGCATTTAAATCCATATTCTCAGTCCTTTGAATCCATGTTTTAAGCCGAACATGCATTTGCATACAAAAATTGAAATTTCAAATTGTTGTCTGGCTGTACATACCCTCGTGTGACACACTGCTTTTGTAAACAGGACAAAAAGAAAAGCTAACACACAGTTTGCACCCCCCGTGACATTTCTTACGTGAGTCCACAAACAGATTTGTGATTATAAATCATTGATTTAATCCCTATCCTCACATCCTCCCTGTGTCATCCTACAGAAGACTCTAGGAAGCGGGGAGTTTGTTTCCAGCAAACCTGTGCAATGATTACCTTGTTTAATGCTTGATATTTTCTTGCTTGTATAGCCTGATTGTCTTTAAAATGTGTTCTGATACAATGAGGGCTACTCACACAGGTCCCAAAAACTAGATCTGTGACTTAAAACATTCCAATTAGGCAAACAACAAAATAGTCAAATTTACAATTTTATTGTAATATACTAGTTAGTGTCTTATTATTCTTATTCTTTTGGGAGATTTCTGCCTTAGTCTATTGACATGACTATTGATATTAGCACTGTAGACCCTTTGACATAGACAGCTGTCACAGCGACGCCTAACAGATGGTATATACAACATTTGAACCAGAGAGTAAAAATAGTTTAAACTTGAAAGAATATAAAGAAATCTTTTAGCTTCATTATTGGAAATAGACTAAACAATTCTAACATAGTAACTTTTCAATAATAATGTAAACCTGTCAGACAATGAACTAGTGTCTAATTGAGTCATTTCTGATAGGACTGGGAGCATATCAGCTTACATAACAAGAATATAGGCACAGACTGCAGGTTAAGTCCCGACTGACTTGACCGTGTTTTTCTTTATCGTGAAGAGGGCCAGATTTGTGTTTAAAGGTGTTGTGAATTCAGCAAACATTTTGCTTGAGTGAATTATATACTTGCATATCACAAACATTGGCAAGCTAGAAGGCAGTTAATCTCACCTGAACTTTTATAAGTAGCATTTAACAAAGTTGGGCTTTTTCTTTGGTATTTTTTAGCTTCAAATATGTATATAAAGTTGAGAATTTTCAAGATGATTTTTTTTTTTTAAACTTTGCAACTTTGAAGGAGGGTTGAAGAAACTATTAGGCTTCAGTCTGAAAATTATAAAACATATTGAGTGACATGTGAAAATTGGAAATTATTACCGGTATCTTCCTTTGTTATTTATAGATTGATTGTTTTTACCACGTGTTTAAAAGAGGATCAAATGAGAATATGTTACTGCCTTGTCAGTTTACATTTAGTCAAATGAATAAAACATTTATTTAAGAATGGTCAATACTCATAATGTATGTTCATCTAGTAAAGAAGATATTTGATTAACCCCAACTACTTAATTTATTATTACATATGAAAACATACAGATACAATATATTGCGTAAATTTTAAGTGTGAAGTGTTAAGTATACATAGTTGAGCTTATTTGCAATTCAGATATCTAATGTCAAAATTTCAAAACTTGAACTCACTGAGTCAAAAGAACTTTAGTGAATGCTTTAGAATATTCCATGTTCAAGATGTCAGATATGATGTGTGTCTTAAAAATGCACAGAATGTACATGAAAAAGGGTAAATGTGGTGGTCAGTTCACCACAAGCTGGTGAGATAAAAGGGCAATGTGTCTGAGGTCTAAGTGCATGAAGGATTCATAGGTCAGTGTTGAGTGGCTTAAAATGGTCAGACGCAGGGACCAAAAATGAGTGGAAAAAGCAGAAAATGCCCAAAACTAAACTTTGAGTCACCTTCTAATGCCACATCAAAGTATGGTTCTATAAAAGTGCCATACTGTAAAAAGTGAATATGTTTTTTTGTGAAAAGTGAACATCTCTCAACCCATATATTGATAGGCTGTGGACTTCGAAACCAAATTTAAATATTTAGTATCATCTGCTAAGCTTGTGGCAAGTTGAGTTCTATGAGTGGGGGAATTCATTCACAATGCATTATTATTGGTTCTTATGCATTTTACAACAGTATATGAGAAGTTCCTAATAAATTGAAATATCCAAAGAATTCAAAGGCAGCATCTATTTTCCTGCACTCTGCTCTTGTCTCCTGACATCTTTCTTCATATCTCTTTTTGACTGACATATTTGTCCCTTAGGCACCATCAGTGTCCTCCCCAGCTTCCTAATTTCTGATCCACTGTTAGATGGGCGCAGATTACGTTGGCCCCATGCTCCTCAGCAAACTCTTTCAATATTAATGAAGACTGATGAAGTGCTAGGGAGCCCCTGTCTTTCAGCCCCGACCTAGATTGGATTGACAGTTGCAATTAGCGTCTCCTCAAGTTCATTTCCATCACTTTAATTTGACATGAAGAAGGACAGTGTGGGGTTCGAAGTGACACCAGTGAGAGAGAGAGAGAGAGAGAGAGAGAGAGAGAGAGAGAGAGAGAGAGAGAGA
>JABUIW010000214.1:8074920-8085278 GCA_013363375.1 Menidia beryllina
AGAGAGAGAGAGAGAGAGAGAGAGAGAGAGAGAGAGAGAGAGAGAGATAAGAGTACATGGCCAAGTGGGTCAGAAAACTGATTTCTTGGTTCCCTATGGATACAGCAAGACCTGTATCTTCAATTTCAGAGATTTCCTCTGTGGTCAGAATAGGAGGCCACATCACCTATTTCTCCTCTGCTCTTAGACTTGTTTTACTGGGTCATTGCTTAACTTAGATAAGATGAGAGGAGATTGTTGGCTGATGCATTTTTCCAAGGCTTTATTTCTCCCTTCTTAGCCAGAGTAATTTCCTTCAAAAGATCACCACCCTCTTTTTTAACTCGGAAGTTCTTGATGAGAGAGCTGTTTGTACAGTTTTGATTTCTTCCCCTTTTTTTCCCTGTTAGTATTATTATTCTTAAAAGTTATTATACTTCAAAATCATCTTATGTTCATTTTTAAAGTGCTCTGGGTTTATATATTTGTGACTATATTTAAGTCTTTGTCAAACTTTTATGATCACATATTAACGTATCTCAGGTGTCATCAAATTTGATATAATTATCATCCAGCCAAGTTTGTTAGTACGGTGCATGTAAGACAATACTTATCTCTATTTCTATTTTATAAACAATGCAAAAGTGATGTGTTGCATAATTGTAAAATATGTGGACAAATTTAAGTTATTTTTCTTTAATGGGCAACATAATGCAATAAAGAAGTGAATAACACAATAAACAACACATTAGTAAATATGGATTTATGTGTATATAACTGATCATCTATGGTCTCTATCTTGTTATGTTTTTTATTGCTGCACTGGATTGGATATTAATGAACAAGTTGCCCAAAACATATTTTGTACTCCATTTTAAAGCATGAATGAAAAAAATGCAAGCAAAAGAAAATCAGTGAGCCATTGCTACAAAACAAAAGGCCAATCATTTTGAAAAATATCAGGTTTATTAGATTAACTGGCTTTAGAAATAACAAGTTCAAAGCAAAAACCTGATTAGTTTCCAGGACACAAAATGGCTTTACCAACAGGTCACAATCATCACAATTGATTTAATTAAAGTCTGATAATACAGTGCTTTGTTTAATCAAAGGCTACAACTTGGGAAATTGGTATGTGGCTGGCAAAGAAGAGAGATAGAAGACCATAAGTAGACACAATATCAAAATAAAACTCCAAACATTTCCCCTATTAAGTCTCACTGTGTATTCTTTGTTTCTGCAGGAGATACAAGTCTAAAACAAAATTTCCCTTCAACGGCTCCTTATTATTCTTTTTCATCCGTCCTTGCAAATTTATAGAGTAATGGGACCTATCAGCCTTTATTAGCCAATAATGCTTTTGGGGTCATTAAGTGTGGCCAAGACTCCCCCACAGCAACACTTAACAGTGTCAGTGGGTTATTGCTGGAGGACAGAAGTGGCGTGCACCCCCCTTTTACACAAAAGTGTGTGAACAGACTTCTAATTTTGCGGTGCAAAGACCAGGATAGCACCCCCAGAGGGCGATAGGTATGCCACTAAAAGTCAACCAAAATGGCTAATATGTCTCATTGTAGTGTGCATAGGAAGCTTATATAGCAGTTCTCACTGTAGTGTTGTGTCTTTTTTAAGTATAAAGTTTGTTGATTATAAGTGGAGCGCTGATTCCTTCATGTTGAGGAAAAATATTCAACCATCCACTGATTCTAAACTGTCTGAACCACAAAGTATATATTGCACAGATATGAGTTAACAGAGCTCTAATTCTTGTACTTATGTGTCATTTTCTGGCACTGAAGGTTCTTAAGATGTCTGGCCTTTATCTTTAGACTTGTTCTTCAGTGTGTCTCTGGGCCTTCTCAAAATGGATAATCAATGTGCCACATAGAGAAGTGACTACAGTTGATTAAGCTCTTACATGCACTCTTTAGATTGTCACTCTAGAACAAGGGCACAGTAGAGCCTGCTTTCTCTCAGGGCTGCACATTTTGTTTTTGTTCTGTTGTGCAAGGTCCAAACACTTGGAGAATGGTTGGAGGATGGCTGCTGTAGATCAAAGCAGAAATATAATCAACTGTGTGAGAGAAGGCCCTCTGTTTTATCTCCTATCCTTGCTCAGGGCTGAAAACAGACTGTTGCTGAACTTAATGTTGATGAGGGGAAAAATGAGTGTACATGATGTGCTTTTTAAAAAAGGGTAATTATACGTAATATTTATTATTATTCAATAAACTTTCTAGAAATGATGCAGTGAAGTGGAAATGGACTGTTTGTGAAGGACTAGCTTTACACAAAGTCAGTGTAGATGTACCTGATGTATCTTTCGCTCTGTAAGTCTGCCCATTGTTAAATAAATATGATCGTTCAAAATGCACACAGTAAAGACACACACATTGTACATGTACACAACTTTACAATGTAAAGCTGTGTTGCTGAATCAGTACAAACCTATATGATGGAGCTTCATTGTATTCGTCAGTGAGAGAACCTTTCACTACCAAGGGAATTGCTCTATTAGCCTGATTAAGAAGCTAACCATGGGCTACATGGCTCTAGAACTTCCTCTTGCTCCATGGTTGCTGAGCATGGGGAAGTGATTACTCTCGGATTAAGACACACTGCCACACTGCAGATATGTGTGGCATAATTAAATAACGGCTGCCTCACCCGAATAGTCCCAATGCAGACGGGCCTCCCAGTCTTGTCAGATCGGAACAATATTAACCATGACACAGGCGTAACCAGGCTGGTAATTAATGCACTGAATCAATTACAAATTAGTCATTTTGAAGAATTCCCCACAGGAGTCCACTCATTACCAGTGCTCTGATGGAGTTGCTCGCTTCTCTCATGGGAAGGGGTGTCACTTCACCGTTCTCTTTTTGATTCTGTCTTTATCACTTTCTCAAGGTAGGACTAATATGACGGATGGATGGTAAAATTGACGTTACATTGATACAACTGGGCAAAATTTCCTTTCCAAATACATAGTAATTGTAGTGTTGTTAATCAAAAGAAGTTCATAAAGTTAATCAAAGTTTAGAAATATCTTTTGAGGTAAGCCAGTGTGCATCACAGATTGGAGAGTTTGCTGCAATCCAAATGGTTAGAATCCAGCTGTAACTTTTGTTGACATATTTACAGACCTATTGAGAAGCCCTTTACCAGTTAACAGATCTTTTTGACATTTTGATTTCTTCACAGCATACAATGCTGTGAATTTTTGCATCCTCAGACTTTTGAACTGAATGTGTGCATTTGTAGCTTTTACATTCCGCTGATCCTGTGAACTTATGATTTGACAGTGCAGTTAATTACAGGGACTTAAAGAACTTTCCAAACTAAATTGGATTTGGGAAACAGTTGATGAATAAAGCTTCTATTTTGTGTTACAATGCTCATCACTGTTGGCTTCCTGGCCCATGCTGGGTTTCAATTAAAATATTCTCATGGCAGTGAAATGATGGAGAGCTGCTGTGGCAGAAGACACGGAGAATGTTGTCTGGTGCTCAATGACTTAAAATGCATGTGGAGTATGTGTCCAAACTTTTGACTGGTATTATATGTGTTGATTAATACATTTCACAAGGATATCGGGTAATCTTTCTAATTTAAAGGAGGCATCAGATTAAGAGCAATATATACACTGCCAGACTAATGCACTACTCTATGGAGCAAACCTCATTTATCAGTGTCAATGAAATATGAGTCTGGCTAAGGAAAAGAAAAACTAAGGTTTTGTTTTAAGTAAGAAAGATTCCATTGAAAACTTCAAGCAGATAAGAGTATTTTTATAGAATCCTTATCTATGAAAACAAACTAAATGGTCTTTGCAGTGGATGGAGTTTATTTTATGGCAAAGCTATTGAGAAAGTTATTAAAAATGACTAAATAGAGATGTGGTTCTGACTCATGTGGCTGAGCTCATCACCTACTGTGCATTCTATTCCTGCTTCTAGCAGACGGGAATGTTCACATTTCACTCATTCCTGAGTTTGATCAATGTCATATCAACATTTTTTCACATAAATTCACTAGAACATTTATATTTTCTTGTATCAGCTTGGTACTTCAAGGAAGGAATGCTGTAATATCAGCATAATGTGTCAGTCTTACACTTATCATATATGCTCAGACAGAGTTCAGTATCACTTAACTACAAATTTAATACATACCAATTGTTTTATCTTTCTTTTTTTTCATTTGAAGGTCCTAAATTGCAAAACATAAAGGTTATCACACTACATTGTGATGATCTTTATATAAAGAAGAAGAGTTGTATTAGTAAATGTTTTGATAAATATGAATAAGTGGGCATGAGCAGAAGTGCCTTAAAGCTTCTTGCACACAATGTGCAATTTCTTCCCTATCTTTGTATTTATAGTCAATACAAAAAAAGATGATATTGAACTGCTGTGCTACAGAAGCCCAAGGAAAAATGTACAGACAGTACATGCACAGTAAAATAGTACTCCTTGACCTTGTGTATTGTTCTTGACAATCAAGATTTTGCTGGGAGGAAGGACTCACAACATATCAGACAAAAGTTTGTCTATGTAGAATGTTATGGTTTCTTTAACCACCTCCAGCAGAAGACACTAAACCAGAGCAGAGTAACTTTTTGCCTCACCAACCAAATTGAGAGTAAAGATTTGGACTCCCTTTTGCTTACATACTTTTTGCCAAAGTACAACAATTCTAGAATAAAACTCTCTCATCAAATCCCAATGACAAAATATGTGTTGTTTTGGTAACAAACACAAAGATGAAGTTATTTGTGTACACTTGTCCGAAATGATACCAACAAATAAATAAATTATATATATAACAATTATATATATACATGATGAAGGCCACAGATGACATTGGAATTTCCTGCCGTTCACTCCCTCCAGTTGGCTGTTAATGAGGATTTTTTGGATCTGAAAACGCCTGCTCATGCGGAGGAAGTCATACGATTTAATAAATAATACCACCCACCCTGCCTCCATTTAAGAAGTTAAAAAAGGAGCCCTTGATAATTTTTTCCTGAGATGTGATACTCAGCTTCATGCTGCTGCTTTGCAGCTGAGATTTTTGGCCATAGAAACAAACAATAACAGGACATTTTGAAGAGACCTTTAGCTCTAGCTGTGAAGTGCTGCTAGTCTAACATGCAAATACAAAATTAAAATACAAATGTTCTGGTTGTGTTCGTGTTTACAGAAGTTTAGAAAGGTGTGATGGAAATTTGAATACATCTTTTTCCACATGCATCAATAGTTAGCACTCTAAAACAAGCTTCACATGAAGAACTTAAAAATAAATATATGTCCTCATATACAGTAAATGAGGATACCACAAATAACCATGGCTATACACCATGTGCAATGTCAGTAGAAAATCACTAATAAGACCATCTTTATGCTTCTTGTCCCAAGTGTTGTACTTTGTGTTAAAATCAGTCAAAAACAGTTTAATCCACTTTGAAAATATCAACTGCAAGAAGCACCGATTTAGTGATTGTGAACTGCTATTTGATTATTGATGCTCTCTTTTATGGAAATGTATCTTTACTCGACACTTTATTACTAAAGTTAACAGAAAAATGTACTATTTTGCTTGTTCGACTAAGCAGTTTTGTTTAGACCTGAAAGATGATTATTTTTTAAGTATTTACTATGGTTGGCTTATTTCTAATGTTGTAAGGATCTGTCGTTTGAAAAAAATGAGGGACTGGAATTTAATATGCTGCACAGAAAACAACTCAACAAACAAAAATGCGTGAAGAAAGACAAAACCATATTTTTAATAACTTTGTTATTTCAAATGTGTGAGCTCTGTGCAGCATCACTACATGAGGTGTTAGGTTATCTGAAAGCAGCATTAGGGGGGATGTGTAGTTGACCTGTGCACTTAAACAGGTCATCTATCATCACAACATTATTCACTCAAAGTAGATTCCCAATAAGGAATCCAAGAACTCCAAAACATCATGGAGCTCCCCCCTATGTCTGTCACAATTTTCTGCTCCAGATGTTGATTTTTGTCCAAGCTGACCATTAAGATTTTTCCAGGGCATAATGAGTTAATCTTGGGCAGATTGGACAACAACTTTAAACGGTGATAAACAGCAGGGCTGTACAGCTATGAACCGACACACCCACGCGGACGGGAACATCAGAGGGCTTGCAGTAGAATTGCTATTCACCAGAACGCATTAACTTCCAAAAAGGCCCCCCAAGGCGACTGTCAAAGCTCCGAGCCAAAATGGCCTCTCCAGGAAGCAGTACTCTGTTTTTCGCCTCTGTTGGAGTAAGGAGACACTTTTTATTTAGAAAGCTGTTGGGAGATTTTGGCTGCCAGCCGCAGTATCTGATCATTAGCATACATTCAAAGCATCCACATTGGAGAGGATGAGAGCAAAGTCATTTTGATTTAAATTTAAATTTTAAGAAAATAAGTTACTTTTGTATGACTTCTTTGAGAACTGAAACTCCTATATTGTATTAACTTGATTAGTTTTTCTTGTCTTTTTCTAATCTGAGATTTTTGTTCTGCAATACATTTCAGTTAGCCAAGTCAGCCTTTATATCATGCGCCTGGGATTCTTATTTCTGTATTCGACGATTGTGGTGTATTCCGTCAATGATGCATGTACCTTGCAGGGCTTTTGTGTCATCATGCTTGACAAGCAGACTGTCATCCTGTCTCAAACAATGATACTCAAACATCAACTAAGTGCTACACATTGCCTCTGTGTATGTCTCGCACCCCCTGAAGAGAGACTTCTCAAAGTCAACCATTATTGCTAATCTCATTACCGAGCAAGAGCCACTCCAACTTATGGACAAAAACCTTACCCTCACCAGTTTTATGAGCGACTATGTATTGATTCCATATATTCTTAAACAAATTTTGGTAAATTTATTTTTTTGTCTGGTTTGGTTTCATCCTGCAAAAGATATCTTTATGAGATGAGTAGGCATGGAGTGTTTTTCTTCTGACAACAAGACTTGTACACAAAAGAACACAGGAAGATGCACATAAACGATTTGTTTCATGAGTTAGAGAAGAGTGGTGTATGAAACAAAAGGGATAGTTTCCTTCCATCTTTCAAAGTAGTGCCATCATAGCAATCATCTTGTCCAACCAATTTGAGATACTTCTGATTCACTCACCTACATTATTGTGCATACACTCTCACTAGCGAACACACATACACACAAAACACACACATCAAAGGCAGTATAGCCTGGAGCTGTTTGAAATGTATCATATTGTGTTTGAGCTACTCCTCAGGAACTAAGGTGTTATCCTGAGGCTTGCAGGATAAAAATGTGCACTTGAGTAACTTAAACCAAAGCTGATCAGTCCGAGTATGGGAAAAAATGTTTTATAAATTCTGTCCTGTGCATTATTCCCACTGGCTAATGTTATAATATACTTATTTCTTACATGAACTTAAAAACCACAAGAAAAACCTTTTATTCTGCAATAATCTTTATTTGTTAATTGTACAGCGGTTACAATGAGGATGGTCTCTGTGAGAACTCGGGTGGATTTTATTAGTTACACTGGTAGACATTCGATCCGGATTCTGTCAGCTTACAGAAGTAGATGCAGGCTCAAGCAAAGGATTTATGGAAGCAATCCAGAAATAGAGCAAGAAGACTTACAGAGGCAAACCCTAAGTCCTCCCAATGCACTCCTGTGTGTCTGACTTCAGTGACCACAGCTGTGCAGAGAACATTTCTGTATCTCAATATGTATGGAAATGAGTGGCAATCACACAATCATCTGTTCAGTCTCTTCAAACATGCTAATGTTATCCACTTCAGCACCTTCTCAAACTAGCATAAACCATATGTGTGTATAAACCTGCCCTTAGTTCCTTCCCTTTTCAAGCTGCCTTTCTTCCTATCCTCTGTCGCCAGTTTTTCCTTCACCGATTCTACCCAAAAACCTCCCTCCATTCTTCTCAACCAGGGATTGAAGGACTCCATTTCAAAACAGTGCACGTCTCTGGGACTCAAGTGAGGGGTTTGTTCCACTGCCACACTTCCGTTCACAAATGCTCCTGCTCGGGGAGGAGGGAGAAATCCCTGTTAATCTACTGAATCTGGCTTTTTCTTTCTCTTTTGTTTACTGTTGCTGAGATCCTTATGTACTGATCTGTACGGAGGCTTGCAAGGTTGGATGATATGTGTATGGGGATGTTTGTTTTGGGGCTGGAGCAGCTACACTGGGGCATACATTTTTCTTACTTCTAGTGGACTACATCAGAGGTCTTCATGGCAATAAAATACCAAAGGTTTAAAATAAAAATCAAATTGCAATTTCAAATGTAGTATTTTGACTTTAGTTGTGGGATGACATTCCAAATCCTCAGTGCTCCACACACCCATGTTAAGGGAATTGAAATTGTATATATATATATATATATGAAATTTATTTTTCTATTTATTTTATTTTATTTATTTATTTTATTTTTTTCCAGGCCATAGACTGAGTTATGCTGTTAAGCAGGTAATCACCAGCTAATTAAACTTCTGCCAAATGTCTGGTCATTGAATTAGCACTGGCAAAACAAAATATACAGTATATATATATTTTTTTTTTACTAAAATGTAAATTGTGAGAGAATATGGATTTGTGTGTAAATATTACACTTCTACTTGGTCCCCATGGGGCCTAGTATTTGTCTTGCCTGCCTCTCTGAAGTGAGCATACTTTGCACTTGGTGTGCACTACTAGAGCTGCTGGGGGATGCTTGTTCTGTTGATCTGTATTTAATGAAAGAAGTGACCATGCATAGAGCACACTTGGCCATTCGCTCAGCAATAGTTTGTAATCACTACAAGCTGTTTCCCTTTTTTCATGCAGTTTATTATTGAACAATGATCTATGAGTAGAAAAGCGTGCTCATCCGCCATCTTCTTTCTCCTTTGTTTTATTTCCCTCTGCGAGTTTCCACTTTGGAGAGTATTGATTTGGTAGCTTGAAAATAACAAACTGACAACTGTGTGAGTGGGATAATAAACAGCCTCGGTAGAAAAAAAATGTGTTCAAAGCACCCATGAAGTGTGGGTCTCTAAGTAATTATTAGTTTCTGTATATGCTTAGATGCAGTCTGCGAGAGTTGGTTGCACCTTCTGTTGTGTGCCAGTCTCAGTTATTTGGCAGGAATAAAGAGTATCTAGATAGTAGACAGGAGGATATAACACAGTGCTATGTCACTGTAGTACACAGACCTGAGCTTATTTGGCTGAGTACCAGTGTTGAAAGGACCTTCAAACTCTCAGCATGATGAATGTGAGTCATTCAAAAGACTTTCAGATGCATGTTCATATTGTTGGATCAGAGTGCAATATACACACACACCAACAAAACTCAGATATTGCATTAAGTGTCCAAATGTACTCTTTTTAAATTGTACAATTTCAGCTTTTAAGTCCTCGGTTGTCCTGACTGATAAGAATTAGGACACTTCCAATTATACATAGAAGATCACTTAATGCTGATTTCCTGCTAGTTTTATAACTGATTATAACGCTAAATAAATAAATGAACATCAAGGTCCCTTTGGGCATCCATAGAAATGTTGAAAAACTGAGCAGGCTTTGGCCGCTACCAAACACGATGATCAGTTGGATAATGAAGACCGAGTCATTTACTGACTGGTGGTTGAAGCCCATGCTCTCTGACAGCTGTCAGCTGCCATGACTACACCGTTATGACCATCTTTGGGATTTATTTCGGCTCCACACACAGTTGTGGCTTTTTAGCATCATTTGGGCCAGCATAGAAAGACTTTTCCGACCTCCCTTCTGCTAATGACAGCGATCATGATGGTAGATGGGAGAAAGAGGACACAGCTTGTCACTTTGACTCATGCAACAGCAGCTTCAACGGGGTGGCTTACTGCCAATGTCTCAACAGTCGTTATATCTCTCCTAAATGACATTTAAAGTGTGAAGCAATGGCTGTCCTTGTGGCTTAGTCATTCCAGGCCAAGCCCCGGCTATGAACATTGAACCCTGAGCCAAGTTTTGCAGCGAGGTCACAAACCCTGAAGGAAAATGTCCTGCCTCAGATGCTGTAGTGCGGTCCGCTGGCATTACTGAACATGCAGAAAGTGACCTTGAAGACAGATGCTGTCTGTGATCTAAAGTCGGCTCGTGATTTTCCCTTTCATTAGCCCTTCATGTTTTGTTTGTTTCTTTTGCCTCTCACAGCATTTCTTCCTCTCCCATCTATGTTGTGTTATGGAATTGTGGGGAAATTAAATTGTATAATTTGTAACATTTTAAAATTTCTTTCAGAATCAACCATTGTGTAATTCCTATTAAGCAAAAATACAGAAAAATATATTATTATATTATTATTATAAAATATAT
>JABUIW010000214.1:8085678-8123737 GCA_013363375.1 Menidia beryllina
TATTATTATTATTATTATTATTATTATTATTATTATTATTATTATCAATAATAATACTAATAATAACAAAATAATAATAATTATTATTATTATCAATAATAATACTACTACTACTACTACTACTAATAATAATAATAATAATAATAATAATAATAATAATAATAATAATAATAATAATAATAATAATAATAATAATAATAATAATAATAATAATAATAATAAAAGATGTAAGTACAAATTATGTAAATTAATTGACTTGAACGTATGGCTAAAAACTGCAAAAAATCTAAAGAAAAAAGTTCTTATTTAATCATTTCAATACAATAAACCCAGCTGCTTCTTTAAATTGTGATTTAAAACTGAGAGCTTGTGACATTACTGCACACTACACATTTTTTACACCCTCATGAGAAGCAAAAAAGGAGCTCTATTTTGTCTCTCAATCAAGTACATTATCGTCAATTTTATATAATTTATTTTTTAAAGCAGTAATCACAGAACGCTTACACATTGATTATCATGTCATTGTTTCTTCCCCAGTCATTGTTGCCAACAATAAACCTATTTAACTAAATAGTAAAATGTTGAAGAACAACTACAAAGTCAATTAAATTAGTACATTAAATGAGTCAATTAAAACAGTCTATGTTCTTAAATAAATTACAAATTTCTTTGAAGGAATTTCCAATTTAAAGAAATATTTAAAAAAAAAAACATTTCGTTTTTTTTTATATTTGCAGCTACATCATGAGACTTTACCTCTGGCATGTGAAGTTAGCCAATTTTCGTTATAACATATGTATGTTTAATAAGTATGTTCTGATACTTACACAATCACAGTTGTTGAAGTGTCCTTGTTGAGCATACTGAGCTTTAAATTGCCTCTCATTGTATTCAGCATGCTCCTCATTTACCACGACCGATACATATTAGTTAGAATACAGAATATTCAGAATAACATCAAACCTCCAATTACCATGTGGTAAGTGGAGTAACTGATGTGTGAAGGTAAAAAGTGCTCCCAGGTTTTTTCATTCTGAATTTGTACAGTCAATACATAACAAAAAGGAAAAGTTTATCACTGTGTAGCTTTTATTATTGCCGCATTATCATGCAAACTAGATCATGCTTACACCTCCCCTCATAACTCTGTCCACAGTCTATCCGAGAAGTGACGGGCTACGTCCTGGTGGCTTTGAACCAGTTCGATTACCTGCCTTTGGAAAACTTGAGGATCATTCGTGGAACGGAGCTGTACGAGGACCGCTACTCCCTTGCAATCTTCCTCAATTATAGGCGAGATGGAAACTTTGGCCTGCGGCAGTTGGGTCTAAGAAACCTGACAGGTAAGTGACTGAATTATTTCCTTTGTTAAGGTGTATTGCATAGGCCGACATACAGTAAGGTGTTCTGTTTTTTGTATTGTATTTTTTGCACTGGCTAATATAAATCTTAGCAGATTAACTGTGCTTATCAAATGTATTTTTTTACAGTCTGATGTGACCTTTTGTATGTTAGTTATTCAGCCAAAAGGCTGAGCTGCAACATGCGTTGGCATCAGATATAAAAAATACTGTGAAAATATTTTTGTTTCACTTTTTTTGTCATTTCCAAATAGTACTGACACACAAAGAAGTAGTCTCCAATTCATAACCCATTCAGGAATTGACCTGAGCCTCCTCACAAGTTTGAGAAGTCTTTAAATGCTGATTTATGATAAATTCTGCAGTAGGAAAACTGTGGGAGGTTGTGTTTCTTTGTGAACTCCATGCACTGCCTTCTTTGGGAGATATGATCTTGTGGTCATTTTTAAATTAGATTTTTGACTATTAAACCTGTTGCAGAGCATGTAGAGCTAGAACAGTGAGTAATATATAAAGACCAGGGTCAAATATTTTAATCACTCATTTTCAAGCTAATCTTTTTCCTTTCAAATCATCTGAACGTGTAGCTTGATAGAGATGGAGACTGTTTTACATCTGACAAAGTATATGTATTTGAGTTTTAATAAGGTTCAAGATGGATAAATTGACAACTGAAATAATCACAACAATCTTTTTTTTTTTTTTTAACATTCACTCTCTGAGTGCGGCTTCACAAATATTAACAAACTTAAGGGGACCAGTCTCTGATTGATAGAGATCGCATGAGATCATCTTCTTTAGCTTTTTTTTTATCACAAGCAGCTCCAGATTAGCAGATAATTGTACAGATTTGTGTTTGTTTCCTTGCTTACTTTCTTCTGTGCACTTGTTTAGGAATTCAGTGAAAATTGTGTAAATTATTTTGTTCCTGCAGAGGTCAAACTCTACTATGAAGCATTTTCTTTGAAATATATATTTTAAATGTAATTCTATCCTTATTTCTATATTTTTGCCTGTAGTGATAACATACCATGTATTAAAGCTTGTCGTAAATTATTAATACCCCCTATGATCCATTGTAAAAGAAGCTTGATTTTACATATATCAAGACGATACTTGCTGAGGCTATAAAGAAACGGACCAACGCTTTGTACTTGAAAAATGATAAATTCCTGTTTTGCAAGATAGCATTTCATTTTATGTAGAGATTTCATTTAGATTTCTGGGTTAGAGGCATGGCACAGAGCCTGTGTCTCAACCTCTTTCAAATCCTCTTTCTAAATAATTCAGTTGTCTCTTATTGTTCTCGTCAACTGTTCCTTCCTAGTGATTCCCCAGAGTTCAAGGGAACAACACAGTCTGCATGTGCAGCTACAGCTTGTGCTTCTGTGTTATGGCCCATCTTCTTTTCTATCTCGCATTTTGAGCCATACTTGGGGAATTGCATTTGTCTGGCACCAACAGCAGCATTTTGCCAAGCCAGTTCTTTTCATTGTGGTGCCAAGTTGAAGACAGTGCTGGGGGAGCCAGAGCTCAACTCTGTGGTGTTTGATGTGCCATCCGTGGCCTTAAGCCATGAAGTTGAGAGTAAGTTATGGGCAATAGCTTTACTTCATAACTCTGTGTTTTACTCTGTATCTTTATACAATGAATGTAACACATCCTTTAGTGCAAAAAAAAAAAAAAAATCTTTAAAATATTTGTTTTCATGTTTATGTTTGTTTGTTTTTTACATTAAAGTAAGGCAAATATCTTAAGAAGCTTAATGTACACATCAAAGGTTCTTGATCCCCACTGATGATGTCATAAGGCTCTTATACTCAATTTCTGATGTCTAAGACGCTGTTAAACTCTTCTGCGGAATCATAATGACTTTACAAATTCAGATACGTCACTCCAGCTACAAGCGTTATTAGTCATAACAAACCACTTTCAGGGACGAGACATGGTATTGCTTTCAAAGGTCACTCATTGCCATTGAGACATTCTTATATTACATAAGGTGAGAAAGCAAATGTTGTTCTGGTCTGAGGTTCATTCGTTCATTGTCCACACCGGAGGAGGGAGTGCTATTGTCTTGAGTTAATAAACTGAAATACATATTTTACCTATTCAATAAATTCCAGTGTATAGATAATATAATTTTTACTAATTCATTAATTTGTCAATGTTAAATATTTTTTCTCAACAAAATGTAAGAAATAAAACATCAAATGTCGAAAATGTTGAATATTTTATCAGAAATATCAGCTCATTTTCTAACTTTTTCCCCTTAACTCAATCCAATTTAAATCACCAGAGATGATGGTGGCATCTGTAGACAGCGTGTTTACATATCCTCCTGTCACGTAAGAGCTTTGACCTCCAATTATGGATGGCATCAAAACTGTTTTTGTAGTTAAAGATTGCCTGAAGCATGTTTGAGCCCATAGAGTGAGTCATACCTTGGATTTAATGCAGTTTCACCTGAGGGCCTGAAGACCATGGCCATCGAGCATTGATTTTTTTCTGTCACGTGCACACATAAATATCTACAGATTCTGTAATTCTCTTAATGAAAAGCATGTGCTGTAGACAAAAGTGTATTTAAAATCTGCAGCTCGCAGCAGATGGCTGAACATTTACCCAGACTACCTCTGAAAGACTATTTCTCTATACAGTATATCTATCCAGCTTTTTCTTCTTTTATCCCTTTTTTTATAATTAGTTGCCATTAAATCTAAGACGAGCTAACCTTTGTCATTTTACAAGGAAATGGATTTTTTTCAATGATTGAACATATGTTCTATGTGCTTTTATTTGCCTTTTGTTAGGTTTTAATGATCTGCCCCTCTGTTTACATTTCCATATGGTGTCTTGTTTTTCTGTATCGTTCGTTTTGGAATTGGAATGGTATTTGTCAAATCAAAACTCAGTTCATGCACCACATAATTCTGTCATAATTCTGATTCTCTTATTACTCATCTTCACTGTGCCAAACAGGTTTTGGCAACTGTTTTATATCAGCTGGGTTGAATATTAAAACATATGTCATTGCTTTGAAAATCAGTTTGTGACCCTAGTGTGCAATGGATATTTTAGAAAAGTGCTTTTTTTTTTCAGATGGAACAAATAACACACCTCAAGTCATTTATATGAAGGGACATTTCGCGATTAGTGGGTCAACAAACACAGTTTGAGAAAAAAAAAGTAGCAACCTTTAAGGTTATAATAAGACTTATGTCTTAGAGGGTCTACATGTCTGCAGTTTGTACAGATGGACCTGACAGTGAAACCATCTCCTGCTTGAGGGTAGGATAAGTCATTTGTGTCTCATCATGTTTTATTCCGGTTGTCATCACTAAGGAGTGCTGCTGAGGAGTAAATAACCCTGAATCATCAAGATAAAGCCAAAGCTATACATCAAGTAGAGCAGATCAAACTCCTTCCTTCCTCAAAGTGCTTTGGAGAGTCCAAAGCTGTCTCATTCATTGCAAGGCCTTTGATGTTGCTGTCATATTAGTCCATTGTGTCCTTGCCAGTAGCTCCCATACAATGTGTAAAATGATCAATATAACCCATAAGCTACATATATAAGAGGATAAAACTTATTAAGTACATAAGGGACTAATCGAGAGAAGGCATGGTAAAAGACTTCTTCAGCACCGAACACACACACACATTCCTACTTGGGTCAAAATTGCCTTGGGATAAAATCAATTTGTCGCTAGTATATTGTAGCCTTGCACTTATTGATTTTTCTGGTGCACACTGTGCAGTGCGGTGTGAATGGACTCTCTGGATTTAAGGGGACTGGAGGATGGGATGGAGGAAGGTCTTTGGCTGAGCAGGGATAGGACTCCCTCTGATGCACCTTTCAATCAAGCTTAGCTAAGTTATCCTCATGAATATGAAATATAAGGCAAAGCCAAGTCAAGAAGAGTTAAGGGATGGTGTCTGTGTGCACAGGAGTGTATAGAAATAAGAAATAAAAAGGCACTCTGCATAAGTGTGGGAAGTTTTTTTTTTTTTTTGTGGTATAACTTTTTGGCTTTAAGAGAAGAAAAACAATAACACCCTGAAAAAATATAACAATTTTTCATGTTATTGGGTCTACACATGAGCTCCTTGTTTACTGCAAAGAGAAAGAAAGATAAGAACTTATTGCAATCTACTCGCAATATGGAAGTAAGACAAAGTTGAAAGAGAGATGCCTTAGGACACTTTTTATGTCCCCTATCTAGATTTGAATCCACACTGACCCAAAATTGTTGTCTAGACAAACATTTACAGCAGTTTTGTTTGGATATCCATGAACCATTTTGCAGCCTCTGTACTTTCACATAATTACAACCTGCTTCCCTGGCAAAAAGGTAGCAGCTTCAATAAGTAGAACGACATGGATTTAACACATATTACTGCCAGCACCCCTCATCCAATCTCCCATTTTATCCTGCATCTATTTATTATTCTTTTCTTTTTATATTAGATCATTCTTTTCTCTTCTTTTCTTTTCTTTTCTTTTCTTTCCTTTTTTTTGGTGTAACCACCTTACGCCTGCACTGCGTCTGTCTTAAACGAAGCATCCAATCTGAGGCCCCATCTGCTGAATGATCCTCTCTCATTGCATGCATGTACACAAGCCTGTGCTTTACGCCAAGGCGTTATCCACTCCTTCATGGCCCATCTGCTCTCCCTTTATCTATCCCATTTTCTGCCTTCCATCTCTTTATTCCTCTCTCATTCTCTGTCACATTTCAGATGGCCAATTTGATTTGTCTCCATGATGCCTTTCACACAAACTTTTACAGTGTCACGTTGGCACTACTCCTCACTGTAAACAAGATCCTTTTTGAGCACTTGAGTCTTTTGTGCTCTCCAAGGAATACGCAGTTGTAGTATCATCATCTAAACGTGTCCTGCTCAGTGTCCTGTGACAGCGATACATATGGGAGCCATAGAAAAGATTGGATGAGACAAGGTGAAAAGAGCAGTTTGAGTCGGTGTGTGTCTCCCAGACAAGGGACTGCTGAATACGAGGGCATAAAATTACTGCCGTTTTTTCTTATCCCTAAGAATTGAATTCATTGTCTAACTGCTAGAAAACGATAGAGCAATTTGGCCACAGTGGGCAGACCAGATTGGTTCGGTACACGTCACTAGAATTCAGTCAGGCCTCTTTCGTGGCAGCCCACAGACCTCAGGTCTCCTTCAATTGTGTGCCTAATTGATTACTTCCCATGCAATTACTCCCGTGTCACACTCAATATTTCAATGCTCCAGGAAGGGTGCAAGAGGGACTTCTTTTTGAAGGACAACATTCATATTGTCACATTTGTGAGGCCCTAATTTGGATCTTGAGGAGGCACATGTTAAAATGAAATCCAGAGCAGGCTATCAGTTGTACTTGGTGTTAATTGATTGCCTTGTGATGCCACTATTTAACAGAGATAGTACAACTACTGGAACCTATCCAGTGACTGCATTTCAGACAAGTCTAGTATAACTGTGTTCTGTTTTTTTGTCACGGCCTTAAAGTCTACTTCCTCACAACATGGGAGTTTTTGGTTTGGTTAGGTCTCTTTGTGTGTGGAGTTTTCACATTTTCCCCCTTTATTTTTTATACAGCTTCTGTTTGATGAACCAGCCACTGAGCTTGGATTGAGTGCATGTGGTTGTTTAGCTCTGTGTGAACCTGTGATGGACTGGCAACTTGTCCAGGATGTACCCAGCCTCTCGCCCAATTGCAGTTGGGATAGATTCCAGGTCCAACACAACCCCAATAGGAATACGTTGTATAGACAAAGAGGCATGGATGGTTTTAAAAAAAAATCTCAGTGTGATTTTAATGCATAGTTTCTATCACCATTCCGCTGTCATTTGAGCCTTAGCATGTCGGTGCAAGGAGGTACAATGAAGATAATATTTCAATTCAAAGAGCCATACTATCACTCCAGCAAGCCTTTTTTATCTGAGTGGCTTGGTGCTCATCTCAGTCAAGGGGCAAAACAAGATGTGGAAGCCTACTTGCAGCTCAGTTGATCTCAGAATTCTCAGAGAAATCTGTCACTTTATACCAGTTTACTTAGGTGGCCAAATGGGCATGAAACATTCCAAGATTAGATGTTAAACAATAATATCATTAAATTATTCAAAGTTACACTGACTAGAGTTTGACTTCTTTGTAAATTTATTTGTAGAGAGTGGGATTTGATTTTATCTCAAACATCAGTTTTGCTTTTGACATATACATTTAGGTGAAAACTACATTATTATAGACACATGCTTATTTATTTACAATTGTCTTCACTCCTTTGTGCATGGAAAAAATTAAAAATAAAAATAAATTATATATATATATACTGTATGTATATATTATTTGATATAACTTAGGTTTGCATCCCATGGCTTTAAAATAAGATGTGCTCTTAAATCAATGTAATAACTTTTCACACAGATAAACACACAATCACATACACACACATTACCCTGAGACCCTGGGACTCCTCCCGTTTCTCCCCTGACAGCTTAATAATTAATATGCTTATTTTTGCCTCTTAGGCTGAAGCCTTGGGTAAGTGGAACAGCTATTGATGGGGGCAGTGGTGGGTAATGGGACATGAAAAGCCCTTTTTTGTTCATCTCAGGTCTCCAAAGAGATATATAGGGTATTATGAATGCAACACCAAGCATGGCTTCAGCACATGCATTTAAAGCTGATGTTAAGTGTGTCCCAACTTTATTTGTTATAAAACTTTTTTTAATAACCTTTCAAACAATACAGCTTGTCTGGTTCATAATGTGATGAACCATACATCGATGTAAATTGAATAGTTTAGTTATCATTATATTGTGTCTAGTAATTTTAACAATTTGTGACCTAAAATCAATCAATCAATCTGTTCTCTTAACATAACTTTAAGCAGACCATGTTTTATGTTGTGAAAGATACTTTCACAAAAGATGCCGATCATTCAGAGGAGCCAGGGACCAAGTCTGGTTATGCGTGATCATCCACCAGTGGTCCATTACAAGCTGTCTATTAATAGGCCAGAAAAGCCAAGGCCTTGGTGGTTGCCCTGCAGCCATGCATTGGATACCGCCAGCTCCCTAAATCACCATACTTGGTATTCTTATGTTAAGATATGCCCACTTTCTCTTCCGTGTCTCCATTTTTCCTTCTTTTTGTCTCTGCCTCTCTCAGACTCTGGTTTGTTTTGTCCATTCCAAAGAGCGTGGTTCATTTTAATTCAGCTGGCAGGCTGATCACACACCAGCCTTGATAAGCTAAGTGGCCCTCAGCAGGAGCAATCAAAGGTCTTTTTACTCTTTTTTCACCCACTTGTATGTCTCCTTGCTAATCTTTTCTGTCTTCATTTTTTTGTCTTTGTCCTAATTTGTTCTCTTGGTTTTGTTTGTCTTTATTGCTCGTAGAGTTGTTTTATCTCAAGGTATTGTAATATGTTTTTCACTCCCACCTCCTCCATCTCACCCATAAGGCTCAGATTACCAGGATTTTATCACAGCCAAAGATGAAAATGAGAAAGAATGCAACTCCACACCCCCAGAACTGGGCTTCCATGATTTTATTTTTTCCTCTTCTCATGTTTAAGCAGATGCTTTGCCTTGCTCGGGTTTAATTCTATAATCCCTAAATCTCAGCCATTTTTCATAAAGACTCACAGGAAACAATTGCACGAGGGATGGGCCAAATTTAATCAGAAGCCTGTGAATGCAATTATCTTAGTAGAGGAGAGGCGTATGTTTGGGGGATGGGGGCTGTGGCCAACGCCCCCGTGACATCTATAATACCTCTGAAAACATCTTTGCATTTCTCCTTCAAACTGACTTAAGGGCTATAACAGGTAGATGTAAAAAAGTTCAGTGCAAGAAAGAACTTGTTTTCCTTTTTTTGAGGTTGAAATAAATACTCTAGTTAAGAATAAAAGGCTGGCATTTTGTACCACACAAATTGCGCAGGAAAAAAAGAAACCTTACACACATGCGGTGCAGAGTGTTCTAATTCCTGTTCTAATTCTAAGCCCCCAAAAACTGATGATCATCACAGATTTCTCTGAAACAACTCAGCTCTGATTTACAAGGTTCAATTAAAAGGAAAATCAGTTGTTGTGAAATGTGATTTTTTTCCCCCTTTTTTCATGCTCACATCAGCTGTCATACTGCTCCTGTCCTGGCTTAACATCATTGCACAGAACAGTTTTTTTCCCAAGATATACAGCTCATTGCTGTCTTATTTATATAACCAAATAACAGCCACCTATGCCTCACTGGAATTTTAGATTTATATTGGAATTAATTTTGCTTTGAACTAAAGAGACATTTAATTTCCTACCGCCCCTTGACCACACATTGATAGTTCTTTCTTCTTCTATTCAGAGAGACAAGTACTGCTCTCATGTCTCCATTTCCAGTTATCATCAGTCTTTGACCCTCACAAGGAAACGTGTGAAACCTGCACAAGCAATTCAGCTATAAGCTTAAATACAAAAAGTACTAATGGCAAAACCAGCACTTTCCAGATGAAAGAAGCTGATCACTACACTGAAAAAAATCAGTGTGCACAACTCTCTGTGCACGGCATGCCATGTACTGCCACAGCCAGTCAGCCATGAATGTCGGTCACCATGTTAAAATTAAATATGCATTCAGTGCATAAAGTCCCCCACACTTGCTCCTGCATCTGTATGTCCTAGCACATTCTGCAGCACATGAAGGGACGTAAAAACACATTTGTGGCTCCATAATTGTCTCTGTTCAATATTTAATAGCTGACTTTTCTATTTTTCCTTTTTTTTTGCTGGCCATGTTTTTTAGAATTTATTTATTTATTTTATTTTACATTTTCCTCTCCCCTTGGTCTCCAGTAGACATGCAGTGTCCACGCATCTGATCCTGACCGCAGTATGTTCAGAGGCATCAAATCCCAGCCCTGCCAACTCTCTGGGGAACCTCTTATAAAGCACTTTTATGTGTTCAAATTAATGCAGTTGTTCTTTTCAGGTCAATAGTTAAAGACATAAAAGTGCAATTACACATGAATGAGCAACACCATTATCAAAGGGGGCTGTTAAGAGTTAAAACTGAATACATTTCCAATGGAAGGTGCTCCACTTATTAATTTATTGATTGCAGTTGTTATTCCCGCTATCATAAGAAATTAATAGTCAACACCTTATTTTATGATCATGCCACCAAAAAAAAAGTAATGTAAAAAAATGCAGGGTGTGAGTGTAAAGCCTTAAAAAACAACTTAGGTTATCAGGTTGCTTTTATTGTAGTTTGTTCATAAAAACTTAGTTTAAATGGGTGCATGAAACTAAATGATTCCTCCATTTTGAAGGAAGACGCTTTTCTGATCACTTAAAACAGGATGCAGTGCTTTTGAAGTTTAGCCTAAGTAATTCTATAAGAGGGCACTTGCGTTATATTGACCTCTGTTTCACCTATTAGATGTTTTCTGAGAAAAAAGTCTAAAAGCATCAGCAATAAGAAGAAAAAGGACAACATACAGGACACATATACACAAGTGCATGTGCTTTTTTTACCTTAAAAGTTCAAAATGATGTTTATTTTTTCCTTTTATATACAGGGGTTGGACAATGAAACTGAAACACCTCTCATTTTAGTGTGGGAGGTTTCATGGCTAAATTGGACCAGCCTGGTGGCCAATCTTCATTAATTGCACATTGAACCAATAAGAGCAGACTGTGAAGGTCCAATTAGCAGGTTAAGAGCACATTTTTGCTCAAAATATTGCAATCCACACAACATTATGGGTGACATACAAGAGTTCAAAAGAGGACCAATTAGTGGTGCACGTCTTGCTGGCGCATCTGTGACCAAGACAGCAAGTCTTTGTGATGTATCAAGAGCCACGGTATCCAGGGTAATGTCAGCATACCACCAAGAAGGACGAACCACATCCAACAGGATTAACTGAGGACGCAAGAGGAAGCTGTCTGAAAGGGATGTTTGGGTGCTAACCCGGATTGTATCCAAAAAACATAAAACCACGGCTTGCCAAATCACGGCACAATTAAATGTGCACCTCAACTCTCCTGTTTCCACCAAAACTGTCCGTCGGGAGCTCCACAGGGTCAATGGTCACTCGTGCCAATGTCAAACGTCAGTTTCAATGGTGCAAGGAGCGCAAATCTTGGGATGTGGACAATGTGAAACATGTATTGTTCTCTGATGAGTCCGCCTTTACTGTTTTCCCCACATCCGGGAGAGTTACGGTGTGGAGAAGCCCCAAAGAAGCGTACCACCCAGACTGTTGCATGCCCAGAGTGAAGCATGGGGGTGGATCAGTGATGGTTTGGGCTGCCATATCATGGCATTCCCTTGGCCCCATACTTGTGCTAGATGGGCACGCCACTGCCAAGGACTACCGAAACATTCTGGAGCACCATGTGCATCCAATGGTTCAAAACACTGTATCCTGAAGGAGGTGCCGTGTATCAGGATGACAATGCACCAATACACACAGCAAGACTGGTGAAAGATTGATTTAATGAACATGAAAGTGAAGTTGAACATCTCCCATGGCCTGCACAGTCACTAGATTTCAATATTATTGAGCCACTTTGGGGTGTTTTGGAGGAGCGAGTCAGGAAACATTTTCCTCCACCAGCATCACGTCGTGACCTGGCCACTATCCTGAAAGAAGAATGGCTTAAAATCCTTCTGACTACTGTGAAGGACTTGTATATGTCATTCCCAAGACGAACTGACGCTGTATTGGCCACAAAAGGAGGCACGACACCATACTAATAAATTATTGTGGTCTAAAACCAGGTGTTTCAGTTTCATTGTCCAACCCCTGTATGTCTATGTTCATGAAATATAAATGTGCTCAAGCCAAAACCTTACCATTTTAGTATATCCTCAGTCTGCAATTGAACAAAGAAATACCGCCACTGCATTTGCTTAACACACAAGGTGCTGGAGGGTAAGGATGGAACTGTGTGTTGGCAGCAGATGATGGATTGGGGAGGAGATCACCTATTTGTTGAGCAAAGGCAGAGATTTGCTCTCCTGACATCCACTGTCAGCAATCAAGTTCAGTGATTGACACAGTTCTGTGTGACAACACGAGCATCATAAACTCTACACAGGATCTGCCTTCTATTGTGGCCTGTTGTTTAGAAATGCTGTATTGGTTGTGAACATCTTTAATTTTGTCTGGGATTCAATCTTTATTTTGGCGCCGACAGAAATTACTTGAATTTCACAATAGTCTCACAGTATTTTGCGAATTAGACACAAAATCAGTTTCCTGATAAGTCCTCCAGCATTGGGTGAATAGATCAGTGGGGGAAGACTTCATGGGAGAGTTAAGCTTTTGCTTAGTGTTTCTTAAGCCTTTTAAAGATTTTTAAACTACCATCACATTTTATCTAAAATAGAGCACCTCACAACATCCAGTGGATGTAAGTAGTTTTTATACATACATATATATCTGTATGCATGTATATGTTTGTGTGTATATGGACAGTTAATTTGTGCTGACATTCTCAAACCACATTTCATCAACTCTTCAGTGAAGATTTGAACTATTGGCCCTCTAGTTACATGACTTATGATAAGGTGAACTAATAATGTAAATGATCGAAGTAGATAAGGTAATGAGGTCCTTGTTTCTGCCAAGTCTGAGCTGTATGCATATGCATGAATGTTTTTTTTTTTTTTTTTTCATACCTCTTTGCATCCGCATTTATATGTCGGAGGGAAGCTTAACATTGTTTTCAGCCTCCCGCTGATCCAGTGGTGTCCGGCAGGACCAGTGAGCATTTAGGTGCTTTGACGTTGAAAACCATTCCCCTTTTCCTCCAACTTCCCAAGTTTCTCTCTATTGAGTCCTGACCTGCACTGAGCCTGAACGAAGTAAAGTCAATGAGACCATACAGAGGAGACCAGTTATAAGATTCCTTTTTTTCCACCAGACGAATGGAGAAATCCCTCTGACTTTTTGATTGAACACCATTCTATCTACAGTAATTGCTTGACTGTGTGTGTGCATTTCTGAACCTCCTGATGCCCCTCTGCTTGTCTTTCTGTCTTATAGTGATTACTCTAACTTACAGCTGTATCTTATCTTGATGAACCAGATGGTTTACTGAACAGAACCATGTTGCAAGTCCTATGTAGAACCTTTTCAAAATCTTTTTTCATCATAAACACTTCACAAAACCTGAAATAACCAGGTTAACGAAGTGTCTTAAAAGCTTTTGCTTACCAGTTTTACTATTTGAACCTGCGATCGGAGGGCATCACTAATTCTGAACAGCAATATGGGTTCTGAAATTCATTTGGTATCCTGTTTTTATTTTTGGAAGTTCTTCACATTAATCTACCTAAGTATGACGAACAATACACTTCATTTGAGAATATTCAATATTAAAATCTGAGACCAGAGCAAATCGACCATCTATTATGTCCAACATACACTATATTGCCAAAAGTATTTGCTCACCTGCCTTGACTCACATATGAGCTTAAGTGACATCCCGTTCCTAATCCATAGGGTTCAATATGACGTCGGTCCACCCTTTGTAGCTAGAACAGCTTCAACTCTTCTGGGAAGGCTGTCCACAAGGTTTAGGAGTGTGTTTATGGGAATTTTTGACCATTCTTCCAGAAGCGCATTTGTGAGGTCGCACACTGATGTTGGACGAGAAGGCCTGGCTCTCAGTCTCCGCTCTAATTCATCCCAAAGGTGTTCTATCGGGTTGAGGTCAGGACTCTGTGCAGGCCAGTCAAGTTCATCCACACCAGACTCTGTCATCCATGTCTTTATGGACCTTGCTTTGTGCACTGGTGCACAGTCATGTTGGAAGAGGAAGGGGCCAGCTCCAAACTGTTCCCACAAAGTTGGGAGCATGGAATTGTCCAAAATGTCTTGGTATGCTGAAGCATTCAGAGTTCCTTTCACTGGAACTAAGGGGCCAAGCCCAGCTCCTGAAAAACAACCCCACACCATAATCCCCCCTCCACCAAACTTTACACTTGGCACAATGCAGTCAGACAAGTACCGTTCTCCTGGCAACCGCCAAACCCAGACCCGTCCATCAGATTGCCAGATGGAGAAGCGCGATTCGTCACTCCAGAGAACGCGTCTCCACTGCTCTAGAGTCCAGTGGCGGCGTGCTTTACACCACCGCATCCGACGCTTTGCATTGCACTTGGTGATGTATGGCTTGGATGCAGCTGCTCGACCATGGAAACCCATTCCATGAAGCTCTCTGCGCACTGTTCTTGAGCTAATCTGAAGGCCACATGAAGTTTGGAGGTCTGTAGTGATTGACCCTGCAGAAAGTTGGCGACCTCTTCGCACTATGCGCGTCAGCATCCGCTGACCCCGCTCCGTCAGTTTACGTGGCCTACCACTTCGTGGCTGAGTTGCTGTCGTTCCCAAACACTTCCATTTTCTTATAATACAGCTGACAGTTGACTGTGGAATATTTAGGAGCGAGGAAATTTCACGACTGGATTTGTTGCACAGGTGGCATCCTATCACAGTTCCACGCTGGAATTCACTGAGCTCCTGAGAGCGACCCATTCTTTCACAAATGTTTGTAAAAACAGTCTGCATGCCTAGGTGCTTGAATTTATACACCTGTGGCCATGGAAGTGATTGGAACACCTGATTCCGATAATTGGGATGGGTGAGCAAATACTTTTGGCAATATAGTGTATCTCTTAATGTAAAAGTCCTCACAACACTTATTATATCACTCTCAAAAAGTCATTAATTTTGCATTTTTTCTGATAATTAGTTTGCTATTGGCTTTCCATTGCTAATCAAACTCATCCCCATGTAGCAATAAAGAAAAAAATAAAGCATCAAAATAATTGGCTGCATTCATTTGTTCTGCCTCCCTGAATTTCATATTGTTTTCCTCCAATGGTCATGCAACCTGACATTGAAGATTGCAGTGCCGTTTGAAGCCATAGATTCATTCGTAGATGCTTAGAGCTGCTCCAGGGAAAATGTAGAGTGGGCTAGGGTGGTTCAGAAAAATAGCTGTGTTATTGCAAGGTGAACAAACTAATTAAGATGTTTTCTCCACCCTCTGAACAATCAACAAAATGATTTTACCACTGATCTCCCTCTGGTCACTAGCTGCACACCCAGCAAATATGCAGGCCAAGCAATTGTTGTTAATGGAAGAAAATCAGGATTAGTTTTGCATGTTGAAGTAGGCATTATGCTATATGCTTTTGTTATCTATTCATATCTCAATGTGAGAGGCCATGGGAAATATAGTTTTCATGGATGAGATGGCAGAAAGGAGCCAATTAAACTGTAACCCAACATCTCATACTGTCTGTCATGCAACCAAGACCTCTCTTTATGTCCACCTGCATTGCACCACAAGCGTGAACCAGCAATCAGTAACGTCAACAGAAATGAACAATCCAAGGCTATGTGTCCCTTGTTCCATTACCTGACAACAAACGGCAAACAAAAATGTTAATTCTTTAGATCAGTTAAATATACCAACACATGTACATATCAAATCCTGTCCACCAGGATAAGAAATGTACTAACAAAGCTCATAAAACCATCTCTTTTATATGTCACTTGCCACAATATAAGACAGCACTCAAGTACTGATAAAAAAAGATAATTGTAGTATTGTAGTATTACAAGTTAATCCTTATTATACTGGAACCTCAGCCATTGAGAGCACCTCACATTTAATTTTGTGAGTGTAAAAAAGAAGACAAATGAGTTTAAGTTTTAAGAATGAATTTGTATTTTCATAATTTCTCAGATGAAAGCAGTCACAACACTCTACTCAGTAAACTGATGGCCATGTACGAAATGACACAAAAAGACCATTGTGAGTAACACTGGAATGCAGTAAAATAAAAAATTTAGGAGTCCTCACCGTATATCTGTTCTTTATTGATCAAACATTAAGATCAATACTATTAATACTGTTGAATAATATGTTTTTTTAGAAAGTCTTTGTGGTTAACTAAAAGGCATTTTTCACATTGAAAGTCTTTCACGTATACTCATTCTAACTCTTGGATGTGTTCATTGCTACTTCACCTCCCACTACTGAGCAACCAGTCATGATAAATGATGGTAGGTTTTGGGTGTACATGACATGTATTCCTATGAGAGCCAAATCCTGTTGTAATTTTTTTTCATAATAACTATTTTGCCTTGTCTATCGGATCATTCATTTCCCTACTTTGCTGACAGCATCCTGTTGTGAAAACAATTTGATTTTTGAGTATGGCCTTCTCTTAGACAAGCGCTATTCCTCCTGTGGTGAGAAGCAGATTAATTTATTTTTCTAAACCCTCTGCAAATGAGGAAAGGGGTGAGGAACTACTGAAGTCCTGTGTAGGTATACCAGCATAACCTATTATCCAAGTAAAATCATTTAATCGGGGCTTTGTGGGACAATATTGTATTTGGCCAACTCTGTGCAGGGCTGGCAGGGCGCCTCATGTATGATTATGTGTCTCATCGTTTTCAGCCCTGCGTCAGTAATCTCTTTGGATGGAGATAGAGAACTTCCAAGCTCTGTAAATAATGCAAATCTGCCACTGGGCTCTGCTTTGTCTTTCTTTCTTGCCATCCATCACTCTGTGGTTTCCTGCCATCTTTTTTGTCTCTCTCTTTTTTCCCCATCCCTTTTTCACATTAGAAAGGATTAAGCCTTCTCTAAACTCCTGCACAACAATAATCTAACCACCCTCAGTATCCAACCAGTGTGTGTGTGTGTGTGTGTGTGTGTGTGTGGCAAAATAATCAATCAAACAAGGGATCTTTTTAAACTAACTCTGGTCCATTTTATCCTTATATGGAAAGAAAAGTGAATGTCTGTAATTATCCTTAACCCTGTATGTATCTTTTTAGCAAGGGGAGTTTGTCAGTCATCCATGATCCTTATAGTGCTCAGCTTGCTATGAATTAATGGATTATTCAGTGCTGAGGTTGATGCATCTTATGGACTACTGTACATATCAGTTCTAACAGTGTCATCTTTCTCTATTCCGCAGAGATTCTTAGTGGGGGTGTATATGTTGACCAGAACAAGTTCCTCTGCCATGCAGACACAATCCATTGGCAAGATATCGTCAAGAATCCTCGTCTCCATCCTGTCGTGGTGCCCACCAACAGCAGTGTCACATGTGAGTAGTCCAACAAGCAGACATATTGTAACATAAACTGTTTTTTGTATTCTTTATTCAGGGTTGACTATTTATCAGAAGCCTCATATCCCACACATGTCATTCATTCACCCCTGGAAGCTGTGCAGAGCTAGTTTGTTTTTTCAGGTGTTACACAGCAACTCTTTGGGTTAATAGGGTACAATATTGACTGAATTGCACTTCAAATAACACTGTTGGATGCTTTATGGATTGTTCAGAAACATCAATATGGCAGAACCAGAGGTATATACTTTTTATCCTCCTCCACAAAGCCTATATAACCCATAATATATATTTTTTCTGCTGAGAATTCAGTTCATGATCTGTTCATTTTGCACCCAGAATGAAACTGCTGATCTCAAACAGCGATCACGGGCACAGCTTAGCTCACTGTGATATAAGTGGTTTTCCACTTGGCTCAATTTAACCCGATTCAATTACCATCGGGCATCATTAAATTAAAATCAGTTTTACTTCACTTTTTTCGCTATTCTTTTCGTTTAGTTTAGTTAATGTCCTTTTGGTTCTTGAGATAACCTTAAAGCTTTTTTTTCCACATTTCTACCAATTTTCGAAGGCCAATAGTCTCTTGAACCTGTGCGTTTCTCTTACTCTTATGTTTGATTTTATAAAAGTTAAGCAACTACCAATTGGACTTGTGAAACCAGCTTTACATGGAGCTTTCTGAAACCACTTCCAGGAATCTATGTGTAGTTTTCATATTTTACCTTGGGTATAGATAAAGAAAAAATCTAGCTTTTTTTTTCATGAGGAATAAACACACTTTTGCAATCTTATAAACCCCTTTTTTAAGAACTACGCACACAAATTCGCAAACTCATTTTCTCTCTCAATTTTGTTATGAAGGAATGTGAAAACCCTGCAGATTAGTCATTTGGACATATGAGCATTGTTTGAAGCACAACTGTAGGAAATTGATAAAACAATGAAAGTGACATCAAAGTAGAAGCTTACTTTTCAAATGAGACACTTAACAGGCAGTTACAGAAAGGTTATTCTGTTTTACCTTATGGTCTAAAGAATCATCAACCACACAATAAATGAATGGAAAATTACCACCAAATTAAGCACCGAGCAAAGGTGTCAAAACCCCAAAAAATATGAATTGAGCAGATCGTCAGGGAGATGGACTAAAGCTTAGTTTACGTTTAAATGAAATAAAATGTATCTTTCTTTCATACATACACATTGTTGATGTATCTGGCCCCTTAATTTCTGAATCCAAGAACTGTGGGCCTTCGCAGAAACCTCTCTTACACACAGAGCCCTCCGCCCGTGCAGAGGCCTCTCACAAAGTGGGCCGTGCTGGTGAGCTGTGAAAAGGGAAATTATCCAAAGGAGTAACCCCATCTTAACCTTTTCTTTTCACTTTTTGTTTCATCAAACTATAACCCCTCATCCCAATTATGTTGCTCTACCATAATAATCCACAACAACTGCTCATTTAAAGCTATGTAGCCAGCTGGAAGACATGCTATTGAGCACACTGAGCCTGAGATAAACATGCTTAATCTGTCAGGTTGTAGGGGAAGATGGCCATCAGTGATGTAAGAATAAATTAAGTCTCCTTATCTGACCCATTCGTGTTCCTTCACAGACCTAATCTCCTAACACACTTTTATTAACACACATTTATATTCAATCTAGCTTGAAATGCTTGATATTTAAATCTGTTCTTTATTTATCAATCAACTTTATTAAACAAAACACAGATGATAGCATCCGCCCTTGGATATCTTCTCACCTCACTTGGTAGAGGCTTCCGATGCATATTAAGAGCTAATGATATTGGTATTCTGCTCAATCGCCCTCCTCCCTGCAGCCCTGTTAGTCCGGGATCAACCCCATCTCATATGTGAGTCCTCCACCTCCCCCAATAGATTAGGGGTCTGTAATCCACAACTGAATATATATATATACATATATATATCTATATCTATTTTAAACTTTGGGGTCACACAAGTGACCCCATGCATGGATAAGGTGTGTGATTTAGTTGTGTCACGGTTTTGTTTTATTCAATGGTTACTTTCTAAAAGCATTGCAAATTTTAAGCTCTCTAACAGGGAGAACCCTCCGAAAAACACGCTCCCACTCTGGGGTTTCCCTCAAACTTACACTAGTAAAACAGCAGTCTCTGCTTTTAACACCCTTTTTAATTATGAAAAGAGTTTCAGGAAACGGAGGTGGAACACATTGACTTTAGAATGTTGTGCATTTTAAGTTGAGAAAGTGAAGGATATAACATTCAAAACAAATGTCTTACTATACATGATAACTGTGCTCTTACAACAAAACATATATCTATGGCTATGACGTATTCTGCGTAGTTTTCCCTGTCATATAGCTACTTAGGACTTCATAACATTTGTATTATCTACCGTTTTTAATGCTTCTTTTCATACAGTTGGGGTTGTTAACCTCTGTTTCAAACATTGTCCAAGTGCCAGTTTGAAGGGAAGAGATTGGCGAAAAAGGCTCAGAAAAATAGGAAAAAAATGGATATAGACCATCAGAAAGTCAAATGCATAGGAGGAATGAATTATTAAGGGATGGCGGGATGATAAAAGACATGAAATGTGTAATTAAGAGGCTCGAAAATTAGGAAGAAGAGAAGGGCAGAACATTCATATTGGACTATGAAGTCAGTCTGATGCTAATAGCTCTCTTCTGGACAGGCTAATGGATAGAGGACAGCACTTTTGCACTTATCCAGACTCACTTCCTTTCTCCTCTCAGTCAATTACTATACAGTCAATTAAGTCCTCAAAAAAAGGAAAAAACTAACAGGGCTACAGCTCTGACAGTATGATATTGCTTTCCATTTCTCTGCTGCCTTTTTCTCAACCTGATGTGTGCCAAGACAAATGCCCAAAATAATCATATTTTCACAAAGCAGCTTTTGCCAAAGTTATTTGAGTTTTTTTTTTTTGTGGTGCAGCATATACCACTCAGGGGACATTTGGGATTTCATCAGCTTTGTTGCTTTAAAATAAAAAATAAAATTATATAAAAATTAAAAAATTGACTGTGTTTTTGTTTTTTTCTTTTGATTTAAAGGAGATTTTGAATATAAAATGATTATAGCTGCTGAAACTTCACAACCGTCTTGGCAACTGCTTTTCTTGCAGATTTTAGTAAGAATCATCCTTAAGTGCTCACAGATATGTTTTCAAAATGCACTTGAGATGAATCTTAAGAATGTTTACAACTAATTAAAATATTTTTACATCAACACACAGGCACATCCACACATACATACTACACACAATAGGTGTTTTCTTAAAAATAAAATCATACTTCTGCTCATTCTTCTGTTAAATTTAGAATTAGTAAAGAACTTGGAAACACACTCAAGGTCAGGATCATGGGTTTTGCCAACGATTTTGAATAATTTTGTACAATCACCTCTTTTAACCTGTGTGCAGGTCAAAAGTGCCATCGGTCCTGTAACGGCCGTTGCTGGGGCCCTAAGGAGGACCAGTGTCAGAGCTGTAAGTATATTATTATCTTGAGATTAAGAAACACTTTAAGTCACTGTTTTGGAGTATGGTTTATTTGATTGACAGCTTTGAATTTATGGAAGTGATTAATGCACATAATATTTAAATGTTAGGTTTTTGTTTTATTAACTGCCTTTTTTTTTCAGCTTAACAGTAGCAATTTTATGAAATTGACATAACTTTAATGAAAAGCATTTGATCAGTTCTACACTTATCAACGTTTTAATTAAGGTCTCATTGAACATGTAGATTTCAGAATGACATTTACCTTTCATGTGAAAATAGTAGCTAATGTTGTCAACGTCTAATTGTAAAACCCCAACTCGGCAGTCATTCTGTAATACATGTGCCTTCAATGAACAGTAAACAGTAGTCATTTATGATTTGTAGAAATGGAACTGGACATACAAATCTCATCCATCACTTTCCCTGTAATAAATTCAATCCTAAAATAGAACCCATATCTTTGCTGCAATATAAATCTTATCATATTCATTGTTCCAGTGGGGCGCACAAAGATGCGATCACTAAATTACCATATTAATCTTGTTTGCTACCATTGGCTAACAAGTGAATATGTCACGACCCAGTTTCCACCCGTCTATTTTCTCAGACTGCCCTGAGGTTGTCCTCAGGCTCTTCAGGGGTTCTTTTTCATTCCCCAAAAGGTGATGCCCACTTCCACCTTTGGACGATTCAGAAATTCAATCCCAGGTTAAATGTATTTCTTGCTTTTCAGAAGTCACAAGTCTTGCCAGTTTTAACTTATACTCATAGGGGCACAACATCCATGATCTGCTTTGAGGCTAGTTTTTTATTTATGGTGGGCATCACACACAACTATTCTTACATAGAAATATATTTGCCAAAAGGTGACAATCCATTGTAAGAGGGTCTGTTTGCATTTTAATTAGTTAAATGTTACTTTTGGCATAGAAATGGTTTCGCTATATGTTTTCCTTTTTATCCAGCGGTAATATCTGCTCTAACCCTCTTGCATATTGCTTCTCAGCTTCATCATAAATACTGATTGCACTCCCTCTCCATAAATTTTCTTTCCTCCCTTCATTGCTCCACAACACTTCATGACCACTTCATCTGTGTCTTCAAATCTGGCACATGGTATTTGTTCTGTGGTCTTGATCTCATTTAGATAATAAGGAAAGAAATGTTTGACCAGGGAAGGTTGACAAAACGTCACTGACTGCGTCCAGATAAGCCCTGGCTCTGTCTTCTTACAATTTGTGAACTGTTATCTTTCAGTTCGTATTTATTCATTTATGAATGTCATGAATCACTCTGGTCATTTCCCATTTACATATATTAAATGGAGTTATGCCAAAATTCCAAAAATGATCAAATCCCAATGTTGTTCACACAAGAAACAATTTTCTTAGGCATTGACTTATATTTTGGTGATAATTATTTAACTAGATTTCTGCTGGGAATGCTGTGTCTGACTTTTTTGCGTCCCCTTATGTACATCATACATAGCTAAACTGACTGTGACGTCCGATGTTAGGAGAACATCAATTGACTGTATATGAAAGACAAATCGATGTCAAAATGTGAAAAAAAGAGCGTAAGTAGGTTTTTATGTACACATTGTTCCTTTTGGATTGGGTCATTTTTTGGAGGTTAAAAACATAACACTTTACACAACTTCTGATATGAAAAGACACACTTAAAATAAAAAAATAAGGTTTAAATTAAATGCAAAATACATATTACACAAGAAGGCATTGTAAAAACTGCAATTTCTAGCACAAAGCAGTGTACATCTGTTCCATTTGTTTCATCTGTATATGTTAATAAAAATGTACATACAAAACAAAATATTCAGTATAAAAATAAAAGTTTCCATCAGAAAGAAAAATACATGTATCTGTGAAACTCTTTTAAAAACCAGGAGTGGAGGAGGAAAATTTCACTTTTGCAAATGGAAAGCAGCTTTAGTGACTGATGCTGCTGTCCACAGCTTGTTCAGATGGTAGCTTCCAGGCATATTTCATGAGATGGATTCCTTCTGCATTTGTTGTCACCAGACAGTTTTTTTTTTTCATTGAAGTGAAAGTTTTAAAGCCAAATTGATAAACAGCATTGCGTCGCTCTCTTGCAAGGTCATTTATTTGACAGAGTGTCTTTTGAATAAAACAGACCGTTTCATTTTAGCCCCGGCACAGTTAATGGAATGCTGCTGATGGTACGTTAGGCGTGGGGTGAAGTGTGCATGTGAGCTTGCATGTTTTTTCAGCACTTTGTATCCATCACACTGATAGTATCTCATCAGAGCAGTGCTAAAAAAGAAACAAAGAACGACCACCTAAAAGTAATGTATCCTCACTCAAAAATAAATAACTGCTTTGGGTTCATTGTGCGTAACATAGATTTTATTATCCCTCATAGTCATTTTCAGTATCACAATAAACAATCTCATTCATTTACTCTGTGAATGATTAAACGTAATCTGTATAGGGAATTCAAATATTATTTATAAAAATGAATGCGAATTACCATTTTTCTGTCATCATTGTATCTTCCCAAAACTCATAAAAAATGTTTTTACTTAACTGTTGATTTTGCAGTTGAGACTGTTTAAGCTGACTCTCAAACTGTTCTCGTATGTATCAGATACATTTTCTGCCACTGAGTCCAAATGTACGTTCACATGTGACCGCTAAGAACTCTGGCACATGGGCATATGGTAGACCATATGATTGGAAAAGGCATATTTGCAAGGGGGTGGACAGATGTCGGCAATGACTGTCATGCAATCAGATATCAAATGTGACATATTTGTCAAAACCAGCTATAGAAACTCAGAAACATATACAAGTGATGAAAAACTGATTGAAAATAGCGAGTAGATTGCAAAAAAAAATATTTTGAGCTGAACTCTCTGTACAAATACAAACACTCACTCCATTCATGCTATCTTGTCTACAAACAATAGTTTTTTCTCAGAGTTTTCCATAAAATGTAGCCCTGCAGTATTAATAAATATATTTGTAAGTATATTTCCTAATATCTTGTGATAGTCGAGACACATTCAGAATATACATGCATGAATCACTTTTGCAATTACCTCAGTTTCATTGAACCAATTTGATGGATTTTTAAGTATTTTCCCCCTATAATCCACCCAGAAGTCACTTTAAATTATAGACTGTAATAAAAATGGGGGAAAAAATGGTAAAGAATGCATTTTCTAAATATCCAAGGGGTGTGAAAACTTTTGGGCAAAAACATGTCCTTTAAAATTTCTGTTTGTCATTTCCACTTGTTTTACTTCACAGTAACTAAGACGGTGTGTGCTGAACAGTGTGACGGGCGCTGCTTCGGCCCCTATGTTAGTGACTGCTGCCATCGTGAGTGTGCAGGTGGCTGCTATGGACCAAAGGACACAGACTGTTTTGTAAGTGAACATACATAAGTTCAACACAACTCCAAACAGGACAAAATAAATTACTTCTGCTTTTCTGCAGACGGCATAAGAATATTAATATTCTTCCCAATTGTGTATTTTGGTTTTATGTGACAATATCGGAAAATGCCACTGAATTTCTGTATGCATTTTATTAAAGCATACATGTGAAATGTGAGATTTCTGGTGGTTCACAGGCCTGCACCAACTTCAACGACAGTGGGGCATGTGTTACCCAGTGCCCCCAGCCATTTGTCTACAACCCAACGACTTTCCAACTGGAACACAACCCTGCGGCAAAGTACACCTATGGAGCTTTTTGTGTCAAGAAGTGTCCACGTAAGTGTCACACCTGAACACACACTACACTGCCTGCCTATGTCATGTTCCCAACCAAATCATAACATAGAACTCATCAATGTCATAATCTTTAGTATATCATATATTGAATTTTATCAGTAGACCATCATTTATTTATTTCATTTATACTTTATAAAGTAAATTTATGATTTATTTTCCATTTATTACACAGGATGTAGAAGAGTTAAGAGAGTGGGCTGAATTGCTTCTTGTCCTCTCTAACAGTGGCAGACCATTTTTCATTGTAATGTCACAAATCTAAACTGTTCTTTTGTTGTTTTTATGATTTAAGTGTTAAGTGTTAAGTTTGCTTTTCAATACCTGTGTTCATAGAGAACAGGACAGCTGCTCGACTCATGTTGACATTTGTTGGGAAAAAAAAGCATTCATCACTTTAAAAGCTATCTGCAAGGCACAAGACTAGGGATCAAGTTAAGAGCGTGGGTATCCATTATGCCATGGAGGGCTCTCAAAATAACAGAAGCACGAATGAGTGCGTTCTTGTCATTTTAAGCTCAGTTTTAATTCACATTGCTGTCACTTTGAATGAGGTTGATGGATCACATGTAATGAGGAACTTCGGCCTAGCAGCCGTCCAATGTGTTCAAATGCTGGTACCTTGAGATCCTTGAGAAGAAACAAAGAAGAGGAGTGGAGAGGGAGCCTTGTAATTTTACAAGGTAGTCTCAAAGAAAACTCAAGATCAACAATAATTTCCCTTGCTTAGCCTCTGAAGTTAAAGGCTGAGTTTTGTGGATCTAACTCTGTCTCCCATGACAAGACATATATTTATGCCAAATATTAATGTTTTTATTAAACTGTGACACGTGCCTGCAGAATCTTTAACTTGTGCTGAAGTATCCTCCCTTCATTAGCATCGATTTGCAATAAAGGTTTTTTTTTGGACTTTAGTGTCTTTGAACTGGAGTTTTTAAAAGATTAAACCCAAGCTGCTTATATTTTGCATATAAGATACGCTACATGTTTAGACCGAAATTGGGAAAGAACCAACCCTACTTGGTTCTGTGATTGCCCAGAAAACTCTATCAATTATTTTGCTGCTTGTTCCTGTGTGAGTAATCCATCTGTTCACATTTACAATAGCTTGTTTTGTCTGTTTTTTTCTTCTTTATTAGATAACTTTGTGGTTGACCATAGCTCCTGTGTCAGGGCTTGTCCTAGTAACAAGATGGAGGTGGAGGAGAACCGTGTTAAGATGTGCATCCCATGTACTGACATCTGCCCGAAGGGTAAATTAGACACACTGCATTATATATTGGATTGTGGATTACTTAATACCATGTAAAGGAAAACTAGTACCGGTATCTGCTTATACTGGGGATTTGCAGTAATTCACATTGCAGGGGCATAATCCACGTCTTCCTCATTGCATGTGTTATTGATAACTGATGCATTTAATCAAGCTAATAGTATTTATTTATGCACTGTGTGTTCCCCAGCATGTGATGGAATAGGTACAGCCAGCCTTCAGGCAGCTCAGACTGTGGATTCCAACAACATTGACAAGTTTGTCAACTGCACCAAAATCAATGGAAACCTGGTGTTTCTGATCACTGGAATAAAAGGGTGAGAAAACATGATCCAAATATTTAAAAGACGCACCAAAATATTGTCAATCTGTGAAAACGTTTGAATATTTATTTCCTTTTGAATTAGTAGAGTTTATGATCGAATAAAGACCAGACTTGCCATTAAGGTGAAGGCTATTACACTGATCTTTAAAAGGGTATGGTTGGAATGAAATTGACTTTAACTTCAGTGCTTTGCAAGAAAATAAAAGTAAAAGAACAAGGTGGCATACAAACATTCACAAATTGTGACATTACTGACTGTACGAATGATATACATAACATCCTACATTGCAGACCTACTGGTAAAAAAATGACAAAGGCAAGACAAATGATCCCTTCTACAGTCGAATAACCAGCAAGACAACAAAGAGATGCAGCTTTTAAGAAAAACACCTGCACAGTTTTACACCCTATAATGAACTATATGTTTCAAAGCTAGGCCAAGCGGGATGTTTTAACATCATTCAATAAATCTTCCAGCACAAAAAAAGCCAGATTTCCTTGAGGGTCACTTTCTACACTTTACTGTTCTCAAAACAAAATAGCTCAAAACCAGTCCAATGCACCTCTGTGGCTGACTGCACTGCAAGTTTTAAAACACTGAATGAAGTAAGCGCTCAGCATTCTAATCAGGATGTTAGAAATACTTCTGCATGCCTCACTAAAACCAGCAGTAACTGAACGTGGAAAGCAGAGCTGAGGATCCATTGTAAATGCTTTCAACTAAGACTCAGGTTGCATTATGTGTGTGATTAATGTGGATCAATTTGTAGATTTGCTGAGTGATGTTTTTAAAACTGCTTGGTACATACAACGTTTTTTATTGTTGTCTCTCTTTTTCTTTATAACTTTCTCTCTTGCTCAGATTAACATTTGCTTTGAATACATACATCATTTTCCCACTTTTAAAGCTATTTTTGGTGTATGATTCTTATTCTTAGAGTTTAACTCAAAATGAATAAACATTGGAGTAGTACAATACCGTAATTAGTTGAATATTGATAAAAAAAGTGTAGAATATCGGGTATATATTTATAATATTTGGAGGATGAAAATAATTTACAAAGGAAGAACTGTGGTCTAATGGTTAGCATTGTGAACTCGAAATAAGTGGGTTCCAGGCTCATGTCCTAACTGTGGGCTTTTGTGTTGAGTTTGCATGTTTTCCCTATGCATGCATGGCCCAAAACACCCAAATGCATCCATGTCTATCTCAATCAGACAGGTTGGATTTAAAAGTACAGAGTCAAAGACTTCTTAAAGTAAAGTTCAAAAGCCATTTATTCCGTTCAACGGTCAGAACCGGCAAATCTAATTCTCAGGGCATAGGTACTAAATACACTGGAAAAAAATAGCGATAAAAAGAATCAAGAATGAATCATTCACTCTGAGCATCAGTGAGGGGGAAATGCTGGAATGCTTACAGAAACTGTCAAGCTGACCTGGCACAAAAGGGAAAGGGAACACACTTTATGTGCACAAGAAGAAGGAGAAAATGAGACACATCTCGTTTATCATTTTCCTTCAAATGTATTATCCATGTGTCTTGTCCCATTTTTTTTCCAATGTGTGTCAATTTAATGTCCCCTCTATAATTTGCAGAGACGTCTATCACAACATTGAAGCTTTGGACCCAGAAAAACTAAACGTATTCCGCACCGTCCGTGAGATTACTGGTGAGTACATCCTCTATGTCACACAATACGAACTGATAAAAAATATAATAAAAAAAAAAGTTTACCCTATCTATCTCTTTTAATGAGCTTTCATCCCATTCCTAAATTCATCTGCTATATTTGGTAATAGCGAGTAATTCTTGTGTGTACATGTTTTCTTAAGTCAACCCCACCCCCTTCCCATGAGACCATCTCCACCAAGGACAGACATTGCAGCACAAGATGAATATGATATGCGTCTTTCAATCCCCACTGTCTCAATGCTTCTTCTCCCTTGGGGGCTCCCTAGCCTTGAGTCCCTCAGTCCCAGCTCCCCCTTCACGCACCACAAAGAAAAGACCCAGAACATGTGGAGCGCATCCGTAAATCCTCCAGCTCCCCTACGCCACCGTTGCTTTTGAGCTGCATGTACGCTGTCATCTCTTCAGCCTAAACGTTTAACAATATCACAAAAAGGACAAAAAAGCCAGTGGTAGTGCTGCCCTCTCCAACTAAATGGGAAAATATTCACAGAAGAACAATGCGTTTTAACAAATAGAGCTGAACATAAAGAAAGATGCAGTTTTAAAAAATACAGCAAAAATCTAAAATGTGAAAATAAAGTCTGTGTATATTACGCTATTCACATTCATCAAAAACTTTACTGTGTAAGTGGTTGCAGTCCCTCTGGTTTCAAAGAGTTTACCTAGATTAAAGTGTATGTTTTGTCCACATCTGCCCTTTCACTCAAGTCCAAAACAAAAGGTGTATCACAGCTTCCTCACAAGTGGAATTACTCTGGATTGGCTCCTGGGTACAACAACCACAGGAAAGCCCTGTTGTACAAATCATGGCGTAGAAACCTTTTTAATTGAGACATACATCTTTAAGAGCCTAGGCTTGAATTAAGTCTTCGTATGAAACATGAAAAAAGTTATTGCAATAACCCAACTTCAACACGACAAGCTGAAAAACTTGACTTTCAAGTTTGTTAGCTATTCATATATGTCTAGTGAAAGCAGTTGGAGCGGTTTCAGCGGAGCAGAAACCTGCGGCAATCGAATCAGATGTGTGTGTCGGCTCAGCTTGTCGTCTCTCACAGCTGTCAAGAGAATGTGACGTGTGATAGATGCAGCCAATGCGCCTCTTTGACCCTGAGGTCACAACTAACATTGCGCTAGCTTTCAGATGAGCTTCACGGGAGGACAGCTCCCACATGAGCACTCCCACCTCTGCATCCACGTTTTTTTTTTTCCTCATTGTCTTTATTTTGTTGACTCTCCCTTCGTCTCAAAGGATTTTTAAAGGCATCTCATCAGGTCAATCTGCACCCAAAGAACTGGCAATCATCACATGTAATTTAGCATGAGTGGGTTTATCGGTGTTGTGACTCAGAATGTAATCATCACAACTTAAGCACTCTTAACCTTTGCTTGTGAGCTCATGGCCTTCTTCACTAAGTGCCTCTGCAGTCCAATTTGCTGCGCTCACTGGTGTGTTGTTAATGAGGTTCTCGGCAGAATATGAACCACTACTGCTGTCGTGAAAAAAAAAATCCCTCATTTTCAGAGCTGAGAATGGAACGGCACTAAAATGCGAGATAAATATGCCAAGTGTCCATTATCAAGAATTAGTAAGATACATACAGGTCAAAACCATCTGACTGGCAGAAGACTCCTTAATCCCTGTTAATAAACATCTCAAAGGGTAACATCCTGCTTATTCTACTGTGTAAGATGTGTTACAACTGAGCTTACCCTTTTACACATGAGGGTTTATTTAAAATTTGGAACAATCATACCCTCTCAAAGGTTAACTAGAAAAAACCATAACACGTCTGATGATTGCATTTCACATGTGTGACTTTGTAGCAGTCTTTTCTCTTGGATCCATTAGAAGAACAACTTCAACTAAAACAGGACATGTTATAAGACCTAATATGATTTTCTTGAGGCCTGTTTGAAGGAATATATTACCGTGAAGACAAGCTAGTTTTGTTTAGATAATTACTCTGTATAATACCTTCATGGGATTCAGAAATCTCTTTTGAAAATGTTGGAATGTATCCAACCTAAAGTGTGCTTCTCTGTATCCACTGAGATATGCTTTATTTATCAGTGGGGTGACCATTGTCAGTATCGGTCACCATAGTCCGGTTCTAGTCGCAATACTGACAACTGTGTTTGCACAGTAAGGCACTTGAATGTTGTGATGTAAAGACTGTGTCCAACTGTTGTGCAATCACTGAAATGTATGAGTCCAACTCTCTGTATTCGAACCCTCTTGCCAGTATTTCATTTTGCGCATTTTCCTTTTTCATGTAAGTCTGCAGGATAGATGTCATTTTTATCAATCAAGAATGAGTCCTTTTAGGACTATATATATATCATATTTTTTTTATCTTTTTATCTTGTGAGATATGATTTGCTTATAAGGTTTGATACTTGGATGGCATCATTACATGATAATCCGTAGACAAAGGGACCCTCTAATAAGAGACTCTTGTGACTTTATGGTCAAACCTTAGCTTCTGCCACAGAGTAAATAAGAAAGCTCCATGATGTTAGAACGTAGATCCGTCTTTTATAGGACTTTTCCTGTCGGGATCACTGTTGCACACATTATATAAGTTGATAATTTAACCATAAAAAAGCACTCTATATTCATTTTAAAAAGACTCTTGTCTGGTTAAAACAAAGTTTGCTGTTCAGTAATCTTGTTGCTGTAATAACCTGCTGTTTCTTTACAGCAAGCCTCCTAAGGTAAATAACCATTTTGGTCATCTTAAATTCGACCCATAATGGCATCTGTAAAGTTCCACCCCCACAAATGGAGGGACAAAATGACAACTCATATGTGTTCACAAACCAGCGCACACATCAGTCTGCATTCTCTCCACAAATAGCTATTAGGAGGTGGGAGGCTGGAAAACTGGATGATGCATTGCACACAGATTTAAGTCATTATTGTCTTAAAGATCAATGTTTGTTAAGTAACTGTGAGTTGTGTTGGTCACACACAGCCATCACAATTACATTTTTTTCACTTCCTGGTTTGTTTTGAGCAATAATATTGGTTGGATAGGGTTAGAAATCAAACTACTAGTAAAGTTCAGAAAAATTAATGCAACGCAACATAGAATGCATCCTTTTTGATCTACGACCATCACCCATATGGTCAACTTTGCTGTAGCAGTTGCTCTCACAAATACCAGTAACTAAATATTCATCAGATGTTGTTATAGATCAGGGGTCACCAACCTTTTTGAAACGGAGAGCTACTTCTGGGGTACTCAGTCACACGAATGGCTACCAGTTTGATACACTCTTCTGAAATAATACATTTGCTCAATATGCTTTTAGCTATACTTTATTAATAATCATTAATGATACTCATCTGTGACAACAAAATGGGAAACATATCAATATCCCCCACTTTATCTCAGCAACTGTTAAATTTTCAGATGATCACTTTCTGTACATCACTACATTTACATAGGAGTTTTCAATTTCACTCATTTTCACTAGCCACTGACAAAACCTTTTAACAAATCATGAACTATGTTGCACCACGTTTCAAAAAGTTATCAATTATCTAATTTTAAAGAAAAATCAACTCACATATTAAAAAGAAATCTGAAATCTCATGACCAAATCTTTAACAGATTGGCATTGCATGCTGTTCACCAGTGCATTGTAATCTGGTGTGTAACTTGTCACTGCAACTGTGAGTGCATATTTCAGATGTGCTTTTTCTGCCTGTAGTGCGCTTCCCGGTGGGTAGTTAGCATGCTAGCTTTTGTGGCACGAAGTGAAGTGTCTCTCCACATTGTGCCGCTTTGCCGTCGCCACAGTTTCCCCGCAGATCAGACACACGCAGGTTTCTTTTACAGTCGTAAAAAAGAACTCCTCCTCCCATTCGTTGCGAAAGTGATACGTTTTCTTTAGTTTTTCTACCATGTTTTTGGGGTAAGAAACTGCACCCATCTCCGTTGTGCCCACTAGCTTACTCTCCACTGACACTGGTTTTGTTTTGTCACGTGCACAATACTGACCTTTGAACTAGAGAAAACTTAAACTTAATATATAATGAACATATTTTTAAGATATTGTCATTTTAAATCAAATCAATATGAATGCAAGTGTGATTAAAAAAGAATAGCAACGGAACAAAATTAAATTTTAGACGCAGCTCACTATTGAGTTGTGCTATTTTTAGAACAGGCCTGCGGGCGACTCCTGTGGTCCTTGCGGGCGACCTGGTGCCCGCGGGCACCGTGTTGGTGACCCCTGTATAGATCATATCCTCCGACATGCTTTATGCAGGGATATTTGGAGGAAGGACTGTCTCCGAACTGGACAATTGCATTCAATTGATGAAACTCTTACAAACCTTTGACTGATGACATGAAGCTAAATGGCATCCTCTTGTCCAGTGATCATACTTGCTTCTCTATGAAGTCTGTCCTTTTGTTTTTATGGACTACACTGAGGTCATTTTTGCAAGCAAGGGGTTTAATCTCCGTCCCGAATAGTGTTTCACATCAGATAAACGTAATGATTTTTGTGTATGGAAAATTACACACAGAATTATATGACTCGTATAATTAGGTTGTGAATTATCCACATTCTGACTACACTGTGTTGTTCTTTAGAATTGACATTGAAATGGTTTTGTAAAGGCATGACGAAAGCCAGCAAAGCACCTGCATTCCCCATGTGTTTAATTCTTCAGCAGTTGTAGAAATGCTCCTTAAATTGTCCTTTAGGGCCACTTTGTCACTTTGTTAGACGACTGGGTATGTTGCTTTAGGTTCTCAATCATCCAGGTCATAGTCAGCCTAAGAGCTTGAGTAAAGGCAACTGGGCATGTCTCTTTTTAATCTGTGGTTTTCGGCTGAGGCAAATATTTGTGGATTTTATGACGGTGATATCATTGATTGATAGACGATGTGCCTACTCACCACTTCTGCACAATCATGTCTGTGATGATGCTCCAATCTAAAAGTTCAAAGCAATCTTGTAAAGCTCTTGCGGCTCCCTCTGGCCAGACACTGACCCATTTTTTTGCTAGCCTGGGTAAATCTATTTGAGTAGAGGCTGGTGTCAGGTCAACAGTAGAGAAATCAGGCAAAGTGACCAAAGTGACAATGAAAGCGGCCTTCCATGTCTCTATGAATATCTATACAGTATATATACCAACTTCAGTACTGATTTCCACTTTATAGGTCTGACGGCATTGCACATTGTACACAGGTTTTTGTTCTAAGAGTTCTACTTTGCACTGTGGATTCTAGCCCAGGGAAATAGATTTTCACAATCCAGTATTCTTTACTAATTCATTTACTAATTATTTATTCAATGGTTAGCATTTTTACACTCTTGGAGTCAAGGGGTTTCCAGCTTGAGGATGTGTTTTCAATTTTTCTCGTGACATTGTGTGTGATTTCTTGGACTCACTTGCCCTTTAAATGTAACAATTTTTAGAAGATTTTTCACACATCATGAAATGGTCTTACTATGCATTTGTGGCCGTATCACATTTGGAATTTGCATAATTATTAGAATGATGTCCGCGCACCGACAAAGTATTTGTTGAAAACTACTGTAAACTTGTATACATCTTGTGGGACAAAATTAATCATAAGATGGCAAGTATATTCTCTTGTTTGATTGGCGATTGTTCCATTCATCCCATCACAATTGTGTAATTTCGTAGTTTGGTTTCATAACCTTATCCCAACTTTTTGATTGTCTTCTGGTGTTGGTTTGGTAATGGTTCTCACCCATTGTTGCACTAAATATTTCATATCTCTAAATTCATTATAAAAAATCCTAAATGAGCCACTGCCATTCTCTCAGCTTTTCATTTAATCCTCTAAATGATTCAACAGAAGCGAGGCCAAGAAGAAAAAACACAAAAAACTTTATATGGCAGACTTTACACTTGTATTCTAGACCCAAGTCTTCCATGGAATTGGCTTGCTGATACTGTGTGCTCAGCTACTTTTTGATGGGACCCATATGGTGTAGTCACTGTGGTGGTGAATATTGCTAATTCTATAGAGACAACACTTCTCCCTTGTCAACTCATCCTTGTCAGTGTCTTGAATAGACATATTGATTCTGGTGTGTCTTTTCAGGAGACATGTTGTAACCTGTGTTTTTTTGTGTCTGTTAATATCCTTTTAGGGTACCTTAACATCCAGTCTTGGCCAGACAACATGACTGACTTGAATGTTTTCTCCAACCTGGCAACTATTGGGGGACGAGCGCTCTACAGGTATTGCTAATGCAATAGCTGGGACTTAAAAAAGCCCATTTTAATTTGGTTTATTTTGATTCATTGCTCAGTTAGCATAAAGAGTAATAATCAATTGATGATTGTAAAGAATACAGTTTACCAATCATATTGGTAAACCAATGGCTATTCAGGCTAACAAGCACCCGGTTTAAGTATCTGCCTCTATGATGGTTTGAGGTTATATCAGAAAAAGCAACTGGACATCCATGATGTCTTTTTCAAGGGAGACTTTAGATACTTTTTTCAAAACCAAACACTGGCAATGCATGTTATGATGCACCAAAGATCGATCGATCATCGTTCCTCTGCCAGTGAGCGCTGTCATCAATTCTTTAGGTATTTCGAAGCTGTTAGACCTAGGTAAGCACAGCCCTTTGCAAATGTGTGTTTTTGCCTGCAAAGCTTAAGGAATAATGAAATGTGTAACTTTCGGTGTTTAGATAGATTCCCAATGTTTTGTTGTGAGAAAAAAAACTGTATATGAGATTTTTGAAAAATGCCTGCATTTTGTTTTGATGTACAACTTGCACCCAAGTATTATTTGTATTTATTCTAATAATGTTTTCTACTTTTTAAAAAAAAATAAAAAAAATAAAACAGCTTTAAGAGAGATCAGTAACAGTAAATTAAATATTTTTCCTTTCTTCTGAGGAATAATTTTCCAGGATAAAATAGAACGATAGGTAAAAAAACAGCAACAAGCTATATAAAAATGAATTATCCTGGAATTTAATCATTATAATGGAAATAAGCAAGTCTTAGGCTGTTTTAAAGAACTACTTTCACCTCAATATTCTCCAATATAATGTTAAAGTTACCTCAAAGCGTGGTTTAACTCACGGATAAAGAATTGTTCAAATATAAGCCATGTTAATTTGAAACTGTTGTTTTCAGCAAGTGTAACTGGGACTTTATATGATACTTTTTTAAGTTTGTACTTATCTCATTGACCTTTACATCATTGCAATCTCTGTTCATCTACCAGTTGCATTTAATGTAGCCTAATTTATATATTTAGATTTTTGTTATAGCTTCATTTTGTGAATTAACATCAAATATGGTGAGGTTGGCCAGGCTTCTATGGTTTGACTCTGCATTCATAATTTGCCAAGTGCAGTTTTTATTGCCAAAGAACATTGTGCTCGGAAATTGTTTGTAATGGTTTTATTTTTGACATTTAGGAACTTAGCTGTTTTAAGCTGATAGGACATAATTATTTATCAGTAACATTTCACTGTTTTTGCAAAAGTGCTCTAAAAATGTGTAGTGGCATTTGGATGAAAACAACATGACAGTTGGCTGATGTATGCGTGTGTGGATGCCTGTGTCAGCATGTGTATTTGCACTGCACCTGCCCACAGATGGAAACAGCAGGCTGTAGTACAAATTGCAGCCTGCCACCCACCTTTGCCCTGTGCTTGATCCTTCATACTCTCTGTCTATCTGATGGCTCTCACACCCCACTGGTCTCTTGTCACATTTAAACTGTGCAGATGGGGAATAGAAGCAAAGTTGAAGGTATGAAAAGAAAGAAAGAAAGAAAGAAAGAAAGAAAGAAAGAAAGAAAGAAAGAAAGAAAGAAAGAAAGAAAGAAAGAAAGAAAGAAAGAAAGAAAGAAAGAAAGAAAGAAAAAAGAGCGAGAGAATGACTTAATACATATGTTGTTGTAACAACAGGTTGCAAAGTGTCTGCACAAAAACATTCAGCAGATAACGTTGAACAGAAGCAGGATATGAATTATTTTAAGTTGGCAGCATTACAATACTAAATAGAATTAACAAACGGATTGCGTTATTTTAGTTGATTATCCTGTGCTGCAATTATTACTGACAAATGAGACCATGGCTGAGGTAGCTGGTAGCCTCAATGTTTTTTTATTTGTTTGTTGTTTTGTTTTTTAATGTTGTGTTTCAGTTAGATGCTTTTAGGTTGTTGCACTATGCCTTTTCATGCAAATTGTTCTTTATATTTAGATTAGCATAATCTAAAATATCATAGTAATCACAAAATGCCCTCTGTTTACTGCAGGAATAAAAGATTACTAGTCACATTTCTGCACGCCTTTTCAAGAGCATGTTTTCTATTTGTAATGTTACCCATAGGTTGATGTGAATGTGTTGTGGAAATCAGATGTACAAACTGACCTCTCTACTCTCATGTGCATGCTACCCTTTTCAAGTGCAATATACTGAGCACAGAAACAAATGGGCAGCCATCTGTTCCACATGGCTGTTGCTCTAAATTATGGTGATGCAATAATCACACCTATCATGTTTGCAAGTAAATATTCCGCGTCTATGTTTATGGGTGGAGTGAGTGTGTCAAGATTTCCCCTGGACATCGCCAGTGTCCAACTATTGATGTCTTTAATAATTTAATTTAGTATATTCCAGGTATTTTTGCAATTCTCGTAAAAGGTTCTTCAAAAAGTACCTGTTCTGCTGAAAAAAAATAGGTAATACTGTTGGATGCATTAAAACTTTATAATGAGGCCTTGTGAGAATTGAACAAAGCAAAACTGGACCATGTCCAATAAATGAATAAATGAACCTGTAATGAACCTGCCATTTATTTAGTTTTTATCCTTTCTATTTTATTTTTATTTTCTTCGCTGCATCTTTTCCACCTCATGTCAACAACCCGTCTCCCCCCTTTTCTCTCCACTTATTTTTCCCTCTCAGTGGGATCTCGCTGCTGGTGTTAAAGCAGCAGGGCATCTCATCACTGCAGCTTCAGTCGTTAAGGGAGATCAGTGCTGGGAACGTCCACATTGCAGAGAACAGCCAGCTTTGCTATTACAACACTGTCAACTGGACGAAATTGTTCCGTGCTGTGAACCAAAAGGTTCTGATCCGTAACAACCGAAGCCCATTGGAGTGCTGTAAGTTCTGACAAAATCATTCTAAATACCCTATTTTTCATGTATTTGCTTATTTTAGAAAGAAATGTCATACTTTTGGACTTTGACAAACAACTGGACCTTAACAGCTGTCACAAAAATGAAAAGAAAAACAACCTGTTGCTCCTCTTAATATTTACAGTGACTTCTTGTTTGTACCAAATATCTGTGTCTGTGCGTGTGTGTGTGTGTGTGTATATATATATATATATATATATGTAAATGCATTTACATGTATTTTTAATGATGGAATTGCGAAAAATACATAGAAAAGTACCTTGTGGAGAGAATACAAGTTCTTCTTATAATATATCATTTAAATCAAAAGCAGATCATTTTTATGTAACACAGGGGCAATGACATCCCATTTTCTGTCTCCAGAACTTCCCCCGCAGAAGGCAAAAGAAACATCAAACACACTTTTCTTACTGGCTATCACCTCTCTAATTTAAGATGATGCGTTCAAACCTGTAACTCAAACCATTAACCATGGGGACCGTTCAGTTCAGTTATGGCCCAACTATATCAGGCAAATAAGTGTTTTAATTATTGTCTTTATAAAAAATGTGTTTTATACCATTACTGCCACAGGTTTGCAGGCATTATTTAATCATCTATGATCCTCATTAATGTGGCAGTATTTGCATTATTGAGGTTGGCCCTTTTTGCTGTTCATTGTGCAACTCTCCTCTGGCAGTTCCTTGGTGCATATACACACACACACACACACACACACACACACACACACACACACACACA
>JABUIW010000214.1:8126156-8212414 GCA_013363375.1 Menidia beryllina
TATTTTTTAAACACAACCTTTCTGTATGTGTGTTTTGAGCAGCCAGGGAGCATCTGGTTTGCGACCCACTGTGTTCAGATGCTGGATGTTGGGGTCCCGGCCCAGACCAGTGCCTGTCCTGCCGATATTTCAGTCGTGGGAGAACCTGTGTGGATTCTTGCAACCTTTATGAAGGGTAAGGAATGTCCAAGCATGTATGCAAACGTTCAGCTAAAGTGGATCCAAACAGGAATAATTTGACATGTGCATGGATGCATGGCTTTGCAATGGACAACATTTCTGCTAAGGACTGACTCAGGACTGATTCAATACATCTGTCTGAAAATAACACTGAAGCTTGAAATATGTTTTCAGGAAATAAACACTTAATGCAAGTATGTGCAATGATTTACTCATACTTGATTAATAAAACATAAAGGGCTTTTATTTTCCTTATTGCTGCATCTACCTCAATTTATCTGCCAATTAGATAACCTCTTAGAAAATTAGAAAGCATTAACACAAACCTAAACAAAGATCGTTTGGACCTGTGTCCTTTGACCATCAATGTAAAGTGTTTTAAAAGCACATTCAGCCATTTAAAAGATAGTTCTGCTTTTGTCATTCCTGTTTTATTCAGAATTATTACAGATCGTGTCCTAACTCCTCTTCTGTCTGGTGCACCCAGGGGAGATAGTGAAGGCCAAACATATTCAGACTCCTTTTGCACCAAGCCAAGTACCAATAGAGTGGCATAAATGAAATGCTGGACTTGAAAATAATAGGTTAATGACAAAAAAGTTCACGTTTTTAAATCAGTGACAGAATAATTGAAACACTTCTCAATGCATGTTACCACTTGAAAACACAAAGACATATACATTTCTAATCTATACTTCTTTGTGAGTTAAAATTTATCTGACACGATAATTAAATAAAATCATATTGCTATTTTAGATGTCTCTTTTTTTTTCAAAATATTAGCGTGGATTAGTGGATTAGTGTTTGGATGTGTGACCTTTCTACTGCTTGCATTGTGAAAAACTAGCACAATCAGTCTTGTACTTTGGCCTCGTTCACGTTTTCTTTGCAGCATCTTGTATGGTCAGTGGCAGACCTTGGAGATACTGTTTGAGCAGTAAAAAATGTCTCTCAAAGCTCTATGGTAACCAGCAAGGGGCTTTTTAAGTGATGGACAGAGCTTGTGCTGTAAAAGAAAATGTGGCACTGGAGCAAATGCCAAAAGCAAATTAAATTCTCTCCAGCAGTGTGGATGCAATCATCCTTATACATGCATGTCATGGCTATCACATAACAATGATTGTTTTCCTCATATTTTCTGTGTTTACTGACCACAAAGGAGATCGTTTTTCTCATGGATCAAATGATTGAACATTTTGAATATATTTAACTAAAATCACTCATTAATGCTACATGGAATTCTTCACACAATATATTTTTATGTTTCTAAATCTGATATAGCCCTTTACATTTATATACATTTAATGTTGATTGTTTTTTCCTCAAGTTAAAATTGGGCTGACAATAAAGCGCAGTTTCTTTTATAGTGCTCAAGTGGACAACCAAAGGTACTTCTGATTATGATCCAGTATGTTTCACCATGAGTAACAACTCATTCAAATGTATGATGAATCATAAATTCCTGCAAATGTTGATGACACTCATTGATGACGGTCATTTATGTAATTTATTATAAGAGTGAGCTATTTTCCTTCAATATTTAGAATTTTTCTTTGGACGGTTTTCGAGCTGTAAATGAATTAGTCAACCACCCATCACACAGATGTCATCTGAATATTGATCATAATTATTTAACAGTTATTGAGTCCAAAAGCCAACATTAAGTGTTAAATATGTGCTTTAAATCATGATTGTTCACTCTGTTAATTCCAGACCCATTCTTACATTCTACATTAAATATATTTATTAAATATTCATATTATTGGAATAAATTTGACACATCATAAAACAGAAACTGGTTCTTATAAGTGTGTCGAAGAAGAATGAAATGAGCATTAAAGGGTTTTGAGAAAATATAGAAGTCCTGTAGGTAAACTAGCAAAACTTTTTTAAGAGCAGCTCAAAGTTTCAAGTTCAGCTTTAATTTACCTGTTTACACAGAGATGATGTTAAGATCCAGGGGGGACGAAGAACAATTTAAAAAGTGGTGGATAACAAAAGACACCCCTGCAGAGTGTCATTGCAATAGGAGTGTATTGATGTTATCTACTTTCCAGCAAACGGTAGGAAAATCTGCTACCCTGGGGAGTTTTATTAATGACATTTTAGATGATTTTTTCTATTGCAGACCTGTGGGAAAAGACGCTGTTAAGTTAAGAAACCATTTCCTAACCACCATTCTGTGGCAGCGTTGGAGAGGAATAAGGAGGACCTGGAGCTGCTAGGGCAGGAGGGCTAGGCGTGTCACTGCGTGTCACAGTCACTGCTTGCGCACGGGGCCACGCCCTGCCTCCCTGTTCACCTGCACGTCAGCATCATTCACAGCCTCTGTGTGGCCGTCACTGCTGGCACCACACTCTGATTCAGCTAGCGCAGTCCTCCACCCTTCACCGTTTGACACATGACCACTAGTTATTCTTATTTCATATTTGATTTGTAACACTTTGTAACACTTTTTGATTTCTACTTATAATTCAAATTTAATTGTTCTTTTTCTAAAATAGGATTGGTCTTTTTGTTAATGTTAGTTGAGCTTGGGATTTCTTTGGAAAAACAACTTTAAAAAGAAGACAACAATCTTAATCTTTCTGATGATTAATAGCAACTTTGAAAAGGTCAACCATTATAAGAATGGATAACTTGCTGAGACTTGTGTATAATTAACATGCATATTAAATCTAAAAAGTGGGTTTACCTACAAATAGATTTTCATGTTATTGCTTATGGAAACAGAATACTACATTTAATTTAGTATTCTGCCCATTTTCCTGACATGAAATTGCAATATAACATGGATGACTTTGACTCCACTCAATATCTAACCCACAGAACACAGCAGTTCAGCAGTTCCTCTAAACTCCAAAATTGAAGACCTGGCAACTTTGAAATAAAATGGATATACTACAAATTACTAACAGAATGAGATCTAATTTATTAGTAAATGTTTTGGTTTCATGAGAAACGGTATATGAGAAATCAGAAAATCATGTAGCTTTCCTTGCCGTTCTGCACTAATGTCTTCCAGCAAAACTGCACCCCTTATTATTTCAACCATTGCTCACATGGACAAAGACTTACCTTCATCGCCTCCTTGAAGGTTTTATGAAGGCCAGATGAAGCATAATTAATACTAATTTGGTTTTATTCCCACTGGGATGGCAACATTTTCCTCCTCCATTGCTGTTTTTCCCTCACTGACCAAAAGACAAGAAAATGAAATTAATTCTCCATCTCCCGTTGTAACAAAGGCAACGTGCCAACTCAGTTGCGGTGTGGTCAGATTTAATGACTTTTTGAGGCCACTTTGGTGTTCCACTATTATAAGCAGATTACAGAAATTGAATAACACAGCACTTAATTTAATTGATTTTTGAAAAATTGCACCCCTTACTGGCAGTGCACCGCTCTACTTTCTTGACCCCCACAGTTATAATTCTTCTACCTCTCTCAAACGTTCTATTTTCTGTGTTTACCCTGGATTGGCGAAGACAGTATTGATTGAAAAAGAATAATTTAGAGAACATGTTCGAGAATAAGAAAAAAAAAACTATCTGAAAGAAAAATGTGCGGAAGTGTGAAACTGTGAACTTTAGGTAGTCTCTGATGAGAGCTCAGCACAAGTCTAACAGAGACTTCCTCTACAAGTTGTTACCGCACATCAACGGCCAAAATGCAAAACCTCCTCTCTGCCTCCCGGCAAGGTTTTCTGTTCTTACAAATCGTTCTTAGAATGACGAGAAGAAGCAAGGCTTTTTTATACCGTGTCTCTCTTGGCTCTAATTCCTAATTCTAAATCCAATATCCCCCCTCCCTATTTTCCTTAGGGATATCCGAGAGTATGCCAATGGGTCAGTTTGCGTGGAATGTGATGCCCAGTGTGAGCGACCGGATGATGATTCTTTGACCTGTCATGGGCCGGTAAGTTTGTCCTAAAAAATATTTTGGACTGAGGCACTGATTACCCACATATTGAGTTCTACAAATAGTTTGATGAATGCGCTTATACACAGTTCTATCTGCATTAGGGGAAAATACAGAAAAATAGTGAGATATGTGGTGTTCACATTTATTCATTTTGTACATTTCAGCTATTTTATGACACTCATAATATTGTTGGTCAATTCTTGTGGCATCAGAGTGTGAAGCAGAGAAAGGAATAGTCATTTAAACATGCACATTGAAGCATCACACACAAATTCCAGTGTTAAGTGCACAGGAAGAGCAATTTAAATTTCCAGCAGGGTGTTTGGTTGCCCTAATACCCTGCATATCCTGGGTTGTAAACAGGTTTTGTTAGAACAAACCCATATGAATAATTCTCCCCCCGTATCTAAAAGAAAGAGATCCAATGTTTTTTGTCATCATTTTTTCCCAGTGGGGTTTTGCTGAGTAGGAATACCGCCTGTATGTATTCCTCATGTTATATATGCAGCATATGTAAAAAAAAAATATATATATTAAAAGTTTCCTTTCAATATCATATTGTTCTAATGCAAATTGCATACATTCACTGTTTGTGATACTCTGTGTAATGGTTGTTTATTGGACCTTCACTCTCTGATGCACTGTATTTAATTAAGTGTGTGTGTGCGTGTGTGTGTGTGCGCACGCTGTGCTGTTTGTCAGAAGATGTTCTTTAGTCCTGCTGATGTTACGAGGGCAGTCTGTGAGAACTCATCACCTCTCTCCCCCATCCTCTACTCTACCTCCTCCCTAGCCTATATTAGCTCCATAAATCCTGTTCTAGGCGTATTGTTATGGTCATTGTGTGTGCTGTGAGCGATGGTTATTATCTGCCTGCTCCGCTCACACTGCTTTATGCGTCTCGTCTGCCCTCTCCTTTTTTTCCTGCCTCTTTTCTCGTTATATTTCACTTGTTTGTACTGTCTCTGCTCTTCTCTGCTGTTCTGCATCCATATCCACCCTTTTCCCTTCCCTTATTAGTGTATAGTACCAATTACCTTTTTCTGAACTTTTCCTCTCTCCACTTCTTTTGTGTCTTGCCTCCATTGCCTCCATTACTTCTCATTCCTACCAAATTCTGTTATACGAATATATATATATATATATATATATGTACACATATATATGTGTGTGTCTGGGTATATGAATTATTTCTTCTATTTTCCATTATCCACAGGGCCCAGAGCATTGCGTGAAATGCCTTCATTTCAAGGATGGTCCAAATTGTGTAGAAAAGTGTCCCGATGGCCTGCAAGGTGCCAACAGCTTCATCTTCAAGTATGCCGAAGTCACCAACGAATGTCATCCCTGCCATGCCAACTGCACCCAAGGGTAAGTGCAGTCAGTACAAGGATAAGATGGACTGATGGGCTCAAATGCTCTTTTCACTTTCCACAAGAAATAAAGCAACTTAGATGCTCTTAAATATCAATTCAGTCCAATAAAAAAGAAAAGAAAAGAAAGCACATGAGGCTTTCTAAAATGTTTTCAACATTATACAAGACAGAATGGACAAAAATGGACCAATGCTACAAGGACTTTAGTTTTTTTAGTAATATGTTTGTTTGTGAACAAACCAGAATGTTGCAAGTAGTCACTGCATCAATTTTACAAAACCACCGATTGGCTAAAGAATGTTCTGCTCTACCTCTTTACCAAGGGGCCACTACCAAAATGTATATGTATACAAGCATACACACACACATCTACATATACATATACTTATGTATATCTATATAATTTTTTCCCAGTGGTTTTTTCTGTGTGCTTTAGATTTTCATATCAATTACTAACAAAGCAAACACTACAAGGCTTTACTTGCAACATTATATTCTTCCAACAAATAATGCTTCAAACATCTTTTAAGAAAAGTGAGCTAGAGAGAGGAAGCTGAAAATGAGCAAGAGGCAAAAAAAGAACGACAGTGAGAAGATTCAATGAAGTACGCTGCCAATCTCTGCTGCTCACTAGCCACTCGTCGCTCAGTGTAACATTCAACAAGGTTTGGAAAGAAATCATTTTGCATTTAACTCCACGGGGGGGTTATGTCACTTCCCTGTGGGTTATTTCTCCTCTTCTGAGTGACAGCTTCCAGCTCACTCAAGCATAACAATATTGTCATAAATGGAAAACACTAGACTGACACTTTGTCACAGGTACAGCTTCACAAGCAAGTTTGCCTCAAAAAAAAGAACCGATATGCACCGTGAAGAAAAGAGGCAGACACTTCCAAACATTTATAATGCTGACCATATTGGCAATAACATATGCAGCCAGAAGTGCGTACTGCATATTGAAGAATCTAAAGGGCAACACAAGATGACAAATGGAACGGACATTTTTCTTTTTATAAGACACCAAAGCAGTGTAGTTTCTTAGAATGTCTCATTTTAAGTCACATTTGTTTGTAGGTGCCAATAGTTTAACATTCAAAACTTAATTCCCTCCTTCCGGGATCAAGCTGCTTTACCTACCAGTTGGAAATGTGTGGGTTTTGTTTATTCATGTATTGTTTCTCTATGTCCCATGCAGGTGTATTGGGCCAAGACTCCAAGATTGCATTGGCTGGATGGACAGGTATTATAGTATTTTGTGTCTTGCTTATACATTCTACCATCAACGTAGTCTTACACAGCAGCACACAAAGACACACAAACACACACAAAAAAATAAGTTTATGTGAATTTTGTGATTAATGACTGGTTCTGAGGCTTCAAATCCCCGTTAGTGTCCTTAATGCCCTTTTGTGCATGAGTGTGTGTCTGTTTGTGCACTATAAGTTTGTATGTTTTTTTTAATAAACTGCTAAAGCTTTAGCTTTTGTTGTGTGGTTAGAGGCAAAGAAAGGGATGGGAATGCAGCTTAGATTTAACAAAAAAAATTCTTAAATTTAGTAAGTGAAACAATTTGGCGCAAAGTATATCTGGGAATCGCTCTGTGGCTATGAGGGCGGAATTAGAAAAAATATTTTTTTAGAATACTTTTATGAAAAGAAACAAACCAGCAGTACAATATTCTATGATAGATCAAGAGACCTGGCCTACTCAAACAACATTTGGGTTGTACTAAACAGCAAAATCAACCTCTAGCAGTTTGGTTAATGGAAGGTGAGCAGATCACCTCTTATCAGATCTCCAATGGCTCTAAATAGTGTATTGCTGTATTCCATGCACAACTATCAGAATTAGCTGCCTGCCTGTCAAACGTTATAAATCAGAATCAGAATCAGAATTACTTTATTAATCCCTAGCGGGAAATTGATACCGTTTGCGGGTCTGAAAGAAGCTTATTAAAAAATATGAGATTACACAAAGCCTTCTGAGACTATTGTTGCACCTGAGATTGATTTACATCTTATTTAGGAATTGTTTCCATATCTATTTAAGATGGATTAATCGCTTGATATCACTTCCTCCTCTGTTATCTTGTCTGATATAACTGAGTAACAGAGCTTCATCTTACATGCTCTATTTTTGCAATATAGTTTTTTCATTTATTTCATGGGTATCTAATCTGTCTATTTTAATCGGCCATAGTCTTATCTGTTTAATTTAATTTGGTTTGATTTCTTTCTTTTTGGCTGATTTGAGACTGCTTGTATTGGTGCAGTATCACTGAATATGATCAGTCCAGTGGACCAGTTGCACAGGTAGCCTACAAATGTCAAACTTTTCTTTACATCTGGAGTTCATGTGATGATACTGAAAGTCATCTTAATGCAAGTTTAAGGACCATTTATTGATTTGTAACTTCTATTTGAATTGTGCAATACCCACAGTGGCTAATCCTGCTAAGCAATTTATGGTTATTTGTATATCTACTGTTACTGACCATGCCTTTGGTAAAATAAGACATGCACACAATACCACCAAGACAAGCACCTTAACATCTTGATTTTTGCTAACCATCACATGTTTTAGAAATATATTATTTTTGTGCAGCCAGAGAGAAAGCTGCACAGCAGGTGTAGAAAATGACTTGCAGTCTGTGACCCGCACTCTGGAAAAAGTTGTCAGCCTTTTTTTACACCGAATTAAAACAGAGTCTCAGTATGCTGAAAACAAATAAGCTTTTGTCAATGCTTGAACATTAAAGGGGGAAGCTGGTAGATACCAGAAAGTCAACGTTTTGCTGGTTCTGTTGCAATTCTGTTGCAAAAAGTTTGGTGAGCATCACAGAAAATGTTGAGGCATCTTGATTTCAAATTACAGCATCGGGGTGGGGCTTAGAGTTTACTTTGATGATGGATTTCAGTGTTTTTGATCTCAGTCTCACTTTTAATGAAACAAGATGGGAGGACATTTCTTATCCGATGAAGCTAGTGGAAAACTTACCTCGACTGAAAGGGACTGGTTTAAGCATCACCCACATATACTTTAAAAAAATATGTTTAGATCTTGTTTGCTTTAGTTTGACCGTAAACTTGAGGCTTACTTCTTCTTTATGTTTGCCCATCTGTGAAACACTGCCCACCATGTGGTCTTCATCTGTTCATATTTTCTCATCATTCCACTCTGCCTCCTTGTCTTCAGAACTCCTTTAATTGCAGCTGGAGTGATTGGCTGCCTCTTCATGGTGGTGATCCTCATACTGAGCATTGCCGTGTCTGTGCGCCGGAAGAATATTAAAAAGAAGAGGGCCCTTCGTCGCTTCCTGGAAACAGAGGTAAGTGGTAAAGCGGATGGGTGGAAACATGAGTTTGTGTACATTGCACAAAGAGGTAATGAAATGCAGCCGACCATGGTGAGCTTAGTTTAAGCAGTTCACCTAAAATGGGACTTTTAGATTTGCTTTGATTAATCTTGAACTGCTTCAATGCACTTTGTTTTGTTGCCTACCTCATGTAGTTGTGTGTGGTTGTGTGTAGTCACCAAAAAGATGATAGAGAGAGAAGGGGGCGACACATGTTTTTAAGTGGTGATATCAGAGGGATAGAAAGTTTTAAACACTCTGAGGCTCAGCTGTTGACTTTGCCATAGTATATCTGAGAGTGCCCTTGTTTTTGGATGAGGTGAGGGACCATACCATTAAAAGAGGAAAGGGCACTCTTTCTATGATAAAATAAGATGAGTACATCATCATAGAATGCATTTGTGTTTCCACAGTGAGATTAAGGTCTTGTCTCACTGCTTTTTCTCTGTCTTCACAGCAGACAAGTATCAGTAAAGTACCTTGAAAAAGGAGCTAGTTGATGAAAAGGCTGACTATCAATGTCAGTGTGAAAGCATATTGTGTTGCAAAATGTCAGCATTTCCAGGAGGAAAAACTTCACATAGTGATCAGAGGATATCTCTAAATTCACTTTCACCCACCCCTGCCAAGACATCAGCATACTTAAAAATCTTGTATACTTTCAGGGAAGTGTTTTTAGTAGGTGCTCCAACAATGACGGATGCCAAATCTGCGAGAAGAAAAGGAATCTGGGAGTAAGAATAGGAAAGGAAAGTGTTCGATTTAAAAATGTAAACTTCAAATAAATTCCTATGCTGCAATTGAACGTGAACCACATTAGTTTTCTGGCAGCAAAAGACAGAATTCCTCTTAAATATTCAATATTGTTTACTTCCTTTTTCATTGCTGCAAGACACTTTCATCCTGTTCAGATATGTTTAAAAAACTGAGTATCATGCAACAACGCTTTATCACATCTCTATCCACAAAGTGGAATTTGTGTTGATAGTTTTGTGTTTTATACCAGAGCAGAATGTCTACTGTCATCTATCAGGTAAAGGCTCTCAGAGGCAGAGTGAGAGCCAGAGAATGTTTTGAATGGACACACTGCTTTTGGTTTGGATTCAGAACCTCTTTGTAGAGGAGCAAGGTGGGCCGTGACACCATTCTGTTCTATGGCAGCTGCAAGCACTCAAAGTCTTCAGCACCACTAATGCTGGACAGCTCCCAGCACCAAGAAATTACAGTCATGTGTTTCTGTGTGTGCATGCTTGGATCATTTTAAACATATCTCTGTTGTCTTGTGTGTCTCTGTGGCACCCCACCCCACTTGTTCCCACCCAGTAGAAGCTGATTTGTTATTCCATTTAAATGAAGAATGGCTATTGTTTTTAATCAAATGGTAACCATAAGCCAGAGGGACAGAAGCTGTCAACCACAGCCAGGCTGATTTACACTCCTACTCTTTTACTCTGTGTGCTCCCCCTCCCTCTATAATCTTCCAGGCTTTTTTGTAATTCTCTGTATATTGCTCCCTCACATATGCTTTTGCTCCCCCTGACTAAATCAGTAGCTTGCTTTTCCATCGCAGCCTTGTTGTTCCTCTGCCATAGTTCTATTCCCACTTCAGGTGTTTCTACTCTCTGCCTGGATATAGTCTTGCTTCCATGTTTTAAGTTTCCAGCTAATCATTCTTTCTTCTGTTTGGAGGATATCGCTGGTAATTTATATATTGAAGACTGCATAGCCATAAGAACTACTGCCATTACAGTACTAAATGTTTTGTGTTTACAGCTGGTGGAACCTTTAACGCCCAGTGGAACAGCCCCCAATCAAGCCCAGCTTCGCATCCTAAAAGAGACAGAGCTCAAAAGAGTCAAGATTCTTGGGTCTGGGGCATTTGGAACTGTTTACAAGGTAATTTACAGGGAATTAGGACTTTGAAGAGAAAATGAATGTACCACAATACTTTGCAGAAAAAGTTTATGCATGCATTAGTTGTATACATAAACCTAAACTTGCATGCTTAAGTAAAAATATAGAAAGATTTTTAGATCATTTGTTAGACACTAACGTGCGTACTGTAACTCTTTATTTATGCTTTATTAATGCTTTTATTTATATTTTTTATAAAACTGTGTGCATAAAAGTTTTTATGAGATTCCTACTTTTGATCATTCCAAGAATACTTTTATGGTATTGATGTGTAGTCATTTTGACCACTAGTAACCCTCTTAAATAGGAATACTAGCTTTTGTTTTTCTTTGTGGTCTTGTGTGGAACAGGATTCCATCACTGCTTTTTTTGCTTTCACTTTACAAATTGGGCTACATAAGTACCGTGTTTGTGTGGGATTTTTCATTACATAAAAAAAAAAAAATGTATAGGTCCAGTGGACTTTGGTCTATACGAGGTCACTAACTTAGCTGACCTGATTTCTTCAGGCGGCTCAATCCATTCCTTTGAGGCTCTGACTACAAATCCTCCGTCTCCCCTGGTTTTCAAAATTGCCTTGAAAAAAAAAAAAATTTCTTTGCCCCAGGACCTTGGGATACATACAAGCTCATATGTGTCTAAGAGGTCAGATATGTAAAACAGAGAGATGTCATGTAGAGCTTGAAAGGCCATATGATGTCAGACAGTCTCACATCATGAGGACAAAGAGGAGTTGGAGACCGGGAACACTAGTGACAAGATATGTGATGGAAGGCTGTAGGGCGGGAAATGAAAAGACTTAGTAATAGCAGCTGAGCACCCTGGGGTGACTATGAAATAGAAGGTAGCTGAGGTCATCACCAGTACAAGTGCATGGGTTTGGGCAGGGCAGTGAATACACAGATAAATGGACGATGGAAAATAGATTGGGTTTTCTAAATTGATTCTTTTTAGTTATGAGTATTAAGTAAATAATTATCATGTGGGAGAAAACCAAAGAGCCCAGCCAGGCTCATCTAAACATTTTATGTCCATAATGAAAGGTTTAGAACTAGAGTCCCCTTGATCTGAGGTTGCCATGCTGACCACTATTCAACAATACGATCCATAATCAGTTGTATCAGTGAGTACAGGTCGATCCTTGTTTTCATTTGTCATCCTTTCAGATGGTAACAGTCTAGTCTAGTATATATACCGTAGATAAAAATAAGGTACAACTGAAGTTTAAAAAAAAGCATGTCATAATTTTTGCATTTCTGTTTCTGCTTTAGGGTATTTGGGTCCCAGAGGGTGAGACTGTGAAGATTCCTGTCGCTATTAAAATCCTTAATGAGGCCACTGGACCCAAAGCTAATGTGGAGTTCATGGACGTGAGTTTCTTCGATTTTTTTTTCGTACTCTGGTTTCTTATTGGCTGAACTCTGATATTAGATTTCTGTAGTTCAGACACAGCTCTTACATCACTATTTTTTCTGTGCATTTTTCTCTGTATCATGCAGAGTTGGAAATGATACATACAGATCCTTTTCAAATTCTTTGCCAGAATGTGGTACTTCATCAATACATTTATTTGAAAAATACCAATTCCACTGTTAAGTTGGACTTCACTTGGCACCTTAGAAATGGATGAGCTGTTAGAAATATAGCATTGTATGCAAGTCATTGTATAAATATCGTCAAATGGGCCAAAAAGGTGAGTAGCTCAGCAGATTGGCTGAAAATAAATACTTATTCAGTAAAACCAGTTATTTTTCAATTTGCTTCTTTTAAATTGCACCGATTCAACATTGAAGGTCCTCTCAGAGCAGTTTGGAAGAAGGTAAATGGACAAAAAAAGAAACTAATTGGCAGAAACGAAAAATTGGCAGATGAAGTTCTAAAATTAATAACAGGGCATCGACTCAGTATAAGTGTCAGGGAATACACACCTTAAAAGCAGTCAGCAGAAAATTATTTTATTCTTAAAGGAAAATACAACTAAAGTGAAGCTCTGTAGGTGAAATAAAGCTTTTTAAAACAAAAGATAGTCCCCCAACACACCATCACAGGCCCCCTTGGAACCCTACACATGCAGACACGTACACACACCATGCAGTAGGCTCCCGGCACAGAGCATAAGACACTACTTATAAAACATTCACAGCTTGAGTCTTTTCAAAAGGAAAAAAAAAAAAACATAACAAAAAAAAACTAAATTATTACAAAGTGATGATGCAATGCACATGAAATAACCCTCATTGACATGTACACATCGAAAGCGACCCACTTGCGCTCATGATTTGCACTACGTTTGACAGTCTAAAAGGAAGAGAGGGTGTTAGCATTTCTATTTTTATCAGGACGGCTTTGATGAATATCACACGTGTGCTTAATTTTATGTTTCCTTATTTTGAGAGCTTGTCTGACAATCAGGAAATCTGATGAATGGATAAAATGTAGCTAATGCATATAGGGTTATGTAGATGCAATTAGTAAGCCATATGAGGATCGTCATGATCAGAACTGCCATTCTCTTTGTTACCAGAATGACTAAAGTATAGTGTCTGCTGTTCCAGTGAGCATATTGATCACTGAGGATACGGGAAGGAAAATCTGTGTACATAGGTATACCCAAACATGTCCCTTGTGTATGATCAATGAATTTTATCTGACAGATATTTTCTCCAGTCAGAGAGTTAAAATATTACTTGTTGAGGTAGGATTTAATAAAGCTCAAAAGTGTCAATGTATTCGCGAGGTGCAAGCCCTTTAATAAAGTGCTGTAGGGGAATTTACGCTAAAGAATAAAAAGCATGTTATGAAACCAAAAGTATTTGACCTATCAAATCATGTGATCCATACAGATATGTTTTATTGACTATTTGACAGCAGGTGACAAAATCTCTGCTTCCTTAAACACCATCAGTGGTTCAGAAGAGGAAGGCTGTCGTTATTTTTTCTTCACTCATCTATTATTACTGAGTCCAACTGGGCATTCTGAGGGGTGACCTTGTAGCTGCAGACCACTTGCCACAGACTGTTTGAAGAGTGTCACACAGGATTGATTGTGTGTTATATGTGTGTTTTCTCCCAACATTCTTACAATTAACTTTAGAATTCTTTAAAGGAGGCGGATTTCAAAGAAATGCATTTTAGACAAATGAAAAGAGACTAGCTTGAATTAGATTTTTTAATTTCTCAATTTCAAACTCCCCACATTTTCCTCACAAATTTGTAAATCCATTATTTAGAACTTGTTATATCTATTGGTTGATTTGAAAGTAGCCTTAATGAGCACGAAGTTGAGAATTTCAGATAAACAGACGCACAGTCGCAGATAAACTCAACTATCCAACTACTCCTAAAAAAATAACAGAACCAAACAAAGATTATGTCGACAGAAACCGCTCTGTCACTTTTTTTTTTTTTTTTTTCTCGATTTCCAGTCATCTTTGCTGAATCTGGGGCCATCATTCGACATTTTTAGCTTGGGGTAGGGATGTGATTAGCATTGTGATAGATGGGCCTTGTAGTTGTTGTAGTGCTTTGTCAGTGTCCAGAAGAGTTTTATACACAGTGTTTTTGGCTCTTCCAAAGACACACAAAATACTTGCCCCTAATTGTCGCCTTTCTTTTATTATACAGCTAAATATCCATCCCATGATGAATCCTCCCAATATTTCATAGTTGTAGCCAAAGTCTTGTTGTATTAACATCCATAGAACAATTCCCCCTTGCATTTTGTGTCTAATGCCTTGAAGTGGGAAGTCACTTTGATGCTTAGATTTTGAATGAAATTCTGCTGTTTCCAACTGGAGTGGAAGCTTGCTGCCAACTTCAAGAGGAGCTTCAGTCTTAAACTGAATAGGGGGTCCTGTGATCTCTGACAGTTAGGTCGACACTTGTACACATGATTAACTTTTTGGCAGTGTGGGAGTATTTCAAAGTTTTTCCTATAACATTAAGTAGAACACTACTATCTGCAACAAGACATGAACTTAACTCAGTGGGCATCATCTTGCGTATTGATTCCAATGTTTTGATGGCTTTTAGTTAAGATATTTAAACATAATCGTACAAACACATCAATGGGATATGCTGATCAAAGTCACCCCAGTGAGGTCTGTTACTTGTTGTACCATCTGAATAGTTCCAAAGGGTCATTTTGAACATTTGATGGTAATTTTGAACATTTGATGGTCACAAGAATGACATCTGCACACCACTGTTTGTATTCAGCTGTGACATTTAGCTGAGAATTATCAATAGGTTACTTATAACATTGACATTGTGTGATGAAGCTATACTTCCATCCGTTTTCCCAACGCATGCCTGAGTGTTGATCTGTGTCTTCCAGGAGGCTCTGATCATGGCTAGCATGGAGCACCCACACCTGGTCCGACTCCTGGGTGTCTGCCTGAGTCGCACAATCCAGCTGGTGACACAACTGATGCCTCATGGCTGTTTGCTGGATTATGTTCATGAGCACAAGGACAACATCGGTTCACAGCTGTTGCTTAATTGGTGTGTCCAGATTGCCAAGGTAAGAAAAAATCTTTTGTGGATTTAATTGAGGGCATTTGTGATTTGTTTATATGGTTGAGGTATTTACTTGACATTCATTTGGTAATAGATCAAGTGCTATTTGACTGGCTGGCTGACATAAAATATTATATCAGCTATCAACCGCAAAATTTTATGTCTGCATTGGGTTATAAGTTCATTGAACACCTGTTAGCTCCTCTATTGTGCCTGTTTTTTATGATAACTCTAAATACATTACCACATTGTATCTAGTTTAAAGAAAAAAATTGTATGAAGTTTATGTCCACCATCCACAAAAGTAACTGGAGATTTGGTAAAGAGCTTGTGAGTGTTCCAGATTCAGCATCTGGAAATGCAGGATCTTTTTGCTCAGTGTTACATGATTGTTTTTGTGAAAGGTAACTGTAATTATATATGATATAGGCTTTGACAGCAAAAGTTGATATGTAAACCAAATAATAGCCCCTATTTCTGTTGTGCAGAACTCACAGAATTGATGTCACTTTTTCATCCTGCTATCCATGAAATCTATTCACAGCAAGATTTCTGGAATTTATCTCTATATATTTAAATCTCTAAGCATGAAGCTTTTCATAATTGGCCAGTGACACTATCATACATAGATACTCACGCAGTGGGTTAACAACAAGAAGAAAAGCAGCTCAACAACGGATTCAGTTTTGGATTTAATATCAAACACAAATATTTTTGTTTCTATTTTTTGGCTGAATCAGGTGCAGGCACATCTTTGGTGAGCTTCCAATGGAAATAACGAATTTTTACCCACATTTTTTACGTTTTTGAATTAATTTCTTTATTGAGGCCTTTGGATCATCTTCAGTTTAGTCCTGCCAGGTTGACTTATTCTTCATGCTGTGGATCTCATATATTTTTACTGTCATGACTTAATCACACAATGTAATGTTAAAATGATGATTGGCTATATTCACATGAATGAAAACATCTCTGCTGTGAACAACTGTCAACAAGTAGAGATGTATAATTCATAAATATGATTCATAGATATGATGATGTTTTATTTACTATTGTGTTCTGTTACTCTGTGTCTTGTGCATATATTGTTTAGTGTTCTCAGTAATTGGCTACAGCCCCAAGAAACACAAATAGCCGTCAGGGGCCACAGTTAATAAGGTACTAACGCAGGTTGATGGGCAAACAAACACAAAGCACTCTCCACAATGGACGCATCTGAATATTGCCGACAAGGTGAATTGGGGCACTTAGCCTAATACCATCAATATTCCCTCCAAATGTGGTGCTCATAATAATGTGGTCTATACCTGAAACATTTTCCTTCATGTTGCTTCATTATCGTTATCATGAATGTAGGCATGCGGTGTGAAAGGGTCTTACGTGGTTCTGAAGGCTCTGGCAAGTAGCAGGGCTCCACTGTGAAGAACCATCCCTGTGGATTTCCCTCTCTGTCATGGCCACCATCACAGCCATACATTATTAATAGGGTGATCTGCCATGTGAGCCTCACTAATAAGTAGATTCATCAGGGTTTCTACAGATAGGTTAGTCTGATGCTGCAGAATCGTTTTATCATGCAATTTTACCATATTTTTCCTGACTATAAACTAGTCTGTCACTTTCTATTAATAACTTTTACTCTTTCATGTCCTACATTACAGTCTTCGCATGTTCTGACTTGTGCATTAACACTAATGTTTTTTACATTTTTTTGTATAGACCTTCTCAACATACGGACTATATTAATTTTATTGTTAAACAGTTTCATAGCCCTAGTTAAATCCAGATTGAAAAGTAAATGGGAGTTTTTGTTTGGGTAGTGAATATGCAAATGTACAGCATTACAATAGGAGCCAGCTTGTCTTGTAATAATTCTTGGATTCCTTTTTTTTTTTTTTAAAGAAAATGCAAAGGGGCACTAGAGGGAATTTTTAGGATCATCACTGTAACTGTTGTTGCTTGTCAGGAGCCACATTTTCATGATCTGGGTTACCAAGCAGTAGAAATAGTTCACTTTGTCAATGATAGATCTAACAGGTTCATCTGAGCCACCAAGAGATATTTTCATTTCACTTGACCAAATGTTGACCCATTTCATTCTTATTCAGACTCTGAATAATTCTGTTTCTAGCATTTTTGTCTTCATTATCCCCAAGCACTTGACACGTTGTGCTTCTGGACACACTTGGGCTAAAACATTTATTTAACCTGCAGAGATGTTGAGATGCTCGCACTTTTATGCATAATTTCTGGCTTGACATAGAAATTACAATTCTTGGGCACTGGGAGTACCACTCTGATAACAACAAAGCTATCATCCTGCATGTTCTCTGACCCAACGCTTAAAATGTATCTGAACTTTTTCAAGCATTGTTTTTCTTTTACATGATTTGCTATCCCCACTCACTGCTAAATGAAGTATCTCATTGATAAGCCATACAGCAGACTGCCACGAAGGACTGCTGTAGAAATGCAAGATAAAAATAATCCACTGCTAATTTAGTACTTAAAGTGGCCAAACATATACGGTAACAGCTGCTAAAACTTAAAAATATATTTTTCCCCTGAGAATGTATAAATAATGACTTGCTTGCACAAATGCAACACAGTACAACCAACATCATGTTGGCTTACAATTTTTTCTTATTCTATTGATAATCTGTGCATCTTCATCGCCAGCAGGATGCTGAGCTTCATGATTTCATAAATACTCAGCTATTACCATCTGAAGACAACTCCCTTAGTGGTCCCTTAACTTTGATCACAATGTTTACTTTTAATTTATGAAAACCTACCATTTAGATATTTCCATGAGCTGTTATATTACCATATGATAGCTGCTCATATAAGAAAGAGACACTTTTTAACAATACTGATTCCTAAGGCTGTTTTTCTGCTCTAAATAGATTAAAGACTCCTGTTGCCTCTAGTTAAGTCATTCTGAGATGTAAACAGTCCTTTCTTCTGCACACTTCAAGGTTCCCATCATCTTAAAAGCTGAGTTTTGATATTAGTCAATTATCATTAGAACTTGTTTATCTGATTTTTCTCCATTCTTTCTCATTTGAACAGAGAAAAGATTTTAAAACTGGAGCACTTAGCATGCGGTGACTGAATAGGTTGTACATAAGTTTTCCTGGTGAATATTTTTTGTCTTTGAAAAAGAACTTGGTGTTCGTCAACCCACGAAACTTGTTTCAATATGAGAGCGTATAAATATCTGTAATTCATTAAACAAACTGACACATCTAGTCCATGATGGAAATATCTAGCTGAAACTAGCTCTGCTCTTGTCAGCATCACTGCTTTGACTTGCCTTCAGGATGGGCTGTGTGTATGTGCATGTGTGTGTGTGAGTTTGGTAAAAGTTCCCTGCTGTGTGTATCACGGGGTCATTTCTCTGAGTAAACCAGACTAAGCAAACAAGCCTCTCTACAAGTCATTACACACATCCCTAGGGTTTCGACGAAAACTCAATTTACTCCTATTCCCCTTCTACTCTGCCTCTATTCTCCTTCTACTGTCTGCTTGTATTAAGTTTAGTGTGTGAATGTTGTACTTTTATTTCTCTCCACCTCTGAACATCAGAGCCAGAGGTGTTTACCATGGCCTCCTGTGGAGATTTATTTAAGTTCCCCTTTTTTCTTTTTAAATACATTCCATCGTCATTGTTCTCATGTGAGAAATAAATCATATGTTGTCTTTCCACCAACCTCAAATAGGGTTCTTTGTTAGTCCCTGATTTTGTGTTTTTTTAACTGGTGCAACAAATGAGGCTGAAAAAGGTTAGAAATGTACCTTATGGTTATTATTAGTTTGCTTAATGGTCAAGTTATGAAATATTTTCCTTAATAAAAACCAGAAAACAAAATATTTCAAACTTAAAGTTGCCCAGGTCTTGCTTTAGAGTCACTATGCTTATTTGATTTTTTTTCTTTACCTGCAAGTAATGTTTGTACACTTGTTCCAAACTGATTTAATATTTTTTTTCTTTTTCACAGCGAGTGGTGAAACTGTGATGCTTCATGGGGTTTGCCTGAGAGCAGTTGAGATAGTAGCTGAACATTTTTCCCTTGATGCCCAAAATGCCAAGTGTAAAGTGTCAGATGAATAGAAAATCCTAAAACCAACTGTAAATATATCTAAAATAAGAATTACTATTCTGGTCAAATTATGTTTTCAATATAAAAATATCTATAATGTCAAATTACATTCTTAATAGGACCTCTCTATTTCATATTCACCTATCTGTAATTTATAGAGTGTTTCAGAAAAAGCATTCAAAATGCAATCATGTTTGATCCCAGCCATTACTGGCAGAACTCCTGCTTCAAGACTGCATATTAAGACTGAGTGAGCAGCAGATCACAGGCATCAAGCCTTTGATTATACCAGCCCTTAGAAATGTCAACAAGTGTCCGCCCATCTTCCTTTTCCTCACTCCAGTCTGGCTTTCACTGTCTTCATCCCTTTCATGTTTGTACTAATTAATTTTGAAGCATTTTTGTCAGGGTCTTTCATGACTGCATAAATAAGTCTTTAATTCAGTGTTAGCCACCAGAATACCTCCTTTGGGTAAATATTTCATTTATTTTGAGAGCTGTTTTATGCATGTTTTCCACTGCTTCATTGCTTATTGGTGGGGTAAGGTAATCTAATTTATGTGATCTTTCTTTAATAATTGTTGATTATTTCGAGGTGTTAAAAAACACTGTGTTTTGCAACTTGCAATTGTTGACTACACTGAAGGAACATCAATTAGAAAAAATCAGTCATTAATACTGGAGGAAACACAAAGTTGTTGAGTTTTTTTCTCATTCATTTTACTGCTTATTATCTATTATAGTTAATGTCATTATTATTATTGGTTTATATATTTTCACATCCATGAAACACTATCTGATTGAAGAATCAAATGTACTTATGTATAAGATGATCTGAGTGAGTTTTTCCTTACTGACTAATGATAAAGGGTTATAGTTTACTTTTGGTGTGCAAGAGGTGCTCCTAAAAGTCAGCCGCTATGCTCAAGCCGTAGTTTAGTAAATAACCACATTTCAGCAAACCTAAAAATTATATGACTTCATTGGCTTTTTCTTTCATGAAATGACCAATCAGACCATGTTGATTTTATGTCTGTCCATCTGAAATCTCATTTATGGGTGTTTACACTTGGAAAAATAAAATGGACGGATATGATTATTAACTGTTTAATTTTATACAGATTTTCCATTAAGAGATTATAAAGTAGACATTAGATAATCATGGACTAAGAAACATTAGTCTCATAGTTCAATAGGACATTCTACTTATTTTAATGAACTCATACTTTTCTATTCTCTTTGTTTTCCCTTACTGTTTCAAGCACTATTTAATCTACTTGGCTACACTCAGGAATTAGAACTGAATTTCCCATCTACAGTTTTTGGGTTTTGTTTCCTATGGGCAGAAAAAATAGTGTTGCTATTGCAGCAGGTGAAAGCGCCTGGAACATTTATATAGTTAAAATGATGCTTCAGTAAGAAAATGTGCAGAGACAAACTACTTATTCAGCCCTAAAACCTTACTCATATGCAGTGCCCGCAACTGTCAAGATTAGATAGCATAGATAATGAAAGAGCATATTTATTTTTCTTTTCTTAATTGAAAAACTCTGTTATCAGAACACAAAGCTTTTTGAAAATTGGCTGTGCTAAAAAAGAATAGAACTCTGTCTTAAGCAGAAGCTTGTGATTTCCCTATCATTGTGTTTGTGAGGTCACAACCTTTGTTCAATAATTGAAAGAATGTGATAGGCCTGCCTGTGAACACGGTTAAGAGGTGTGTCTAAGTAGAGTTATTGGCTCATTCATTGTTTCCGAGTCTAGTTTATGTTATCTGGCATTGAATTAGAGTGCCTCCCACCTACTCTCTACAAGCATTTTCGGAACCTCCAACTGGGAAGAGAAGGGGGAGTGCAGAACACATTGTAAGGATGACATATCTCCTCTGGCCTGGATATACTATGGGATTTTCCCAAAAAGATATTGAGAGTAAGGGAAAGGACATCTGAATTACCTTGCTCAGTCTGCTGCCCCCACGGTACCCTAAAGTACAAAAGAAGTGGAAATCAATCAGCTGGGAAGATATCAGTACCCTGTGCTCAAAATATGAAGTTATGTTGTTTTTATTTTCCACAGGGAATTTAGTGTTGTTAGCGTTGCCTTTTTATTGAAACTGTTGAATTGTTATTAATTTACCTGGAATGACCTTCAAATGTAAAACATACAAACCAAGAGAAATAAACTGTCAGTTAAAACGGATGCTATAGGGAGAGCATTCAGCCAACACTGCCTCAATATTGCCATGGTGTCAATCATAAGTACACCCAAACAGGCCAAGAAGAACACACCCCTTCTTCCTTTCTCTTTCTTTCACTGTCTGACTCTGTCTCAATGACTCGCTTTCCCACACACGAGCACACACACACACAGAGATCGGTGACACACTTAGTAGCGTCTGGCTAAGCAGAGATGGATGTGGCCAGGTAGTGTGATGGGGGAAATGGATGACTGCAGGCTGCCCACACAATGGATGAGACAGGCAGCTCTGTGAGACAAGTCAACACTAATGAGTGACTACCAGACACACACACATACAGGTAAGTAAAGGCTTGTAAAAGACCCCATCCTAAAACCCTAAAAAATAACAAAGTAAACATCTCAAAATGTAATGCATATAAACACACCAATATATAAAGCAAAACCTTTTTTTAATATAATTTACAATCAATAGTTTCTCCAGCCACTAACAAGAGTGATCATAGCTAACATTTATTAAGTCTGATCTTATCTGATTAACCTAATAGACCCAAATTTGGCCCTCAGAAATCCCTTTTCTAACAGACAAACTTTAATGAAACATTATTTCATTTGAAAATAAATCTAGAATACAATTTTTTTTTTCTGTCTTAACTTACAAGTGCGATGGGAATACGGTTCAAATGTTTGACTCAAGCATCGTGTTGTGGTGCTTGTGTTAAAAAGTATTTGTGTTCACTTGTCAGCTTAAGAAAAGCTAAAAAGTAACGAGATCATTTACTGCTAAACTCTGTCAGTAAATAAGAGGAAAAGAAATTGTGTGGACTTGTTTGTTTCCAAGGACCAAGGTCCAAGGTGTGTGTGTGTGTGTGTGTGTGTGTGTGTGTGTGTGTATATGTTCTTTGTCGCGATAGCCTACATTATAAAAAGCCTGTGAGCTAGCTCAAAGATAGGCAAGCAAGAGCAGAAGGTTTGTATGTTGTGAAACAATTCACCACTTTGCTCTGTTGTAATTTTTCTTGATTATGCTGTGTATCGTTTTAATGATAGGCTTACAGGATAAGGATCCACTGAAGTACGGCTTCAAGCATGTTCCTCCTTTTTCCTCTCTTTTCTGTTGAGAAATGTGTTGGTGCACAAGATCACAGAGACATTTGGCTAAACTTCATGCATTTCATTTCATCGATATCGAAGAGGTGCCAAATATTTTGACTAAGTATAGTAATACAAGATGCCTTTAGCAGCGTGCCGTTTCAGAGATCATCTTACATCTCTGAAGGTTTTGACAGGCAGTGCCTTTTTCATCATTTCTTCCTTGACTTTTACAAATACAGCAGATATGAACTGCTCACTTTTCTATTTTGAGTTTTGAGAAATGTGCCTTGCATAAATGTTGGAAATTGAATGCTTGTTTTGCCTCTGTATATATACCAGAAATATATATGTACCAGAAACTAGGTTTCATTCAAGTGTTTAAACCAAAATGAGTAAGTGATATTAAGTCCTTCATAAGTGAACAACAGCACAACCGACCTACAGCAGGTGATCTTTTGTCTAAACCTTCACAGTTCAGTTCACTGCAATGAGCAATTGAAATTCAGGACTGTACGTATGATGTGCCTGCTTTAGAGCAGGTCAAATTGCATGGTCAGTCACACAGAAGTGCACCATCTGTTAGTTTCGGCAGTCTCTGGCTTATAGAATGGCACATCCTCTATTTGTGAGCTATTTTATAGAAGTTAGAGTTTATGAATTGTTCCCCCATTTATAAGAGCAATTCAAATCACAAACAAGTGAAATTGTGTAAGTATAAACCACTCTGAAAACAGAGTGGTAGCAAGAAAATAGAAGCAAGTTAAACTAACTGGAATCAAGTATGGTACATAGAGATTCTCCTGACCAAGACAGAAACGTTTTTTGGTTTTAAGTGGGCAAGTAGACAGAGTGAGGAAGAACATCAGGAAATTAAGATTGATGAGCTGGGTGGGAGGATGGAAAGCAGAGAAGAAGGCAGCAGGGGAACTGTGTTAAATAAAAACACAGAGACCAATACCCAAGTAAAAAAAAAATTAAATAAAATAAACACCAAACTGACAGACTATGTCAACTTAAAAGGGTTCACACTCAACCTTTTGTTCTAAGTTCTAAAGTTGTGATGCTTTTTGCTATTCAAAAGCATTAAAAAGATCATAGCTGCTCATGTTCTGGGATGCATGGACTACCCTGTGGCATGAATAATCAGAGCATGCATCCATGGATGGATGCATGGATGGATATGGAGTCTTCACTGTCATGTCAGTGGCTAACCTGATGCCAGAAAATGTGATTTTTGAGTGATGAAGAAGAAGCTTTGTCTCTCTCATGTAACAGTACTGCTGATCTCAACAGAGTTGTGTTTAATGAATGTTTTCCTCAGATTTGATTTGTACAATAATAGCACTGTTTAGACTTTTGCTTCCTTGTCCTTAATCAGTTCTGCACTCCAGTGTTTGTGCACCTGCTTCTCTAGATTACTAAATGCATTGTTTAAGTGCCAAAACAGCAGATTTTCAAAGTTCACAGTTGTTTTTCAAACCCCGTAGAATGCCCGGTGGAATATGGTGTCATTAGTATCTGAGTAATGATGCGAATGCAGCTAAACTATGGAGACCTTTCTCATTCATTTCTGCTGAACGGGATGTAAGGTCTGGCATTGAGGAAGCTGTTATGATGGCCGAGACAGGATCTGTCTGATACAATATAGCTGTTGTTCGAACTCGTTGATGGGATGCAGGCACATCTCACACTCCCTTCGGCAAACTGAGTCTGACTGTAAAGGCCTCACACAGTCATACTGCTGCTCACTATCACATACACACACACATGTCAAGACATATGCCAAAGCTCAGAAGACACAGAACTACAATATTAATAGAAGCATCAAGTCCTCAGTCTCTTCGAGGCTTACCTTTCAAGCACCTACATCCACACAAAAAAAATGAAAGTTTAGTACAACAACAATAGTGCACACTTACTGGGAGATTAAAATGTTCATAGATGTGCCCATACACACATTTGAAAAGATTGACCATATACAATTTGATGGATATAGAAAGGACAACCAACTACGCATGACTGAAAAGTATATGCAAGAATTAGGTGGGGTCATGAATTTTAAGAACGTACAGGGCAGTTCCATTTTTATCTATTCAGCCTTGTCCATAATTCCTTTCTGTTCCTTTCTATTTTGTTAAAGTGTCATTAATTCTAAAAAGGTTGGATCTACACCCTTATTGAATTGGTAGAACTTAATTCATGCATTTACATGTAGACACACACACGCACATATATATATATACAGTATATATATAGATAACATACCTCTATGCCCCTTCTGCTACTGTTTCTGCACTCCCCTCTCTCTCTTTGCTGTCACCACTGATCCCGTCTAGGGATTTTCCTCTAGAGAACTTATTGTCAAATTGATGATAACTGTAACATTGTGTCTACTTAAGACGCTTTGGATAAAAGCATCTGCTAAATGCATAAACATAAACATAAACATCATCCCATGCTAGGGATTTCCTGCTTGATTACCATGCTGCCAGTCTTGCAACAAATCAATCATAGTGCACAGTTAATATCTCCCGTTATGGCACCCTGTGATTGCCCTGTCTTTATCTCACTAATTATGACTATCATCATTATTATTATTTCCCCATTACAGTTCATTACACCAGAGCAGAAATAGGATGATACAATGGCCTAAGTGTCAGTTATACCATTTATTGCCTGGTAGTAAGGTAGTAAGGTCCACAATGTTCCATTCTGCTCTTCCCTCTGACTGAAGCTCACATTCAACCAGTTATCATCCGTTGTCTACAGTTAGGCCATAGATTGGTTAGTTAAGCACAAGAAAATGGAAGCAGAAACATTTCAGTTTTAATATTTCACTTTTAGAATCACCCTGGAGTAATGAGTGAGTTTGTGACATTTAAAACTTCCACCAAACTATTGGCATGAAAATCGAATCAAGCTGAAGCATGCTTTGTGCTTACACTGTGTAATTCTTATTAGTTCATACTCGTGCATGTTCATTTCACTCATGATCATGTACTCAATGTACTTACACAGGATGATTCCTTTCATTGGTGTAAGTAGTAGCTAGCCTTTCAGTAAGCACTGAACATTTTAAGATTCCCGTGGGTAGGTGCAGTTCAAGTCGAACCCCACTGAAGTTTACTCAAGAGGTGTCTCACAAGTGTGTTTTGCCACACACACTTTTTCAAACAACCTGGGGCCAACTCCATGCACTACTTCACTAGAAAACACAAACACACTGTGCTGCCTACACTCAAATACAAGCAGATGGATGGCTCATTCTCCATGGCGACTGTACTATCTCTCATCTGGTTTGAAGATGAGGATAAACATATGCTTTAAATAGCTGCTGTCTCCCAAAGTTATCCACCTTAGTCAGCGACTGACTCATATCCACTACTGTCTGATGTTTGCCAGGTAGAAGATCTGTGCCAGCAGGATTAAGAATTGAAAGGAATGAGGCTTTACGATAATGCTGCAAGAACTTAATCTTTTCCAAAAATGACAGATTTTTAAGTGTCCAGACAAACATTATCGAGGGCTCAATAACAGACACGTGTTTTAAGAAATAGCTGTTAAGCAGTAACTACCAAAGAATATGCACTAAAATTAACTATTCAGATACACCATCTGTAGTTATTATTGCAGTCTTCAAAATGAAGTTGAATAGCCCTCAATCTGATATTTGGTAGTATATCTGCTTAAACCACCATGCTGAGATCCCTTTTAAAAATGTCTGTTTCTACAAATTACAGCAAGCCATAATTAAAGAGGACACAAATTAAGTTGTTCTGTGCCACAAACCTGATTGCGTTTGGCTGCTGATAGACGCTGGCCATTCATCTGCTCCTTTATGAAGCTTTGAGAGCAACATTTCATTCTGTGTTCACTCTTTGACAAACAGAAGGAGAAAGGCAGAGAGCAATAGAAACAGATTACAGCATGCCAAATACATTAACATATCCATCTGGTGTCTCATTCTTTTTTCACTCTCACTCACCCTATTGGCCCCTGTTGCCCCCATCACCGGGCTCAAGCGGGCTCATCCAGGACAAGGTCATGTTGTTGGCGTATGTTATGAATCTGCCACCTGATCCCAGAGATGCCTGTAGGGATTTGGCGCACCGACATGCTGGCAGGGTGGCAGAAGTGACTGCAGTCGTAAACCATCGAGAAGGAAGGGTGGACAGTGTGATTTGGGTCACACGCACATTCATTAAAAGTAACACCTTTGTTTGTGTTGGCTCTTATATTGTATCACTTGTCTCTTAATCACAATCTTGCAATCATTTAGCAAATTCAGAACCTTTGTGCTTTGTAGGTAAAGTCGGTTCACCCATCTTGCCACATTGTTTTACTTAACTCACTGTATCATTTGAAATGCCATTCGTGATTAAACTAAATTGTACTTTATTACAAGCATCCGGGCAGATGCAGACATATTGAATGTGCCTTGAATATTGTTTGTTTTTCTGCTGGGGAAAAGTTTTGAACCACCCTTACTTCACTGACTCTCTTTCATGTTAATTTGATATCTTGGTCTGGTTTCTTGGAATTCAACAACTATGTAATGTTCAGAAATTAAGACTTTATTTTCCAACTATTACATATCTCTCTTATGTTCTGGGGATAGTTTAGGCTCAGTAGATTAGCTCTGATTATTATTTTAGAAGACAGAATAGTTAGTGAAAATTGGGTTCTGTCAGGAAGGACGGGTTTGACGGGAGGACTCAGTCGCGGAGTGAGGGAAAACAAGGTTTATTGACAAAAACAGGGAAGTGTCCAGACAAAGTACAAAACAAAGCTGTGGCAAACTGTGGGCAAAAGTATCAAAGCAAGAAAACAAGACTGTGGTAAAACTCTGACAAAGTAACAAAATAAAGATAAACAGGACTAAGGCAAAACTGTGACTATGGCTGTGGCAGAACGAAGACAAAGACAAACCTGGCGTGGGGGAGACGACGTGACGTGACGGGACAAGGAGGACAAGACAAGAGTAGACTAGACTAGAACGACCCCGCACCAGACAAGGGGAAACGAGGACTATTTAAACACATGAGGGAGGGAACCCCAGGTGTACACAATAGGTAATCAAGACGAGACATTCCCCCAGACGTGACAGGTTCTATCAAATGGTGAATTAGAATGTTAAAGGGCAAAAGGGCAAGAATCAAGTGCACATTCATCCACATTTGTCATAAATACATTATCCGCTATATATTACAGCATTGCATTAAGGTTTGCTGCATTCCGAATTTCTTTTTGGATTTTAGATTTTCAATTCACGGTGAAGGTCTTTCTCTCCCATTCCCTATGTTGGAGGGGAGGTTAAGATACCCATCTTACATTCATTCATAAACATTAGCTGCAAGAAGTGTTAGGCGTGTCTCTCCCTCAAGAAAATTCTGAAAGTTCTGTTATGAACAAAATCATATTTCTGCCATTAAAATGGAAGTTTTACAACGACTCTGCCAATAGAAGGGATTATCTGTGATTTGTTGATGGATATGGTTGTTGTCGGTCTGATAAAATCTTTTTATCTTTTTATTCATCATGCACTACCAATGGCATGTAAACTGACATATTTTCCTCCAAACAATAGGATGGAGAAACCTGTGGGTTTTCTTTTTCTTTTAAGCATGACACCAAACTTCATATTCCTGTCAAATTCCAAACATCTTGCAACATTCATGAGCTGAACTGGCTTGGAGGCTCTAGATATAAATTCCATGACAGCCGAGTCTTTCTTTTTTTTTCACTTAAGGTATATCTATCACCATTCTCAACTAAGGTCAGTCACCGCTCAGCTGCTGCAGAGCCAGTTAAAGCAAAGAGGATGAATCTCATCTAGAGTGATGGCTGTTTGACAGCTTCACAGCAGCAACGAGTACCCCCCATGACTATCTATCCACATAAGCCACACACAGGCACTAAACCATATAAGATCACAAAATTACCAGGGCGTCCTGATCTTTAAACATTGCACTGTGTTATGTTACCAGAAGAGAAAATCAAAGGCCTCATTTCAAGGAATTAGTCTCAAGCATCTATCCTGGCAAACACTAGCCCTGGTTTGTTTTTTAACCTGATGTCTTCTATCATTGCATGCACATTTCCCCACAGTACATTTCAACTGTCCAGAGAAAGAAAAAGAAAAAAAATTAAAACTGATGACATCCAGCAAAACATTTTTGGCATTAATATCTTAAGTCTCCCTTTATTCACTTGTATGCATTTATTTACTATGTATTTATTTATCATTAATGCAAGTAGTCAGAGTACCCAAAAGACATCAACCCTAGATAGGTTTGATGGCTGCAAGTCAATGGCTCTGTTGTGTTTTTAAAAAGAGCACCTTCTGAGTACAAAAGATTAGAAGCGGTGGTGCAATCTGGACCAAGGTTTGCAAATTGAGCACTACATGGAACTACGTATGTAAAACTGTAAACCTCAAACATAACATATATTTTTTAATAAAAAATATTACAAATTATTTATATTCTGATTTTACACTACAAAACATCTCCTTCAGAGCAGTTCCATTCAAATTGCTCCAATATGGTCTCATAAATCAAATAAATGGTTTGACATTTTGTGGTATCAGCTGTTATTTCAAGGTAATTCAAAAGTTTGTCCAGTTCAAGGTTAATAGAGATTGTGAGGTTTTCTTATATGAAACCTTTTTAATTATTTATTATTGCAGCATTATATAGCTGATTCTGCCAGGGCATAGGTCAGAAAATAGATATTATGGCTAACACTGTGAGTAAAGCTCATGACTTCACCTCTGCCTCCATTTGAATAACTTCTCTAACCCCTTTTATTAATGCCAAGCTGAGTTGGCTGGAACAGGCAAATGGGAAATTTAATTCTTAAAAGAAGAAAAAAAAACATTCTGGACAGCCTGTTGCTTTGAGGCAAGTGTGAATACCTGATGCATAATTCTTTGGATCTAATTCTACTCACAACCAAAGCTGAAATGTCAGACAAAATGTGTATATCAGATATACACGCACACACACACATGTGAATATATTAAATTATATGGAGTTGAATGCTGGTAAGAGGAAAGACATATATTCATCCTACTGTACAAACTGCTATCTCTGAATTTTAATAGTATATAATAGATAGTGCAACTTTCAGTTTAATGTTTCTCTCTCATTTTAAGACTTTTTATGTATGTTTTAAAATTCCTGTTTGCCCATAATGTTAGCATTCCTTGTGTCTGTGGTCTTATGAACAGAAAAAAACATTCTCTATGTAGTATATAGGAATCTGAGATAATGGTTCATCAGAGAAAAGTGCTTACGCACAAGCTTTGCTGTTTGTGTGTTATGTGAAATTGTTCAGCCACCCCTCAAATCTCATTTTCTAAATTCATTTTGACATGGCAGCTCAAAATTAAATGAAAGCCCACCGCTTTTTATCATTATTGTGTTAGCATCTTTTCTCCCCCTCATATTGTTCTGATTCGTTTCACCTTATTCCTTCAACAGTGAATCACTGTCTTTCTATCCCTACTGTTGTCTTTTTATATCCAAATCCCGCATCAAACAGAAATGAAATCAAGATGATGTCACAAATTAAAACAAATTTTGTCCCGGTTTATCATGACTCATGCACTCTTGCTGCTTACCTATCAATGTAACAGAATTATAAAAGCATCCAGTTTGGAAAAATATATATTTAGCTCCAGTACCCTGTACTCAAAAAGTGACATAACCTTTTTTGTAATTATACCACCATTATTACTACTGTTTTAATATTCCATTTAACAAATAAGCATTTCCTTCTTTTTATTTTTTGCTTTGCAGTGACAGGACTTTGATAGGAGACATCCGTTTATTTAATCAAACTAGTGATTTTACTATCTGTTAACACTTGTCCCTTTTCATCTAGACAATGTGCTGAGAGGTTTTTGGTTCTACATATTTGACATCTTAGCAACACATTCCCAAGTACAAACAAATGTATAGTTCCACAACTGACATGTTAAGAACTAACATTTATGCAAAGTTTGCCATGCCACTGTAACCCATATACTAGAGAAAGCTTGAAAAAACATGTGTGTGTGTTGGACCTTGTGTTTTTGAGTTTTCAAATTAAAATGTGATGGCATGAATCAAAGCCAAATCAACCTTAGCTAAACTAGCACCTCAACACATGCTGATCAAACATTTGTGTGTGGTGTCAGACTTCTTCAGTGGTGTTACAATGCTACAGAAGGTTACTCCTGCCCACAGCAATAATTAACTGCTATTTCTGATGACTTCTGACTGTAATTTGTTAATGTGTTATACCATAGTAAGTTCCCTCAGGGACAGATAAAGTTTGGTTTAAATGAATTCATTTATTGAATCCTAATGACAAGAACATACTTTTATTTGCACACCAAACAAATGTAAAGCATTCAATTCTAGTCACTTGTGCAACATACAGTCTTATTACATGACAGTAAAATGTTAGCCATAGTACAGGTATCATTCCTCCATATTACTACCTAGGTTACTTACACATGTACAGACTAGACACTTTTGCATAAACCTACATAGAAGTTTTATATAGCCTATAGCTCATGAGTTATATGATTAAGAACCCTTCACCTGACTGTGACTTTCTGTACGTGGATGTTGTGCGTTGGCAGCTTGCTATGTGAGTATCTGAGTGTATGCTTTGTGTGTCTGTCTAGCAAAATAAACAACTCTGAGAAGAGCACATTAGTGGAAAATGGTGACCACTTCTCCACACACTCATCCCCATTGATTTAATCTCCAGCCTTTTGCCACTTCGTTCTTCAAATCTGTTTTTACTGAGCACATCTGAGGATGATGCTGTCCACTTTGTTTTTGTTTTTTTGTCAGCACAGTACAGTGGAATAAACATAAATAACCGTGATATTTTCTGAGGCTGTAGAAATTCTTTTGATTGTGTAGAAGGTGATTCAGCTTTGCTTTTAATACCTGCCTCTGACTTCTTGGCTTTCATTTTTATATGTACAGTATGTGTTCTGGCAAAGATAAATAACTTCTGCTCAAATGCCAAAAGTGCTTCTCCGTATGTTGTACATTAAATGACATAGCTCATTTGGGGGTTTTGTGATTGCTTATGGCATAAACTATTCAATTAACTACAACACGGTGGGAATATTGTGAAAACAACCAAATCACTACCTGTTTTGTTGTTCTGGTAGAAATGGTATTTTGTAGACATTTAAGCCTTGACATTTTTGCCTCTGGCTATTCCATGAACTAATACCCTTGGCTTGCTGTCCCATTTAAAATCTCAATGTGCAGGGTTTAGGGCAGTGGCATGATCCCTGTGGGTTGGTATGCAACAATCGTCTGGAAGTGCGACTCGTATCAGTCTCACTGAAGCCCGCGGATTTTCTCTGGCGGCTGGCTCACCTGAAATGCAAGCTCCACTGCTGGTTGCAGTCTGACTGTTGCATGGAGTTTTGTCATAATTACAAACCTGAGCCTGTCAGCTGCTCTCATAAAGTCCACATGGGAGGGCAGTAAATTAAACCAAAGGAGGACAAAAAGAGAAAAAAAACTTTCTTCCTTATGCATGTTTGCAGTCACTTCCTAGTCTGCACACACCATCACCTCCCCCTCTCAGTCTCATTGTGCTGGCAAATTAAAATTCACGGGTTGCCAAGCCATCCATTCTCCCTCCACTGCTTAATTGTCTTGAAAATTGAGGAGATTACTGTGTGCGATTTATGTATAAATAAGAGTCTGTCAGAAATCTGGCACTCTATTCTATGACTTGGAAACAGACATGGAACCGATGGAGCTGACGATTTAGGAACTTTAATTAATGTCCAGAACTGGATATAATAAATCCCGCACTTTATCCTTTTTACATGTTTTTCTCATGGCAGCCCTTAAGGCAGTCCTGACAGGTGGGCAAAACACTACAACTTAAGTAAGACCGATAGATAAAAATCTGACATTAGTGTGTCCATTTAATTATGAATAATTTTTGTTAACACCATGTTACTGGGTATGACAAACAGCTATATTGTGCAAGTAATTTTCACTTCAGATGTGGCAAAATAATACCACCAGATCACAGGACTACATACTACAGACTGCATAAAATATGTTTAAGACTTATTTGTGATAGTTGTAACTCTTTTTTCATTGGGAATATTGCTATTCCAAGATGAGTTCTGAAATCTTTTTCTCTTGGCATTGCCACAAAAATCCTTGCTATTATGCTTGCTTTAATCAGATAACAAAGTGCATCTGCTTACCTTCTTAATTCTTATGGCAAATCCTACTTTTTGGGTTGACTTACACTATATTGCCAAAAGTATTTGCTCACCTGCCTTGACTCACATATGAGCTTAAGTGACATCCCGTTCCTAATCCATAGGGTTCAATATGACGTCGGTCCACCCTTTGCAGCTAGAACAGCTTCAACTCTTCTGGGAAGGCTGTCCACAAGGTTTAGGAGTGTGTTTATGGGAATTTTTGACCATTCTTCCAGAAGCGCATTTGTGAGGTCGCACACTGATGTTGGACGAGAAGGCCTGGCTCTCAGTCTCCGCTCTAATTCATCCCAAAGGTGTTCTATCGGGTTGAGGTCAGGACTCTGTGCAGGCCAGTCAAGTTCATCCACACCAGACTCTGTCATCCATGTCTTTATGGACCTTGCTTTGTGCACTGGTGCACAGTCATGTTGGAAGAGGAAGGGGCCAGCTCCAAACTGTTCCCACAAAGTTGGGAGCATGGAATTGTCCAAAATGTCTTGGTATGCTGAAGCATTCAGAGTTCCTTTCACTGGAACTAAGGGGCCAAGCCCAGCTCCTGAAAAACAACCCCACACCATAATCCCCCCTCCACCAAACTTTACACTTGGCACAATGCAGTCAGACAAGTACCGTTCTCCTGGCAACCGCCAAACCCAGACCCGTCCATCAGATTGCCAGATGGAGAAGCGCGATTCGTCACTCCAGAGAACGCGTCTCCACTGCTCTAGAGTCCAGTGGCGGCGTGCTTTACACCACCGCATCCGACGCTTTGCATTGCACTTGGTGATGTATGGCTTGGATGCAGCTGCTCGACCATGGAAACCCATTCCATGAAGCTCTCTGCGCACTGTTCTTGAGCTAATCTGAAGGCCACATGAAGTTTGGAGGTCTGTAGTGATTGACTCTGCAGAAAGTTGGCGACCTCTTCGCACTATGCGCGTCAGCATCCGCTGACCCCGCTCCGTCAGTTTACGTGGCCTACCACTTCGTGGCTGAGTTGCTGTCGTTCCCAAACACTTCCATTTTCTTATAATACAGCTGACAGTTGACTGTGGAATATTTAGGAGCGAGGAAATTTCACGACTGGATTTGTTGCACAGGTGGCATCCTATCACAGTTCCACGCTGGAATTCACTGAGCTCCTGAGAGCGACCCATTCTTTCACAAATGTTTGTAAAAACAGTCTGCATGCCTAGGTGCTTGAATTTATACACCTGTGGCCATGGAAGTGATTGGAACACCTGATTCCGATAATTTGGATGGGTGAGCAAATACTTTTGGCAATATAGTGTATATTGTGATAAAGATAATGAATTTCTGACCACAATTTGTATTGCCTTGATTTTAAGACATGATGACAGGCAGATTTTTTATTGCATCCTGAGCCATAATAGTTCTTGGCTTAACTTTTCTTGGGTGATTTTTTTTGTCATTTTTACAACCTCAGCAATAATCCCTATTGACCACCTTACCAACTCCCTAAGAACCAGGTCACAGACAACACACGCATAAAGCATGCAGGTGCAAATCCCCGTGAGTTGACTGTCAGCAGGTGCATCTGAGTTTGTATGTAAATGTGCAGGTGTGCTCCGAAGCCCCATGTTCTAAATAGAGGGAAGCCAAATGAGGCAAGGTGATTATAGCTTTACAAATGTAATCGCACATATGAGAGTGCTGTAGCACAACCTCACTTATGCCCACCTTTCTCCTCTCTGCCCCTCCAACCACTTCTCTTTTCATTCCACGCTAGTCCAGCTAAATTAAATTTGTTATGGCTTGAAATAAGGCCTTGTTTTTTTCAGTCTTCTTGCCACCTCAAACAAAGTGGCTTCTATTATTGCTAGTACAATTTGAAACGGTCCCTCCTCTCATCAGCCCACATCTTTCTCTCTCACACTCTTGCCTTGATTTACAATTGACAGTGTAAACTTCAAGTGTGTTGCCCAAAATGAAGCAACTGAAAAGCTTTTAAACAGCAAAAAAGAGATGGTCTTTTGTTGCTTGAAAACAGAACGATAGCATTCCAACATCGTTTGGCGCTCATGCAAATGCCTACTATAATGTCCACCATATTACACCCACACATCTGAGTGTGTGTTTACCATAGATGCTTTTTTTTTTAAATTGTACATAACCTCATCAGTTGCATTCTCGTATTGTCTCTGACATTAACAAGCTTCTCTGGTGGAGGGGTCATGGTAGTATAAGTCTCAATAATTTGGTTCAGAAATGTGATTATATTAATTCATTCGCTCACGCACTTCTCACTTGTTTAGTTATTTATCGGAGAAGCAACATAAGACCTAGAAAAATACTCCTCTTTTAGTGTAAAACATGGCCAAGTACTTGCATAAACTTCTAGTTTTGATTAATATGTAACACGGAAGAATTTCTAAGAAAAAATGTGCCTTTCTTTTAAAGTTTCATAATCATTATTAATTTAAGGATTGGCTGAAAGGAAGAGTGCAGACATGGTTTCGTAATTGCTCAATAAATGTCTTGGGGGCAGTCTTTTACTCCAGCACTCCTCACTCCTGTGGGTTCTATCTTTAATTGAAAACTTTCTTCTGGTTTGATGGATGTCAATGATGCTTTTATTGCATCGGCAGGCACATTACAATTATATGGATTTTTCCTTTAGTTGGCCATGGATGGGAATTATAATCATAAAAATAATAACCTAGTAGTAATGATGATGAAACAAAAGGGGTTATCAAAATTCTAGTATGGACTTCATGTTGGTGATGAATAAAGCAGATTGTGATATCCAATCAGAGAGAGTGTTTACATTGGACGTTACTGTATGCCAAAGCACACCGGTGACTGACTTAATGCTCTTCTGTGCATCTGTCTGTGTCTGTTGCAGGGAATGATGTATCTAGAGGAACGTAGACTGGTCCACAGGGATTTGGCTGCCCGAAATGTTCTAGTCAAATCTCCAAACCACATCAAGATCACTGACTTTGGCCTAGCTCGGTTGCTGGATGTCAATGAGAAAGAATATAATGCAGATGGAGGAAAGGTACGTGATGACACTTCTCCAAATGTTACCCACAATTTTTCCCAATTAGTCCAACAAACACTTATGATGTAAAGCCATTTTGATTAGTGAATGTGTACAGTGGTCCCTTGTCTATCAGGGTAATACTCCGGAACCCCCACAAAGTAGTGACCTTGTAAAGATTTTATTATTTAGATATATTTTAAGGCTTTATAAATCCTCAACCCACCTGATTGGTGTAGTGTCTTATGTACGATCTGATGTATGTACCCTAATCCTAACTCCCTTTAACTATCCCTCTTTGTGTCTCATTCTGCATCTACCATGCTTTCTCTATGACAATCTGACCTCTGACCTGCAATACCGATGCATCAATGAGCAAATGTGTGTGCAGGGCATGGTGGCATTACGGAACATCACTCTAACCAATAGTGTGATTACACACATTGAGGAGGCACTGATCCATTGTGTTCAATCTGTTGGATTTACCAAAGTGAAAAAAGCAGCATCTTAGATGTAATTTCCTCTATTTCAAAGCGATGACTACAGAAATGTAACAAAATATTTTTCATTAACATTATCTGAAAAAAAATGAATATTTGACTTGATATAGTCATCCATATAATTGTTTTCAAATACATCTGAAGTTAGATCCTGCCTTGCTACTTATACCTTCCTCTTGGCAGGGAACAGACACATCTGCTTTTTCTGTTTAGACAGGAAGAAGGATTTATCAGTTAACCTCATATTTTTGCTCTTAAAGTGAGTCCAAATGCATTAGATGTGCCATTCGCAGAAAATATCCCTTGCTTCGTTTGCATTCATGTCAACATCAACAATGAGGACAACAGCTGTGAGTTCAGTGCCAGATCTTTCAATCTGTCCTGTGGGTTTTCACAGCTGCCAGAGATTCCTTGCCCTGAATGTTTAGAGCTGAGCTCTGCATATTTATGGTCCCAGAAGTGGTAATTCAAAGAAAACAAAGTTAAACTTAATGTTGCTCTGCTATTAGGGGCTGCATTCCATTCTATGATGCGTTCTTTGGTTGGCGTTGTGTTTAGTGATACTATAGTTTAAGATTAATATTAAGAATGGTGTTGTCATGCTATGACATGAGGCAATAGATATCTACAATAATGGGGGTTTCACATCCTTAGGGAGGAACTGAACTGATCTCAAAAGACAGTTTCAGTGGACTGAAATAGTATTTTGCTCTATTGAACTGTTTTATTTTCCTTTGGGGAGTAGAAACTCAAATCCCTGTAAATGTAGCAAACAAATCAATCCTCAGGGTTCACCACACTCAGGTCTGTGATTTCGCCTAATCCGTGTTTATCCTTCACCTGACTTGTATTTTATTTTGATACCCTCTTAGAGGCATTCTTTATCCTATCAACAATCTCTCCATAGATTTATCCCAGTATATGTCAGTGATGAGTGCTGCTGTGTTACCCTCTCAGCCGAATGAAAGAATGGCATGTTAATCTGTGACACACTGCTCTCCTCATCCTCGGTCGTCGTAATCAATAGAATTAGCCTTCACTTTTAATCACAGCGTTAAGCTGCAGCCCAGACCTCTCTTCTTTTTCTACTTCATCCTTTTTCAGTAGAGCTGCATTGCCTTTGTTTGTATGACTTTACTGTTTTGTCTGTGCTCTCTTTTATTAAACCTTGTTTTACCCGTGCTTTCAGTTCTGCAAAAATATTGTAGTTTCCTGAAGTTATACCACCTAACTAACATACGATTTAAACGTGGAATATAGAACTTTCCTGCAATATTTCTTGCTGTAATAGAATTACTTTACTGAGCAAGGTTGAGTCGTTTTTTTGTCCAATGTACAGTATCATCTGTCAGATGGCTTGCTTTGTTTCCTACCAGATGCCCATTAAATGGATGGCCCTGGAGTGTATCCATTATAGAAAGTTTACACATCAGAGTGACGTTTGGAGTTACGGTAAGAATAATGTTCTTTGAAAGACCTAACAAATGTCTTAATAAAACTAATTTTGAGTGCTTCTTATTGATTATTACTGAAAAATGTAATTCAGTTTTACTCAGTTGTATGGTGTGCATTGCACTAGCTGTGGCTGTTTTGGATTGTATATTAATTACAGATACTTGTGAACTTATTTGGAACCTTACTGACAGTCTGGAGACAGTCAACGGTGTCCTTCCTTACTTTTAAAAATGCACTAGCAGTATTCATCATTTATACTAAGATGAGAGAGAACGTCTTAGGTGAAATGACCATGACTAGATTCTTCAGTTTTTATCCATTTATGAGCACACAATTATCTATCTCTGTGCACAGAGAGCCACAAGCGTAGTGTTCTTCAGTTTTCATGCTCATGTCATCTCTTGCAACTACATTTAAACCCCCCAACATAAAAATCAGTTATTTTTGCTTTTTTCATCTCAAACACACACTTGAGTTTATTTATCTACTTACTGAAGTTATAATAAAAAAAAACATTTTCACATACCCTAATTTTTTTTTCATAAGAGGCAATTATTTTATTCAAATATGGAAATTAATTATGTGTCTGTGGTCACAAATAACGAGGAGTGGGTTTCTTTAATTGTTTACACTGTTGGACCATGTCACCACCACGGTTAAATGAGCAACAGAACAAAAATGGAAGAACAGTGTTTTGATCTGTTCTTTTTTATTACCTTGTGAAAAAGCTGAATTCTCTCTAGATTGGCAAGTTAACTAACACAAGCCAGTCCTTACTGTCACACTCCAAACTATGTATTTGTGACTGACACTGAAGAAACCACCAAGTGTGACGAGCCAACAGAATTGACTCCCAAAATGTGATAAGGTATTGTTTATGTATATCATCAGAATCAGAGACCTTTATGTCATAGAAAACAGCAGTAAAGTGAGACTAAACTTTACCTGGTGGTTTATTGATCTGATTGGTTCAAATTGCTCTAAGACACGCATTGATAGACTAACAGAATTTTTCCATTCTGCGTCAATGAAAATGGAATCTTCTGTTTAACATCAGAGGTTAAATTTGATCACCCACCCAGAACTCATGTAATATTAATCTTCTTGCAGTAACAGCATGTGAGGAAAATGTAATTGCTTATTTCTATTATCCATTATCTTAACCACTTATTCCCTAATGGGGTCACGAGGGAACTGGGACCTATCCTTGTGGTCAACGGGCTATGTACACCCTGGACAGTCCGCCAGTTCATCACAGGGGCACACAGAGACATACAAGGACAAACAACCATGCACACTCACTCCTAAGGGCAATTTGGAATGTCCAGTCAACCTAACATGCAGGTTTTTGGACTGTGGGAGGAAGCCAAAGAACCCACGCGGACACAGGGAGAACATGCAAACAAAGAAAGGTGCTGGCTCCCCCGGGACTTAAACCCACAACCCTCTTGCTGTGAGGCGATGGTGCTAACCACCATGCCACCCCTTACTTATATCAGATTGTATAATAAAGTAGCACCCTGTTGATTTTGAAAATTATTATAAGAAAATAACCAAGCAGTGCCATAATGTTTTTTTCAAGTGTAATATGGTGACATCTGCGGCCTGGAGCTATGAAAGCTCCACCTTATTATATGCATGCTCCGTCTTTGCTAATTATTGGCTGATGAACACTAATATGATTAAAGCTAAAAAGTGAATGAAGTTCAAACTAGCTGATGACTTTCAAAGCTACAACAGTTTCCTGTCCCTTACTCATTTACTATACTCTGTTCAATTATCCTCTCTTATAGCAGCCTTTGTTTATTGTATTGTTGTATTATCTTTGTACAGTCTGATCATATTTTTTCTCCATCACTTAACCGCACATAATTTAATCTGTTTTGTTTTCGGTTCTTGTTGTTCTTTCTGGTTGTCCGCATCTCATTACTCATCTCTGCTTCTCACCTTACCTTTCTTCCATCTTAACTGTCCACCTTTTTCATCCCCACCTGTCCATACACTCTTCACACTTAATTACCTTCTTAAATTTCTTATCTCTCTTTGTACATGTTCTTTTCTTTGTGACCATCTTTTTTGTATAACCTTTTTTAGTGAATGCCGACCTGAACGCTAGCCCTTTTGTACTCTAATATTGCTCCCTGTTCCCTCGTTTCAAAAAGGTGTCACCATATGGGAGCTGATGACCTTTGGAGGGAAACCATATGATGGAATTTCCACCAGAGATATTCCAGAACTGCTTGAGAAAGGAGAACGCCTACCCCAGCCACCCATCTGCACCATTGATGTGTACATGGTCATGGTTAAATGTAAGTATAGCTTCAGAGTGGACCTGTCAAACAAATCTCACTTTGAAATGGAAACAAAAACACAGTTTAGGACATAAGTATAACTTTGTCCATGGCAAAGCATTAACAGATAATAATATTTACATGGGAACAAACCACATAACATAATTCGTTTTAAATTAATTTCACTTGGTCCTTCTGTTGATAGAAGAGTCTCAAATAAGTTGCCACAAGCTGATACTTTTTCTCTTATTTGGTCTTGTATTTTAAGCATTTCTATGATTATACACACAAATGCACAGTCAAGTCCTGTAACCTCCACACTCCTTGTATTATTGCAGGTACAGCAAGATCTACAAATGATTTATTTTATTTTGTGTGTAAGCTTGTGGAAATTTGCCTGTGGGCATATTGATCTGCTGTGTCCAAAGGTTGAGACAAGACTCAAGCAGCCTCCTGTGCAAGGGCAAAACAAATCTCAAATAAAGCCTGTATAGGTCAAATACACAGCTAGGTTTTTATTCCTAAACTGCTGTGTTTGCTCCATGCTTCGTAGGTATGACTAGAATATTTTGTATCTTAATAGATCACCAGATGTTTGTTTCTTTATTGTTTTTGATGGTTAGAAATTCTCGAAAAACAACTTTCAGAGGACTCCTATTACTAAATGTGTTCCAGAATAATTTTTCGGACTGGATGTGGCCAGCTTGTTGGCATCACTTGTCGGTCACTGATCTCATCCCATCGGGTGGCTATATAACTTCTGCTCAGTGTTGCCAAGACAAAGACTTGATGCCAGCGTCACCCTGACCTTGTGTTTTTAGAGTGGCTGCCTCTGATTGTCACTGCCACCACAGATTTTACTGGCGCTCTGAACCTGCGCCAACCTGGCGAATTTACTGCAGAGCGAGGTCACTGTCACCTAACTCCTGCTTTTTTTTTCTTTTTACACCATTGCGCTCTCAAAACTCAGAAACCCGAATGAGTACAGACAATGCCCCTTTTTTCGTGTTCAGTGGATATCCATCATCTCCTCAACTGGTACATGTCGTTTAAAGTGTACACAGGAACAGCTTTACCTGTAACATCTATTGGAATTCGATCTGTTTATCTTAAAGTAATCTCTCTTTTCTGCCTCATCTTATTTCCCAGGACATGTAATGACTCCACTCATGGCCAGATCACATGATTGATTTGGTGTTGCACGCATGTGCTCACTGGGAAATTGGCAGAAAAGCACATTGTTCCATATGGTCATTCAAGTCATGAAACATTATTTATATTTTAATTGGGAAAAAATCCTGATGGCATAAAGGAATGTTCATTATAGAGTAATTGATTTTTTTTAACCTTGTGATACCTTTGAACTTCAAAAATTTGTTAAAACAATATAATTTATCTTTTATGTAGATTGATGGTTTAGTTGCTGTTTAAACATCATAATGTTTTAGAGAAGGCCTGAAGCATTTTATATCTATTTTTAATATAGAAACATCTGTTACTGAATGAAAAGTATGAAAAAAAGAACTGCCAGAATGCTCGCGTACGGTCAGTTTTAAAGTTTCCAGTGATCATAAAAGATACACACCCAGAAATCGTGTATTTATAAATTAACTATAGATGTATTTTTAATGACTTGTAAACATGGTTTTCAGGCTGGATGATTGATGCAGACAGTCGACCCAAGTTCAAGGAGCTGGCTGCAGAGTTCACTCGAATGGCTCGTGATCCCCAGCGATACCTGGTCATCCAGGTAGGTAACTCTCATTAGCTATATGGCATGAAGCGCTTAGCATTGAAGCATTCCTTTTATTTTTGTATCATTTTGGTGAATTCAGAGTTTCATTGCAATGTATGATGAATAGTATGTCTGCTTTATTAGATTTGATGGCAATCCAAAATTAAATCTCTGCATTAATTGCTTGCCATGTATTGTGTGACCATGCACACGTGTATTTTTTCAGGGTGACGACCGAATGAGGCTGCCCAGCCCAAATGACAGCAAATTTTTTCAGAGCCTCCTGGATGAGGATGAACTGGAGGACCTGATGGATGCGGAGGAGTACCTGGTACCCCACTCCTTCAACATCCCACCGTTGGCATACACCCCACGCACTGGCATGGACTCCAGCAAGGTACTCCATTGTTAGGATCTGCAAATGGCACAAGGCAAAGGCAGCTTCTCGTTTTGAATGGGGATGACATACAACATGCTCATGAAATTTGCAACATTAACATGTATATTTCATAGTGTTTCTTAAGAGCATAGGAAAGTCCGTTGGTCAAACTCTACTGCTGCACATTGTAACGAGTCTCCAGAAGGACTCAATTCACAGACTAAAAAATCAAGCTTTTGTTCCAGGAGCTGGGATCCTATGCAGTGAAACATTCTATGTTAAAATCAAACACATGGACATGTCAAGGTTAAATTACTGAAACACATCCAAAGTCAAAAAGGGTGAGAACAAGAAACACGGAAGAACATGGAAAGAAAGAACAAATATACAGATGAAAAAATCGAAGAGCCACTCAGAAAGTAAAAAGATGTTTCCGTTTGAAGTTTTTGGTTTTCTTTTGTTTTGAGTCAATGAAAATCTTAAGGAAACACAGAAAAATCTGTAAAATGTCAGTCAGTTAATACAGGGAGTGTCAAATGAAGCTGCCTTAAATAAACTTAAGCTCTCTTGGTTTCTCCCATCTGTCAAATAGTTCCATCAAACTATTCATTCACATCAATTAGACCACCTTTGAGCATTAAATAGACTAAAAGTTTGAAAATATAAAACACTGCTCTGATTCAGCCTTCACAATCGTGGCAAAATGCCTTCTTTAAACTGAATTTTAAAGATTTTAAGTGTTCGAATGTTAATTCTCTGTCTGTGGATTTAAAGCAATCACAAAACTAGTCACACATTCAGCACTCAGCCATTCTTTATTCTGGAACTCCCTGTTCTTGTCAGTGTGAAAGATCCTGCTGAATGCCAATGAGACATGTCTCCAACTCTGATATTTTTCAGTGGGTAAAGGAATATTTATTTACATAATATTTGTAAAAGCAGCCTCACTGTTTTTCGAGAACCTGCTGTTTGCATGCAGAATTTATAGGATTTGTGTTATAAAGTTACATCCATCGTTAATATCTCCTAACTTACCTACATAAATTATTGTGTCTAACAAAGTATATATGTATGAAAAGCAAGCTCCAGCAGTAAATGTTAATACAAACATTTTGTGATTTAGAAATGAATCAAGAAATGCTGATAAAATATGACATTTGTATGCACCTTCAATCACTGGTCAAAAATCCTGTTATGCAAGTCACCTTTATTATTCTGACATTTCAGTCTCATCAAAATGACCTGCGACATGAAGTAAACAAAATGAGGAAAATATAGTGGCTGCCTGAAAATCCAGGGGCTAAATTAAGTGGACGAAAGCTTAATGGAAAGCTCTGAAAAATAGTTTTTGTCATGAGCTAAGATACAAATTCACACAGCAGGACACAGCTGATATGGCTACTTAAACACTTTGTTGCATGGAGCGTTTTAATTAAAATCCTTTTTTAATTAAATTGTCTATAGTAATGCAGCAGAATCATTGTTTTGCACTGCTGTTTGTCTCCTGTGTCTGTCATATTCCAATATTACAGATGAATAATGCTTTAAAGTACTGGAAGTGACTCTTTTATTTTACTATGCTTTGTTTTGTCCTATTCTCTATTTTTTGTTAATTTGTAGTTTTTAAAAGAGAATTCTAATACATTTCTACAAAATATGAATAATTTATTTTATTTCACATGCTGTTTTTATTTTTTAATTCAACAAAGTTGAACACTCATTCACTCTGCTTCCATCAGAACCAGTTTAGCTGCCAGGATCCCAGTATCAGCATTGAAGACATGTTGGCCTCCCTCCCCAGAGTGGTTTCACCTGTCTCTGGAAGCGGTCTCCCTCCACAGGAACTTGCCTCAGGGGGGCAGATTGGTTGTGGTTTTGGCCGTGGCAGCCAGGATGACCAGCGCTGCAATGGCACTCTAAGGAAGCAGGTGTCTCCAAGGTCCAGCACCCTTGGAGTGGGTTCAGTTCTCACAGTGGGACAAGGTAAGCCAGAATTGTTCGAGAGCATAAGGCTCCTAAAAACATTCGAAAATACATTTTGATTGCCATAGCTTGCCAATCAAAACATAAACTACATTTTTTTTTTCTCTAAAAGAGGGTCACAAAACCAAAACTATAATATCCTCATTTAGTAAAATACATTGATTTGCTTCATGTGATCCATTGCTCTGGTACATCTACTGTATTCATACACACAATCAGCACTTGACTGTATCAGCCTTGGCTAAGAGTTTTCTTAAATGACAATAGAAAATAGATGCAATGAGTGTGTGTGCTATTTTTGTATTGGTGAAAAATATGTTTAAGTAAGAGAGAACTAACATAAATTATTCTAGATATTTTTACACATTTATTTTATATGTCTACATTACTCCCTTTCTGTCTTTTGCTTCCAAAGGTGGAGGGGATGATAGTAATGGACAGCGATACATTGCAGATCCTACTGGTCTTTTAGCAGAACGAGGTGCAAAGGGTGACAAGGACAAGGAGGGCTACCTGACAGCCATGAGAGACAAAAACACCTCAGGTACATTTAGATCTGGAAAAAAACTACACATACATACATACATACATACATACATACATACATACATACGTACGTACGTACGCACGTACGTACGCACGCACGCACGCACGCACGCACGCATACATACATGCATAAGCATACAGAACATACATGCTTGCATTCAGATAGAGAACTGCAAATATATTTGTTGATCTTCCATCATCATCTTATTCCAGATTATCTCAAACCTGTTGAGGAAAATCCTTTTGTCACACGTCGAAGGAATGGTGATGCCCATGTTGTGATCGACGGAGCAAGTTGCCACACTTTGCACCTGGCAGGGGCTGCTGCTGCCCCCAAAAGCCAGGGCACCCATGGTGATGATGAGTACATCAACGAGCCACTGTACCTGAATACATTCCTCAACCCTGGGGACAAAAATGGGTTGGCTGGAGCTATTTCCATTTCTGCCTCTACGTCCTCTGCTGCCCAATCAGTCCTGCAGACAGCCAACCCATCAACAACCAGCCACAACGTTTCCTCCACTGGATACGTGGTAACCCCGGGGCACCTTCCCCACCCATCATATCCATCACACACCTTGCATCCAGGGCATTCGGGACACGCTCTACACTCAGGCATCACCAGCAGCACTATCATGTTCGATAAGAAAGGCAAGAAAGCCACTTTTGACAATCCTGAGTACTGGCAGCACAGTCTCCCTCCAAAGTCCTCACTGCACAACCCAGAGTACCTGCAGGACTGCAGCACACGCTTCTTCTATCGACAGAACGGACGCATTCGCCCTGCCGTGGCAGAAAACCAGGAGTACTTGTCTGAGGCTGCTATGAAAGCTGGAAATGTATTGCCACCCCCTCCATACAGGCAGAGAAACACGGTGGTGTGAGAGATATGGTGTTAGTGAATATCCCTCTCTTTTCACACCAGACTTCTCCACCTTGGTACTCTGCATCTTCTCTGAACATTTCTTTTGGTCACATCTGACTGCAAGTTAACTTTTCACTCCATGGCTCTGTCCTTTCATAACAGAACAACAACTGTCTACTACAGCCTCAATTCACACTCAGACCATCTTTATTGAATCCATTCTTGGCTTTGAACCCTAAAGCAACGAATGACATCTCTGTCTCGGCCTGGAGCAAACTGCCTTGGAATTTTTAGAAACAGAAACAAAAAAAAAACACAATCAAAATTGGAAAGAAACTGATATCGAGAAAAACATCAGGAATTAACTGAGGGTGGCCCAAAAAAGATGATTTACATGATCGTTCAAGATTGTTTTACAGTGTCTGGAATCATTACTCAAATTTTTTGTTTACAGTTTTCCTTTAATATAGATTGTTGCTTTCACAAGTTGGTCTTGCATTGATGAAGTTTACAGTAGAAATTAGTCCTGAGTGACATTTTGACTTGCCTGCAAACCGGTAGTCATTGTCTAATGGCCAGATGTGGCCTGCATTACATGCATATTTTACTTTTAATGTAATTCAATCATGCATCACACACAGCTTACACAGTGTCTGGAACAGGTTAATCCCCTTGACGGTCTGACACTTCTATAATAATAACCAAACATTAATTCACACATAAATACACTCACTGACAGATGAAAGTGCTCCCACTTGAAATATATTCTGGAGGACATTGACCTTGTACTGCAAGACGGAGAGTACCAATGATGGCATGCAGTGGTGCGGTGCCATGAAACTGGTCAACAGAAATGTCACCCTGATTTTCATATCATCTAGAACCTGGTTGAAAGCATTTGTTAGATTAAACCATGGCTAGGTTTGGTTTTAAAAGGTTGATTTATGAAAAGATGACCCTTTAATATCCCACTGTCATTCCGAGTCCTGTTTCTCATTTACTTGATAAAGCTAAAAGATCTTGCAATCTGGCCATTCCAATACTAGCATCACAAGTTGACAGTTGAAAGCAGAATGGTGACTTGCCCAGCTACTGGATCCTGCTGTACTACAAATTGAGTTTCGATCAAAACCGGCACACATCCATCCATGCGTTATGCATACCGCTTATTCCTAGTAAGGTCACAGGCATGACACACAGTTCCAGACAACTATTACATCCAAACAAAGAGCCTGATTTTGCTCTCTCTTCGAGTATAGTTTTACTTCTTTTCAAGTCATCAGGGATCTGTATTTGTTTTCTTTGTCAATTTGTCTTTTTTGTACATAGTACTGGAGAAGAGAATGCCCGTAAGAACACCACAAACAACTAGCCACAGATGAGCACACAAAAACCTGCTATTTATTACGACAAGTCTTGAAAAGATGTTATGGTACATCAATGTATGACGTTTGGTTTTGCACCTGATTCAGTCATCAATATTTTCTATGTTATTGTTGGTGGAAAGAGTGCCACAACTCTTAAAAACATGTCTACATTTTGACATGAAACAATGCATGGAGATAGAGACACTTTATTTTTTATCTTTATGACATTAATGGTGAGACATTACAGCCTTTTGTGCTCATATTATGCTGCCAAATAGCATCTGTTGTCAAAAGACACTGGGGCCTAATTTAAGGGCTGATAATTTAACTGCTCTTAATGTTCTTGGACAGCTAAATAACTTTGCCGTTACACCCGCTCTAAGCAACGATTCATGCATATCTATTTTTTTCTATCATGTCGTAACTATAATTTCCAGTGACAAATGTTATTTTCATCATCATTTTACTAACAAGGAGGTATTATCACTTCAAAGATTTAATAGAGTTTGGCTGGGATGGGAGATATGATGATTTTCAACAGCAAGGAAATGTTGTCCTTTCCTAATGATGGTAGAAGCATCAGAAATGCATATTATTCTGAACTTAAACCTTTAGCATAGGCCAGCTCCACAAAACACTGGATCCTGCTTTTTTTTTAGAAAGTTTTACATTAATACAAATGATACTCCTCAATATTTTTTTCAATGTGAGAATACTTTTCTTTTCCTTTATGTTTATGAATGCTTAAAATGTTCTTTCCTTACAATCCAACATATTCCTACTGCCAACCTGGTTACGTGCCAATTTATTATTAAACGTGTATTAGTTGATGTTTTAGCAATGAAAATTTTTAATGAACAGGAAACTGTCAGGAGATTACTTTATTTAGGCCAACAAAGTCCCTCCTTAAAGGTTGCAGGTTATATTTTTTACAATATATTTATGTTAGTTTTCACAATTTTACCCGCTGTCATGAGCATCTATGCCTTTGCCTAACTAACTTTAATGGACTGTTCAGGCTTTTGGGAAACACACACAAATGCTGCTAAAGACATACTGGAAAGATACATACAGGTGTCCCAGCCAACTTCCTCTGTGTTATCTAAAGTTGAATTAGTGGGATATCCCTTGCACAAAAAGGACTCTAAGAATAAACTCAGCGATGTGATTTATAAAAAACATTTCTTTTTGTGATTCAAAAATATAAAACTCTGCAACATGCCTTCATAGGCAGGTTCATTCAAATTGAAAAATTCCTTTTGATAAAGTGGAGAGTGTCTTATCTGATTGCATGTCTCACAACTAATGTAAGCACCAAATTACAAGCACTGTTACACAACTTCATGCCTCTATGGTAAAGAGTCTGATGAGCAGTGCTGATGATGTATTACTGTACAAAGCACAGATGTTACCTGGCACAGTGTGTCGTCCGCCTCTCTGGTTTTATATGAAATAATAATCATCCAGTTGAGCCCCAGCTGAGGCACAAATTGCCAAATCATAAAGGCAGATCAAACCTATTGAAATAAAGGTATACTGGAAGATAGAATAGTGCCACGACATAACACATGAAATGTGAATTTGATAACCAATTTTACCATTAAGTACAGCATAACTTTGACATTCTGTCATCTGTCACTAATCTGATTGAATTTATCCAGATTGTGAATTATTTTTCCACTGTTTTCTATTCAACTCATATGAATCCATATCTGTGTATGTTCTTTGCGTAAATGTGTAGAGTGAAAGCTCTCTGTATATTTGCTACCCGTGAGGTTTTTAGTGCCAGTGCTGACCAACGTGTGGCCTTGCAAATAAAAGCAACCCGAGTGACAGTCACCAAGGCGGTTGAAATGGAAGTGGAAAAATATAGCTAATCTATGGAAGAGAACACCCTGTGGTGCTCTCCGCCTGTAGAGGGGTATTAGCTTTTTGAAAACTAATTCACCCACTTTCCCATTTTGTTCTATGGGGAAATCAGATTTCCCAACTTCTCATAGGCAAGAGGTTGTAATCCTGCAGCAGGTTTAATACCAAGGTATTACAATTCAAGAAACGTTGCCCAACCAATGTATCAGTGTTACACCACGTGAGGAGAAGTTGCGAGCACACTGTAACTGGCAGAGGGGACAGAGTTAAAAGCCATTCTTTATTTCTCATTGGAGATGACTGTTGAATTGCATGTAGCAAACATTTTTTTCTGCATCAAATGCAGGAATCACTGGAAAGAAAAGCATCCAGAAAACAAAAGTAATTGTGATCAAATGCCAACATATATCAGAATCTGCTGTAAGAGGTATATTTAATTTGTGTACATGCCCGAGTCCTTCATGCATACGCAGGTTTTTAAATTGTGCAATCATACTTTTTTGTCTTGTTTTTTAACATCTTCAAAGTTTCTTACCAAGCTCCGCTATATGTTAACAGAGTTTGTGTGGCGGGTTTTTGTCCAGCATTTTAAGGTATAATTGGCATATTTTACCTCTTTCCATTTCAGAACTGGGAGGTTAGAATAGATACGTCTATATATAAACAACATAGTCTAACCCTGTGTGATTTAAAAGCCCAAATACTCTACAACTAGATGCAACAATTGATGTCTTCTCTGTTAACGGTAATTAAGGCTAGTCCTTCGAACTCACACACTAACTCTGCAATTTGAATAGTTTTGTTTTTGTCTTCATTAAACCAAGCTATTAAAAATCTTAGACAGCAAAGACTCCCCAAAATGACAGGTGCATGGTTAACTGCATTCTATGGATGGCAGTTTGGTCCCAAAATCAATAGCCGGTTTATATTATCACTTATATTTTTTGGGACCTTTGAAATTTGACAACCCTTGACTGTCCTTTAAGACCTACGTGGCCCAGAATTGAGGACTTTGGAGGTTTAAACTTTTGAACTGGGGCAGCAAAGCTTTATTTATAGAGCATGCTCTATTTCTATTATTTGATTATTCATATCATGCAGGCACTTTTCACTGCTCAAATAAATTTAATGAGTGATTTCATGCTGTTTGACATTTTCCATATGAAATACCACAAGGATTTACTAAACTAGAAACAGATTTGTTCTGTGCTTTACAAACACAAAACATATTTTTTAAAGAAAAACACAAAGCAGCTTATAAAAATATATTCTACCATTGTAGAATGAAACTGTGTATGGCAGTCATGGTGTGATTTTGCACTGATTCATACTGTAGATGTAAATTTGCCGATGCCATGATAACTGCGATGGATGACAGTGGTTACGTAAGCACACTTTACAGTGTATTAAACTGATGGTAAATAAAAATTAATAGCTGTCTTTTGACTAAGACGTTTAGAAAATAGATTACTCAACAATTTTACAGCTAATGAAAAAAAAGGAATAATATTTTTATAGGTGACAAAATGGTGGCAAGGTGCATCTGTAAATAAAGCATTAGCTTTTTTCCAGCTAAAGTTTTTTTTTCCTCAAATTGTTTGTTTTAGTGGTCAATTGTATCTTATTCTTTTCTTTGGGGAATATCTTTTCATCATGTATATAGATATATACACAGTAAATATATATATGTATATATATATTCTGTAAATGTAGTTTTAAGAGTGATCTCTGACATCAGAAATACCCGGCAGGTCTCCTTGTCACCCATCCACCCCATGATTTCCCCTGTGATTGCGTGATTGTGTTTGCAGCACAACTTGGTGGAATTTGTGTTTCAGCCTCTGCTTTTGCTCACTTTGTAGGAGTGAAATCTCTTCATTTTTGTACTGGATATACTATAAAGACATTACCTTCCACACTTATGTCAGTGTTATCCATGATGTTTTTCTTTTGTTTTTTTAAGATTTTACACACTTGATGCTATTGCAATGCTATAGATATTCAGTATGACATCTCTAACAAATGTTATTAATCAAACAATGTCACCTTACATGTGAGTTTTGAGGACCTATGGTATATTAAATCTTCTTGAGTCTCTACTTTTCCAGTTTAAGTGACATGTGTCCTTGTTTATATTTTATCCAAATGGGGCAATATTGATTGAATGGTGTAGCAATATCCAGTTGCAGCCCCGGAAGTGATTTATTAAGATTTAAAGGGGAATAAACAGTGGCAAGTCTCTCTTTTCCAGAAGTCCCACTATTTTCCTTTGTCAGTGTCTTTATTGCACTTTAGAGGCCCATTTTCAACTATGCCTTTAAACTGGTGAGATTACTGCCACCAAAATCATCGCAGTGAAGTATTTACATACGAGCATTGTAGCAAATGTGTTAGAAATTTGATAGTACATGTTGGATAGTTAAATCTGATTGGTTTGCTAAATTGATCTCTTCTTTCTTTACAACCTTTAATTAATTTGAGTAAAGTCTGTCTTGTTGACCCTTGTTGAGAGTGATCTTTGGTATTTGGACAACACCCTGTAATTTACTGCTGATGATAAAAAGGACTAAGTTCAAAAGTTACATTTTCAACCAGTGTCCAATTCAGTTTCTTAAATATTTTTCATGTTTTTTGTTTTATACAGAAAGAATGGTGTAGGTTTATGGTGTGTATCACTCTGTTAAAGTGTAGTTGATTTTGCATTTGATGATTTTGGTGGCAACTGGTTTCTTGTATCTCTGAGAATAGGGCAAGCTTCTTTGAAGTTATTGCTCACTGACATACACTGAGTTTTAGAATAAATAATACATTATCATTAAATACTTATTTGTATAAACTCACTAGAATTATTATTGAACTCTAGGTTTTATCAACTGTACTGTGTCACATTACCAGTTTTAAATGTTACTTTTCACAGCTTAAGTGACACATTTTCCCAAGCAAGAACATTTGAAGACATATTCTCTCTGTTTTGTTACATGGATTTGTTAAAAATATATTTTTAATTCAGTATGAATAAAGGTCAGTCAATATTTAATTGTGACAATGCTGTACAGCATTATCACTATAGTCTTCCTTTTTGTTTCTGTGCATTTTTCAACAATTAAGTCATCTTACACACAACTTGAGCAGTTTCACATCTTGTATATGAAAATGTTCACATTGTTTAGGATATTTATAATATGTATTTTGGTGTATATATCTCCTAAACTTCTTTGGAATATTTAACTTTTTGTGATTTTTTTTTTGCTCTCATTAAAAGAAAAATGTATCCTTAAAATCCTTTAAAAATTTTGACCTCTTTCAAACTCGTACTCACGTTCAACATTCAGCATTTAAATGGGTCTCAAATCAGTTATTTTCTGCTGCCTTTTGTATCCCCTAACTTAAAATGGTTCTCCAAGGCATGCGGAGGATGTGTCATGGCTTGCGGTTACTATCACATCTTCATTCTTCCCAGATTGGACTGCCGACTCCTTTCAGTACTCGGCAGATTATGTCTTTTGAGAGAGTGAAATGGTTGCCCCTCCCGTTTCGACACACCTTCAATTATGGCAGCTTCCTAAAACCTACTCCATCCCTACCTCACACACAAACTTGTACACTTGTCGGAAAATCACACCAGAGCACCAATAATAAAGTGTCATTACCCTGACACTTGCTCGCGCATGATCGATGCATCTCTTTTCCAGCTGATGACATTTTATGGCATTATCATCAGAAATCCAATAACAAGATTAGCATCTTGGAGCCCTTGCCCTGTGCAAAGTCAAATCACCTGCCTTAAAATGGTAATAGAGTGGGATCGAAACAATCTGTCACTGCCTGTCCTCTGCCTCTTACACGCCAACTTCCCCCAAAAAACTGTATGGATTTTTACCTGATATGACTGATGATCAGCACAGTTGAATGTAAATTATCTTAAATGTCTTCTGGTGGATCAATTGACTGATGCCTTTTATTAAATAAAAGTGTGTGCTCAATTTGACAGTGGAAAGAAAAAAATGTCTCAGTGTTTAAGAGCATATACTGTATCTGAATCTCTGGAGTCACTACGATTAAAAAACTCCTTATGCTTTGGGTCTGAAAATTTGCTGTTCTGTAAGAAATTCAGATTTTACAGGAAGGCTTGAGTCATTTTAAATCCAGCCAGTCATCCAGCCAATATTCTAACAAGCACCTAACATGATCTCCAAAAAATGTGCATATGTGAGCTTCAGACAGAAGAGGGTGAAACTCTTGCTTTTTGTTTAGCTAAATCTAATCTTTTCTGTTTCATAGTTAATCTATTTGAAGTGACAATCAATATCTAATTGCATATGTTTCATGTATTATTAGATGTTTTCAACCTTAACAAGGAAATGTTTATTTATTTTTTCTTTTTGATTATCCCGTTGTTGATAAAAGCACAAAACTGTATTGTTGTTACCAGCAACAGTTCTTAGTATCTGCTTCTGAAAGCTTAAATGACAAAAAATTAAATGGAGCTACAACGATGTCCAAGTTCATGCAATCCATATGTGACAAGGGATTGAAATCCTTAATGGTGTAAGAGAATAGCAGCCATCAAATTCTGAGGTGCCTGCTATAACAGCATTTCACACATGACTCATAATGATACTGTACCTGGTAGAGAGATTTGCAACCCATCAGCTGTAACCAGGGTAATGTAGGACTCTCCGGCTATCCATTGTCTATTCTGTTAAGCCCTCATCAGAATATTTATGAAGCACTGAAATTTTCTAAAGAAGCAGACCCTAAGGAAAAATAGTGCCAAGTAGGTTACTCCACAACCTGAAATGGCCCACTTGAATAGAGGTGTAAATTAAAGGGGAAAAAAATAGCAAAATGTTATTTTGAACAAAGAATGCCATAGACATTCTCAAAAAAACTTAAATTGGGTTGCAAAAAAAGGTTTGAAATTCTTACTTGTTCTAAGACTGAATTTAAGAATGCGTGGAGTGCATGCTGTTAAGGTCCCACCACGGCTCCCAAATTCTGCAATTCCATGGCTCCAAAAGGAGAGACAAAGCAAGTTGCTGTTTTTTCAACTGTTTTGGCACTATTGCCCTTTTTTCTTCCAATGGCATCTGCATTGAAATCTCAGCAAGCTGGCAGCAACTCACTGAATGGTACAGATCCCACTAACTAGTGTTGCAATCACCCTGGAGAGCTTTCAATGTAAACAGCATATTGGATTCTCCTCACATGCTGTATGGCACAGCCTGTTCAGGAAATAAAACACACATGGAGCATTATGGAAGATGTGTTGACAACCAAATAGTTAATGTAGGCTTATTCTTACAATATCTTATTTCTTAAAGGGCTATCCCAACTCTAATCAGGCAATAGGCCGAGTACACCTTGGTCAGGGCAGAGAATCATACGAGACACATAACCATACACACTCACTCTTAGGACTAATTCTTGAGGCACTAATTAACCTAGCGTGGATGTTTTTGGATGATAAGAAGAAGCAGAAATACATAGAGAAAACCCACATACACGGAGAGAAGGTGTAAGAAACGCCTTCAGCCGGGCTTCATAGCAGGAAAAGTTGCTGCCAGCCACCACAAAAGTTTACAGCCTTAGTATCATTTCCAGAAATGTACAAAAAGGAGAGACCCAAAAAGACAGTGGAAGGATAGAGGATAGATACAACACACTAACAAACATGGATTGTAGCGCCTTTTAAAATTTCTGTTGTCTATTTTATTTTTATTTTTGCTGACAAAACCCTAACAGCACGTCAACTGCAGCAGTATTCTTAAACAGGGCTACGTCGAATATTCCATCCATCCATTATCAATACCGCTTATTCCCTCATGGGGTCGCGGGGGGAACTGGAGCCTATCCCAGTGGTCAACGGGCGAGAGGCAGGGTACACCCTGGACAGTCCACCAGTCCATCGCAGGGCCACACACAGGACATACAAGGACAAACAACCACTCACACTCACATTCACTCCTAAGGGCAATTTCCCCAATCGCCAATCAACCTAACATGCAGGTTTTTGGACTGTGGGAGGAAGCCGGAGAACCCGGAGAGAACCCACGCAGACACAGGGAGAACATGCAAACTCCACCCAGAAGGGTCCTGGTTCCCCCGGAATTCGAACCCAGAACCCTCTTGCTGGGAGGCGACAGTGCTAACCACCACACCACCGTGCCGCCCTACGTCGAATATTTTAGGTTTTTAATTGCCAATATCAGGGTTACATTTTTAAATGAGAGAACCCTTAAAGAAGAGCATTAATTTGTGCTGTATTTGACAGCAATCAATGGCTAAGTAGTTAAGATAAACAACCCTTAATCCATTTAAATTTAGGGATTCATTGGATATGTTATATTTCAATTGGCATTTTTGCAACCTTTGCACAAACTACTCCATACTGGATCTAATCAAATATTGTGATTTCAAGCTTGGGAAGATCTGAAATTGTCCAGCGTTTAGTTAAGTACTATTTTGACTAAACGGACATTAAGATTAATAACACATTCTGGTAATTTGCATACTGCTTATGAATTATAACTCATCTGATGACAGATGCATTGAGCAGCTCAGTATTCAGTGCTTGTTTCTTGCTTTGTTAGCCAAAGTCACACTAAGAGGCTCCAATTGAAGCAACAATAGCCCTTGAAATGAGATTGTGGACACATTTCTATTTCCTTTTCAATGATGGAGATGTCATTTTAATAATTTCAATGATTATTATGTCATCAGGTAGTATTTGTTGATATATGTTTGGTCCTTTAATGAATGGTGGGCAGAAGCAAATAGGAGAGCCTGCTGCAACAACAAAACAGACTAGAAAAAAGAAAAGAACAACCACCTTTATTTTCAACAACTAAGTTTTAGTTAAGTAGTTGTTAGCAAGTTGATTTGAGTAAGGGTACATGAATCATTCAAGCCAGTTAATGCTATCGGTGTTATCTGCTCCATGGTGACATCATTTATATCTAAATAAACAAATATAAAGCTGTACTATTGTTTAACTACTCTAACTGTAACCGGCCAAGTGAATCACTCATTAGATTGAATTTTCAAAATACTCGCCAACATGACTCTCCAGAAGATTAGCAGTGGAAGAAAATCCCACTATTATGATTATCCAGAGCTAGAGGAATTCCGAAGCAAGAAGCTTCAAGAAAAAAAAGTATGGAATTAAAAAAATCAATTAAAAAACATCCCTTTAATACCTGAAAAATACACAATGTCCTCAATGTTGAGGATCATATCTGTCCTCGTAATTAAAGGTCAGCTTACATAAGCTAAAAAAATATAATATAATATAATATAAATATGTGGACCTCTATGATACTTTGTTTAGTATCATTCATCCTGACAGGTCTGCATCTAATAAGGCCACCATCTTAATTTTGAAACGGTTGCCAACCATGGTCTATTCATGGAAATATGATTCAATGCCTTCCTGATTTTTACACTGTAAGACATCATTTTCTGTCCTTCATATCTATTAGTGTTGCAGAATTACAGTGGAGACTTTTCAAGTAGATTAAGATACATTAGTGTCACAGGCACATTAAAAATTGTGACTTTAAGCAGTGATTTAAACAATTAAATCCCATTACAGATGCTCCTCTCCAGTTTTGCTTTAATTACAGTGACACATTCAACTGTATCACATGTGTAAGTGTTCTTCAGTAGCTTGGTGTGGCATGTCTCATTCATAAACTGGCAGAATGAAGCGGTGGCAGCAGCATACATCTACGCCAACAGAGAAATGAGGGGGAAAAAAAACGCCTGATGAATCTATGTCTGATCATAAGATTTCCATCGAATACAGTGTGAGATGTCACATGGAAATGTACAATTCAAAAGGCATTTCTGCAATATATCCTGCTGATTTGGCAATATGTAACCTGCTCAACTAAACAAAGCTGTCCCTGCAAAACAGCTATGAGAGATCTGCTGAATGAATGCACCAGAAGATGAAAAAACTGGAAGAATTAGCAAGGCAAATCTGAAGAACATTATTAAAATATGACAGGAAGTAATCTATAAGTAAACAAGATGGACAACAGTTTCAAAATTTAAATATGCAGATAAATATGAACAGAACAATAGGTTAAGGATTTATTCAAATCGAACAAAATGAGTGACAATGGCTAGCAATGTATTTTACAGAACTGTTATATATATGTATAATATCTTAAGTGTAATGGTTTATTGTATTAGGTTTGTATTAGAAATAAAAGACATACATCTTTTTATTTAATTGCAGCATTTTTCCAATGTGAGCTCTCAAGGCACACTGTTCTGCATGTCTTCCAAATTTCGATGTTCCAGCAGACCTGATTCAAATGAATGGATCTTTAACGGCCCCATTTATTTTGATCAGGCCAAATATGAAACTGAAAAAGAACATTTCAAACTGAAAAAAAAATTAAATAAATTGTCTGAAACAGGGAAAAAGATATCTAAAACTGACAAAAAAAAGAAGAATCTGAATAAAATTGAAACTGAGAAAAATATTTTTAAAAGATGGGAAAAAATCCAAACTGGAATCCAGAAATTGCATCACTAAATTGGAAGTTGCTGTTTATCTTAAACTCTTTATCTAAAAATCTTTTTGATCAGACATTTGTCTGAACAAATTTGTGTCCCTGAGAACTACATAAGAAGATAATATAAGATCAGAATAAACAAGGATTTAAAGACAGACCTTTCTTGAATCCATTTGGGGAAAGTTTACGTATAGGAAAGCCATTACGGTTACTGTGAAACACTAAACATACACTCTTTACAAATGAGTGATGGGCCTTATAGTTATGGTAAGAGTTAATAATTAAATTGTGTTTAAGAGCATCCTATTACTCACATGAAAGATTAATCAAGGACATAGCATGAAAACAAGCATTTCCTAGTGTTAATGAATGTAATGTTAATGAAGTGAGATTTTAAAATGACTTCCACTCATAGAATATACTAATAATATGTGAGCGGAGTGATAAATGAGACCAATTGTGGGCAACACTGCATTTTAATTAAGCAGCACTTTTAAAGTGAGGAGGCGTCATTGTTAAAGTCAAGTCTCTTTTGCAATTATGCTGCTCTATTCATGTGTAACATAATGGCTTGATGACAGTTCTTTGTTGGCTTACAGAGGAGGCGTAATTGTGTCCTTTTGCACATAAAAATGGCACATCTAAATTTTTTCCCATTCTAAATAACACTCACATAGTAATAAGGCAAAGGTTACATCACTGACTTGATATTGCAAAAGTATTGCTGCGATATTTCGTAAGGGAAGAGGTATTTTTGTCAAATTCCTAATCAGGGATTAAACAGTAGAGGGTAGATAAGAAAGTAATGATACTATAAAGACTCCAGCATCTTCTGTTGGGGGAAGTAATGTAGACTTTATATGCAAGTAGAACAGATCGAGCTACTAGACAGCAATGTTTGTTTTCTTATTATTCTATTTCCTATGCATGTCTAAAAATGGATGCTTCATCTTGCATCACACAAGAGAGGAAACAAATGCTTGCTGTTGGGTATAAATACATAAGAAAGGTTAAAGAGAAGGCTTATTACAGTCATTATGCATATACAACAGATACAAACTGATGTGTCTGTTGGTAAATTAATCTGTCCTTCGATAACAATGTGACAATCAATGCATGGTAATTCACAGAAACTGTAGCTCCCATTCAGTGTGTAAGGTCACTACCACAGTGGGTGTACGGGTATAGTGTCAAGTATAATTGGGAGCACAGGGCAGGATGGAAGTGAACGTTCTGTACTGATTAGTGATGTATATTTTTCATGACGAAAAAAAATCTGAATACTGCTGCTGTGTTGCTTTTTAACAAGTAGTTGTGTTCCGTTGCAGTTTTTTTGCTGGTAAAGAAAGAGGCCATCATATTTTAACAAAGCTGTCATTGCCTATCACACAGCTTATTTTACGCTGCTTTTTTACTGTACCTCCCACAGGATCATAGAACCAGTTTACTAATCCAGTCTGATTTTCAAGATCATTATAGACAGCCGAAACTCATCGTGAACTCTGTATCATTTCCACCTCATGTTAAACCTACAGCTTTTGAAAAGTTTACTCTAACCCTTTACTTTTTCAAACCACGAAGGACTGAAATGTCACTGAAGGCTTAAGATGCATTGAAGAGGTTGAGAGACTTAAGGCTAGTGTGAAAACTGAGGACAATGCAAAGTCACACCACTATGTCAGGACTTGAACTGCTCTTGGTCCACCACCTCCACGTCTATTGAAATGCTCTGATAAGGATGTGTCGCCTTTAGTAGCACCCTGCATTGATCATATTGTAGAGGGCAAAAAGTAGGGACTTCAAATATATTTTCTGTTTTGTTTTAAGTGTGTTAAGTAGACGTAGTTCTAGCTGCTTGTGTTGTGGGAAAAGATAAACACTGTTTATATCTAAAAAAAGATTTCTAAAAAAATTCAAGTTTTTTTCAGAAAGTATTAGAATTTTTCCTTCCTTTCGTTGTTTCTTTTTCTTTTTTCTTTTTCCTTTTGCTTGGGTTGGAAATATTCAAAATCTAAAACACTAAAGGGCACATTCTCTTGTCTTGAAGTTTAAGGTACAATGGAAAATCACACGCTGGAACAAAAATAAAAAATATCCAAGAACGAAGAAAAGACAAATGGAGCTACTATAAAGAGGGAACAGATAAAGGCTTCGATAAGATATTTCACCTCAATATGCAATTAAAGCAAACACTGAAGTCCTCAAAAGTAGACAAAGAAGAAACTGTTAAGTAAATAAAACAATGTGGACATGCAGCACCAAAAATGAAGATATTAAATTAAATCCAAAGGTCATCCTTGTTTTGCACTGAACATTTTGTTCTGTCTGTTTTCTACAAAAACTTGTTTTTTTTGGTGCATTGATCCAAAGGTTTCATAAATCATCAGGATTATTCTGATAACATATTTTCAAGTAATATTGCCAAGAATAGATTGTAAAAAGCACTCACAAACACATAAAAGGTGACGTATATTAACTTAGTCTACAGGGTGCTGTTACTAATTGTGCAATATATGCCCTTCATCGATTTGATTTAGCTGATGAATCCCCCTTTGAAACTCATAGAAAAGCACAAACAAAACAAAAAGTGCTTACAATATGGACACATTGTACGGAGAGGGTGCCCCATTGGCACAAAGCAATTACAAAACCAACACATACACTCCAATACACCCTTAAATCTGCAGTCTGCAGGCAGCTAAATAGAGACAAATTACCTCTCTGTCACATAAAATCAGGCTCAACATCATTCAATTAATCCCAATGTATATTAGCATTTATTATTATCATTTTGCCCCATCTTTTGTTGTCCCGGTCCTCCTTCCAGACTTGTCCCGAGGAGAGCATCATTTAGAAAAATGATTAGCCTTTTTTTCCATCTGGTCTTTGAGGCTATTTTTTTTCATATTTTCCTCTTTAATCTCAACTGTTCAGTTGTTTATGATACGTTAATACACAAATATGTTGCAAACAGACACACAGAAAATATACACGTGTAAGTTAAATTCACACAGGACACACAATCAATGGGGAATATATTAAAAGATTTACAGTGACACAATTCTGTTAAATCTAAAATGAATAATATAAAATGTTGCCAGTCGATAAATTGCTCAATAAAGGTTCAACACGCAGGAAACCTAGGTAAAGTTTGAGCATCCATCCAGCTGAGTTTTTTTCATTGCAAAGTAATCAACCTTTGATGACAGTTTCAGCAAACACCTAACTGTCACATCTGGATCACACAGATAGACAAACTTGGTTGATGAAACACAGTCTGGTGCAGCCTTGGATGATCTGTGGTTCAGAACATTTAGTGAGAGGAAAAGACATGATGCAAAATGCAAATTTTCAAACCATTATAACATAATAACCTTCTTTGCGACCCCCTTTTGTGTAGCTTTTAACTTTAGATTATCGACCGGGAAACAGTACTTCTGCCACATTCTGTTACTGAAAGAAAGCAGCAGCATAAATGTAAAAATACAACTCAACACTTATTGTTTGTTTGATGATAAAAACAAAGCTTGAATGTCCAAGGTTACTTATGCATTATGTTAGCGTATAGCACACCATTAAAAATGCATTACCTCTGAAAACTGTCGTTCAAGTGCGATGTGCCAGTGTTACATCTCATTCTTGGGTCGAACCATTGGTTCTAAAACCATTTGGGACAAAGAATAATGGAGTCCCGCTAATCAACACTCTAATCTCTCTCCTGCTTGCATGGCGGTGTGGTGATGCATAATGAGAGATGTGCTCCCCAGATACAACACAAAAGCTTCTACCAATGCGCTCCTACATTAAAAAAATATTTTGAGAGTACAGAGTGTTTTTATGTATGAATTTGCTAATTTGTCCCTTACCAAATGTGTGAATATGTAAATAGTCTGGTGGAGGTTACCTGATGTTAACCTCCATCATCTAAAGCAGTTGAATTATCTCCTGAAAACAAACACACATCGGTGCACATAAAAAAGAAATTTCACTTTGAGCATTTGCCACCTGATACACAGTGAAGACCCAAGAGCAAACAGTCGGCATTAATAGTGAACAAAAAAACGAATTCATTTATTTACAAAGCATGGGAAAGTTAACGGAGTCCAGTGGAAATATCCAGGCTGGGGCGGGCAGATCTGGGAGGAGAGCCAAGAGGTTCTTTGGGTGCCTTTAGCATGAGAGAATCCTCAGCTGCATTGTTGTGAGAGCACTTACTGTTTCCTAGTGGGTGCCAGAAGGGAGGGGAGTATGATCACTAGCTGTGGGGTAATGTTTCTGAGCTGGCGGTGGGATGAGCAAGCAGGTGGCGATGGCAGGTTGAGCTTTAGTCTGTGGACAGCAGCAAACCAGAGTTCAATATGAAGAGTGACTGCAGATATTCAGGAAGGCGTGACACCGGGTAGGTTCTGAAAAGTACAAAGGAAATCATAGTTCATATAGCATAGATATTCTGGCAACGACTGGATCTATTGAAGGTCCTCAAAAAAACAGCTCCAAATGAGGGCAAACTGTCAGCAGGTGTGCTGGTAGGAGCAATTCCCCTGACTACTTGAAACCCATCCCAGCCCCACCTGAAAAACACAGCACAACCACGACAGCCAGGTTTATCATGGCACATATCTTTTCTGTTAGTTTCCGGCTGCTGTAGGTGACCCAGGGAGTCACACAATCATCTGAGCTTGAGTCCAGAGTAAGAAAGGTTTCAAACAATGTGATTTGTATTTTGAAAAGATGGCGCATGCATCAGGAGCACCAACAGGCAGACCAACATCCACACATATAATTTTAGAACTGAATATCTACTGGCAGAAATTGGTAGCATTGTAAAAACTGAGCTTCTATTGGGCTCTCTACATACCATATAAACAGTGGCATGAGTTGGATTTATTAATTTACTGTTGTTTGTCACTATTGCAATTTATGTAAGAAACCTAATCTGCTCTGGGAGGGGTTATTCTCAGAGATAAGATATTATGTGTGTAATCAATTCTCTTAAGGTACCTGTTTACCTCTTCAAGCACAAAATAATATACTAAATAGTATAGAAAGAATAGAGGATTTTTTCTTGCTCTTCTACTCCCTCTACTATTCTCTGATGTAGCCCAAATTGATGATAATATATGTATATAATATATAATGAGCTCTGCAAATGCACAACCATAAACATTATTCTGTTTACATTTTGAAGACACAACAAAGATACCAGCCCACAAATGCCAAAGTGCCCCATAGCACTCCAATAAATATACACGGTTGTGAGGTTGAAAACTTTAGTGCTGCTCTAAGTTCATTGCCAATGTTTGACTTTAAAACATTTTCATCAAAATGTATCATCAGAAGTGCAGAGAGAATCCTGGTCCTGTAATTTGGAGATGTAAAACTAATATTATCGTATCAATAAAATAGTTTTCTATAGGTTTATTTGCTTTTTATATGTACAGTAAATTGAAATGAACGCAAATTGAAATGGGTATCTTCTTTAACCAATGTTGAAACTGTATCAGTTCATAAAATCATAGTTTCAAACTCAACAGAACAGAAGTTCCGAAGTTTTAAATCTTATAGCACTCTCGCTTGTCTAATTTATGTATGTTTGAGCTTCTTTGGTAAGATGTGTTCATAAGTGTGATTTTACCTCTATGGTACTCTGTTTCTACTTTTCTGTTTTGTTCACAGTTAATTCCCTTCTATGCACACAAAGTCACGACCAGACACTCTTCCATCCACTCAACACCGCCCAGGAATGTCATCTGATATCGTTCTCGCAGATTAAGGATTTAGATTGCAGCACCATAAACAGGCACCTGATCAAAGCTCTGTGTCACGGATTACATCCTTCAGAAACAATGTATGGTAGAATTGACAGAGGCAAAGCTGCAAAATGTCAAGGAATCTTTCTTCTTTATTGGTTTTCAGCTCAGTTGGTTAATAAAAATCGTGAGAGACATTGTCTGGTATGTGAAAGAAAGCATCAGCAGTCAGGGAAGAAAATCGTGTTAGGATTTTGAAAAAGCTTAGGAGGATGTTGCTGTCTGTGGTTACCAGAAAGCTCACAAATATGAAGCGTACAAGCTTTTCACCACTCCACGAGCTGACAAAGCTGCTTGACTGCCACTAGCTCTGCTTCGAGAATGAGCTCTGCAACATGTTCCCTTTGGTCCACAGTGGTCTAGTTTCATGTACTTTTGTACAGTGTGAATCATACTTACCAACTAGTAAAACAATCAATCGTATATTGGTTACTTTCAAATGCAGAATCAGACAAGCAGGCCTTAAATACTCTGAACACTTAAGAATAAGAAGAAATCAACAGAAAAAAAGTAAAGGCCTATCTGTGGAACTGGAAATGTGCGTAACGTCCTTTCTCCTAGTGAGCAGACAAGATATGCACAAATAGTTGATACGGTGGTATTTCAGTTTTTGCAATAATTCTTTACCGTTTTTATTCATTATTAGAGTCTGTTACAAACAATTATCCATTAAAGAATGTTGAAGGCTGGTGCCATTTCTGTGAGGAATTTCCACGTCAGTCTGTTTCCTCACTCGTTAAAAAGCATTCAAAGCATGCAGATGGAATTTTACATTTAAAGAAGAAAAATCTGGAGGGGCATAGTTTTAACATTAAGAGGTGCTAGCTTGTTTGGAGTCAAACAATTGTTCTGAATAATATTTAATTAATCATGAAAAAAGAAATTAAAGAAAATCCTAAGCCAAAGGTAAAAATTCAAGTCAAGCTAAATTAGTCACAGTTTTAGGCTGTTAAAACTTGAGGAAAGTAACTAAAAGTGCTGCAAGGACAAGAGTCCAACAAAACCTTAATAAGCAACAACAACAACTAAAAAACAAACCAAACAGAAATAGAGAAAACAAAATTACGAGGGAATAAACAGGGAGGAAAACAAGCAGGGAATCACCTGGCAGGCAAAGCAGTTAAGGGCCACAATAAATACTGATCATGACTCAAGGGGTAATAAGACAAAGAGCAATCCAGGGATGGAGCAGCAGAAACAGAGAAACTAAAACAGGACGGGGACTTTGTTCACAAATGGATATTCAGGGAATGTGGAAACCATTTGGTTAGGTATTTTCCATCAGTTGCTGCTCACACCCACTTCACTTCACAGCAGGATGTTTTCTATGTGTTCCAAAAGAACAAGGAGGGGGTTATTGGAGAAAGGATCCACAGGATCTTAGCACACAAGAGGTATCGTGCTAAAATTAGGTTGTGGAAACTGACATGTTTTCCTCTCAGCATGTTGAGAAGAGCAGATGAGACTCTTTAATATGTTTATAAGTAATACAAGTATCTATAGATATCCATGATGCAGTGGGTGTGAACCAGAAGCAAAAAGGACCAACTTTCACCAGCACATAAATTACTTTGGAGCAAGAGGACCTGAGAGAAGGTTTGAGACATTTGAGTTTTACCCGAATGCTTGCTTTAAAAAGGCAAACTATGTTTAATTCTGAGTACAACACACAAACAAAAAGAACAACCAAACAAAATAGTTAGAACATTTTTTATACTACTTACAGCAAATGGCTCTTCCAGTTGAAAAACTATACTCTTCAGTTCCAACATGTGTTGATGGCGGTAAATATTTTATCTTCTTACGTCCTATGCTGCTGCAGCGATGACATCAGTCTGTATTTCCTCCAGACAATATGCAGAAGCCAAAGGTACAGCCACTGAGTGGAAATGATTTCACGATGAGATCACATTTTATTGTTGTGCAGAATGTTTTCCATTTCCCTGCAGCCTTAAATTCTCTCATGGTGTATTTTGAGTACATACCTTTGGCCTTTTGGAACCTAACTTAATTTATGATTTAAGTCTGACTTCATACGCTGGAAAGATTCACTGAGTGTCTGAAGCAACACTCCAGAGGAACTGCTAACAAGGACAGCCTGAGTAATTTTACTTTTTGTTCTTTTTGGCCTCCTGTAGTTCTTTTCTGGTGCTTTGTTGTATTGGTGATCTAATGAACACTTTGTGTGTATTCTTGTGTTACTGTTAAAGTATTTTTCCTTCTGTTTAAAATGCTCCCAAACAACAGATACTGATCTGTTTCAATGGCCCACAGTTCACCCTCTACTCAAGATGCAAACGTTTAACTTTGTGTAAAAAATTATACTCCTGCAACACATTCCTTGCTGTGTTGACTGAAATGTTGGTGGCAAAACAACAGAGAATATTGGGGTCAGAAAAAATCATCAGGTCATGTCCTTGTGACATTCCTTGGTTCATGAACATGTCTCCTTCGATGATTGTATTAACGTGTAACAGATCAGTAACATAATCAAGATAGTTAGCCTTTTCAATGCAGGTTATAAAACCGTCATTGAGTTCAATTTTTTCATCGACGAGAACAAAAGTAAAGACTGGAGACTATGTGCTACCTTTTTGCTTCTTTCTTTCTTAATGGGGGTGTTTTGGGATCTAATTGATGAATAGCTGCTGTAACTGGGAGCTGCGTCCTTCAATTGAACTTTAATTCAACTCGTCATCAATCATTTCCATCTTTTATAATATAATGGATATTCACAGCTCATATAACTGCAAGTTTTGTCCTTGTGATGTGATATCAGGTGTATTTGTTAGAGAGAGTGAAGGAGATATTTTTCATTGGTAATGATAAACAGGGAATGACGAAATCTCTCACACCATGAGAGCAGGTGCCCCCTCCTCTATATTATAGAGTGTAGAGTGCCTCAGCTGTGCTTCTTTCCTACAAAGCCACATAAACATTGAAGGTTTTTTGTCCTTCATACAGTGAGTTCTACAAATGAGCAAAAAGAAATATGCGTATGAGCATTAACTGAGGTCACATAGTGTGTCTTCTTTAGTTACAGAAACATGTCTATGATGTTTAGAAACACAGCTGCAGGGCTGTGATTAAATGAAAATATATTACAGGTAAGTTGTACTTCTGTACGTTACATATAAATCTTTGTATTACTATTCTATTTCAGCCATGATCAATCCACAAATCTCAGCTACAGTTATTTTAATCCTAAGCATTTGCAATATTCTTCATTTTACAATAATTATCTAATAAATCTATCTGATAAATCTTGGAGTTCTCCACATCACTGCCCCTCCCTTGCCTTTGTGAACCTGTCTAAGCAGCTTATATTTTTTATCTAAGACCTACAGTGAGTCAATACAGTCTGAAGTTTAGAAACGGTTCTGTGGCTCCTAGTCTTATTTTTCGGTCTGGTTATATTTTATGAGGTAACGGTTAATGACCTATCATTGATCCCATTGGAGGATGTATACATTTCCAGCAATATTTTGAATAAAATAAAGACCTTCTCGTGGTTCATTCCAGCTGAAGACTAATGTACAAAACAAAAGCTTTTCAGAATTATCCTGATGTAACCTGGGATATGTTTGGGATGCTTTGACACGAGGGGACTTATCGGTCTTATCAGAAATGCAAATGATTACAAATGTACTAAAGTAGCAACAACCATTTCTAGCATTTTTAACAGAGGGGAAGCCATCGACTTTTGATGTCAATCTGAACTCAGTTTTTTATATCATAGAAGCTCACAATTCCAATTAGATGCATTCATTTTTTTCCCCTTCACATGACTTAAATAGATTAGTTTTTTGGTGGTTACAAGAAGGTTGTAATTTGGGGCTTGCACCTTAGCATAATCTGACCTGTTTATCTGAGATAATGAGCACAGGTGCAATACCCCATATTTATCTGAAAAAGGCACTGAGTCTTGCAGCATGCTGCAGACTGTTAATTGCTTTATTTGCACAGACATTTTTGTTCCAAAGTTACATTACCATTCTCAAAACTATGAATCTATTTAGGAGTATCAGCTGACAGCCTGAAATATGTGTGCTCATACATAATTCTGACTTGCATAGACACAAGAGTCATTAATCACATTGAAAAGTTACGCAGTCTGAATCCCAAATGTCTGTCCTTTGGTTTTGAAATGCTTCTAATCAGGAACAGTTTTTGTGGCTCCAACTTTACTTTCCTCGAACATTCCAAGAAATAGGATGGTAAAAAAAATTACATCACAATCATGCCCTTTTCTCATTCTGCTAATTTAGTATGATTTTGTGTATTTGTTGCACGTAGCTGTGATCAATGATGCTTTTGACATCGAATTTGACTTTTAACTTCAATTTTGTGTGGGAGGTGGAACATTCATAAATAGAGAAAACCTAACATTATACATTACATAATAGGAGACTGAACTCCACTGAATGTCGATAAAATTACAGTATTTACTCTTTTTCTTTCCTGCTGTTGATTATCTGTACGCCTCCAACATTGAATATTCATCATTGATAACAATCATTATTTTGATCGTTCTAAAAAGATAACTTTTTATGATAAAACAGACACTGTTAGTGTGCCTTGCTCTTTTAATTTGTTTGTTTTATTTTTCAACCCTTGACTAGTAGCCATTGAAGTTTTTCTAACATTTACACACACAAGTTTCATTCCCTTTTGTACAACCTTTAAAGGTGAAGACAAGTCCCAGTGACACACCTTCCAGTAACTCATCAGTGTTGAAACTAGAAACGGCACATGTTCTTAAAATTAATATGCCTATCGCCCTGTCTCTTACTAATAAGCATCCTAATTTAATTCATTACTGTGTCATACAGGGGTCTGACTAATGAGAATGACCCTTTGCTGCATGCAAAACATCTGACTAGCCGGGGGTTACATCGTTAGATAAAACGTCTCTGTGTTTGTCAGACACAAAATCATTTGTCTGATATGACCACGATGTGACACTTTTCTTTTCTTTTTTACATTGTCACTTTGATTTCATTTTGTCATATTAAAATTTCCACACACTGCAAAAGTGGCTTTTACACCAAAGGCATATTTTGGCATATAATGACATTCATTTATTTTTTTAAAACATCGAAGAATTTTCAAGTGAGTAAGACAATACACAGTTAACTTAACCTAGTGGCAATCCTTATGATCTCATCTATGACACCGATATGCAATACGTTATACATAGAGAGAGTGAACAGAAATAAAATACAATGGCATGAAACTGATTCATTATAACAATACATTCAAATCTAAAATATTCTTTAAAAATTCAATAAAGGCATTGCTGCACTTAGAAAATGCCTTGTTTTGGGGAAACATTTTAATTCCACTTTCGAGCAGTGATCAATAGAGTGTGGCAACAAAACTGGTTGGTAGCTCCAATTATAATCTACCATGAAGAGAACCATGATAATTGCCTACTATTTTTCCCAGTCTTCTAATTTTTTTAATGGTGAAACCAAGTATTGAAAGGGAGCCTTTTTTCTAAATCTTTCTTTTGGGCAATTGAACCTGCTGTGTTAGTGACAGACGGTATTCATCCACAGCCTCACATGACCTTTTACATCTCCACAGTCCATCTCTCTTTGCATGCACAGTGGCTTGCAAAAAAGTCCATTAAGGCCTATCTTAATGAAGAGAGACGGGCACAATAGCATACTGTGAGAGGGGAGTAGTGGTCAGAAAGGTAGATGAGGAAGCCGGCTCATACACCTTGTCCCTGATACGTAGGACGGGGCTTTTGACTCAGGTTGTGCGAGTGCAGCAGAACAGAGTAATGAATGAAAAGGCAGTTCTGCTGGAGCCATCAATGAACCAATCTCTCGTCAGCCCAGTTCCCACTGGTTCTTTGTTCATATACTCCTCTGTCTCCTTCTACGGTTCTGTCTAAAGGGTCTGTTCATGCCACAATAGCTTTTGTTAACTCTATAGCACTGAATAGAGCGTCCTGAAAAGGAAAATATTGAGTAATTATCTGGTTTTACTGACCTCCACCAAATATGGGATTTCCTTGAGTTGTTTCAACTCACACCGACCTGTTCTCCAAGATAAAGATGAACATTAATAAATCTAGTGGTATGTTGAGTAAAATATCAGAAATAAATTTCTACTTGGCTTGATTTATTATTTTCTAAAAAACGCAATATGGCTGCTTTTTTTTATTTCATTTTTTATTTCGTGTCTGATAATCATATGAGAGCGTCTCTAAACCAAACATTGAGTATTGTATGGCGTTTCGAATAATGCTAATGTATTAAACAGTTTAAAAACTTTTGAGATTTTTGAAAAACAGTTGAGAACCCAGCTGAGTTTGTTACCTCCGTATGGCCTAACTGCAGTTCTATGGTAAGGACCCACTTAACACAACTCCAGTTCATTGACTCATCCACACATGCAAGTTTCAAGGGCGGATGAAAAACGATACACAACCCAAAAAGTTTTTAGTTTTTCCTTTCAAGCTGTTTGCCCAAAGTAGCTCCTAATTTGTATTTAATTGCAGAAATAGCTCCATAACCTATCTGCAGAGCTATTTTTGGAATGATATATTTTGTTGTTATTCTTCTTGTTATTGTTTCTTACAAATCCAGCTTCCCTTCTGACTCGCCCCAGTGCAGTCTGAGTGATAAATGGCCTTCCTTTAAGAAACCCTTGACAGATAGCACATCATGCCCTCACTGGCATCTTGCTTAGGAGGAGTTCCCTCCTCCCTCCCAGACACTGTTCTCGGATTGTGAGCCCGCTTACAGAAAATAAGTTATTTAGAGGAGGGGGATGTTCCCATTAGGGTGATGAATTGGCTAATTACTGGAAGTAAACAGTCCCTGGGAGATAAAAGGCAAACTGGGGTCTGCCAGAAGGGATGAGTCGCAACATTACAGGCCTCATCCAACCTGGATTAGGGAGTAATGCACTTTTTGAATATATGTTTGTGAATTATATTACCTCTGCATGTAAATATTTCATATAGTTTTAAAACATTTGCTGTTTGCCAAATTATTGCCTTGCCAATAGCTTTTTGGCGCACCTCACTCTAGAAACCCATCTTTGACACATGACATCACAATCATACAGAAGTTTCAGGAAATTATGACATTTTTTATCACAGGAGCTGATCCCACTCCTCAAGCAATTTCCTTAAACCGATACACAGAGATTGAAGGAAAGAGAGATTTTGGAAAAAATCCTCCATTGACTGTCATTAATATGTTATTTTGTTTCCAAAGCCTGATGATGTGTGACTGTATTTATACTGTTTCAGTATCTCAGGAACATTAAAGATGGTAATTCCTTCAAACATATAAGTGATTTGTGTGGTTGAAGCTCCATTGCAAAATTTCAGTCATGGTACAGTTGTCAAAATACATGGAAGCTAAAGTTATGGTGATGGGTGGAAGCATGCAGATGAGGGTGCTGCCTGTGTTGTATAACTTGGCCTCCTAGTTTCCCAAAATGTTATTTTTTTCAACATATAAGCAATACTGCCTAAATATGTCATTAAAAGTTATAATAAATTTGAGAAGAGTTGTATGCTGTCATAATGCCCCCTGCTACTCTTTCTGCACTTCCTTCTCTCTCTTTCTTGCTGCCACCACTGATTCTGACTAGGAATTTTGCTCTAGAGAACATATTGTCATATTGATGATTACTGTAAAATTGTGTCAACTTTGTAAGTAGCCTTGGATAAAAGTGTCTGCTAAATCCATAAACATAACATAAACATAAATATAACATGCATTGCTTGTGATTGGATTTAGCACACTGGTCAGCAGAGTTAGAGAGTTTGGAGCAAAGTCAGCGGAGCTGCAAAAGAATTTGAGCTGGTCACTTTGTGGGTGCAGCATTCAGTGAAAGAGAATGAATTCAGTGGAAAAAAAAGAAGAATGTGCTGAATGTGCAAATCTGTGTTGCAGAACATTGTGCAACAACACATATCTTTCAGGCAGTCCTGTTTGAGTAGTGGGGATCATCACAAACACAGAATAGAGCGTTTGTTTCACTTTAGATCTGAAAGTAAGTTTATACGTTATTAGCTCTAAAATTTCACAACATTACTTAATCAATTTGCTGTAGAAACCAATGAAGTAAGAAGGGAATATGATCACTAGGATGATTTGATGGCACCAGTTTCAGTTTGTAATCTTTTATGGAATCAATGAAACATTTTCCACCTGATTTTTTTGCTCAATTAAGTGAACCCATGTAGATTTTATACATGCACTACGTCAGTGCTGCCTTTATACACATTGTAAAGAGAAAAGTCAAAAAAACTTTCTGTCATTTTTTAAATTAATCTTTAATATGACTCTAAATTTATTCAAATATAATATCTAATGTAAATACTAGCATTCTGTTTTAATACACATTTTCAATGTCCTTTTTTTTACCAACTGCTGTGTAATTTTTTTTTTAACCAAGAAACAAATTACATTTCTACCCTACAAAATATCCCCGGGTGACTGGGTTCACTCCAGTGACCATAAAAAAGCCAACACACAGGCCATCACATGAACCGCCATTAACTCAGTCAATGTCCCTTGTACAGTTCTGCCTCCATGTCTTTTGTCCAGACTGAGCTATTCAGCATTTTTTATGATCGATTACACATTTAGTCAGGGGAAGCCACTGGGCCTCTGGGGATCAGAAAAAAACACACACACACATTACTACACTCCTATTTTGCAGCACTTTTAAAAGCTCTCCTTTAACCTTGAACACGAACAATGAAGAGCATGACACCTAATAAGTGTTTTTCATTGTTCACTGTCCCTGTAAATACATAAATCACTCCTCACCTTGTGTAGTCAGTGGTAAGGTGGACAGGACAGAGCAATATGTGCCTATATGTTGACTGTGTGTGACGCCCTTAGAGTTCTCTGATACAAGTGTAACGGAGCTGGTGGTGACATAATGAAGCAGACATGGTTTTCCATGCCCTGTCTTCATATTACTGAGTCAATATCCTAAGCAGCGAATATGCATACCATGCCCCCAAGTAAAATGTACAAAAAGGTCAGAAGATGACACACTCATACCTGGGAGGAGCTAATCTTTGACACTGACTGTGTCTCTACCCATCCATTGTTGCCCAGCTTGACATGAGGGGACTGGGAGATGGCATGCCAGCTGCCTCAAGAGGCAGTACCACGGCAGACGGCAAGCCAGCATGCAGCATTCTGGGACAGTGCCGGTAAAGTACAAACACTGTGTGGTGGGCAAGATTCAGAATCCCCATCCCTTCTCCTACTTAAGCCTAGCTCCCTCACCTTCGCAGTCTTAACCACCTCCGCACAGTATGGACTGTTACTTCCCAGAGGAGGTTTTACATAGTCTATGTGTCTGGCCCCATTTATCTCTTTTTTCTTTTCCTCTAGCTATCTTCCTTATCACTCACTGGAGAGAACTTTGTTTCAATTATCATTTTATGGTAGTTTATGTTGCTGTGTGCTTAAAACACTATACAATATAGGGCAATTTAGCTCCAAGTTGTTACAGCATGGGAAAAGACTAAAAATGTTAAAGTGATAGTGACATCGGCATAACAATGGTGAACATTTTTCCCTTTGAATATTTCTTGTGGCAGAGCACCCTGTGGGTGGGAAATTAGTTCTGCACTCTGAGACAAAAGTGTTGAGACGTTCAGACGGCACAAGCCTGGGGTGACGGTTCACATGAGTATAAACCGCAGTGCTGACACCAACAGGACACATTCCATTTATACCAGCTGCTCTGGCTTGGCTGCACCTTCTGTTACTGTCCTGCCGTTCTTTTATTGCCGAAAAGAGGCACACACCCCTCCCCATTCTCTCCTGCTGCAGAATCAGTTTATTTCAACATGCCCAAAGCAACAACATACCCATTCCCACTACCACCAGTCATTCTAAATCTGAAGTGTGGATCAAATGAGAGGAAAAAGGCTAAGGCAAGTAAAGCACTCCTCATCCCTTCAATGCACATTTGTGGTAGTTATTCATTCATGACAAAACCCATTCACACAGTGACAGCCTATGTCCCCTTTGATATATAGTGTCGTCTCCTGTCATGATCCCTGCTCTGTACGGTGAGTCCTCACTGACTCGCCTCCACCCAATCCTCTGCATATCACTTTAGCCCAGGCAGGATGTGACGTTGGGTTTGGGGCTTTATTCATATATACGACAGCTTTGATACATGACAGAGAAAATGTGCTGATGGGGGTGAGCGCAAAGAAATCTGTTTAAGATCACACATCAGAGAGCGATGGCCCCGCTGTGTGAATATGAATTAGGGTGGGAAATTAATGCTCTTGCCTATTTTTCCTCTCACTCACGCTCCCTTTCTCTTATTTATTCACGTTTTGTTCAGTCACACAACTCTGCAGTCAGACCAGGCAAATCCAGCACAAGGGTGGCTCCATAAAAATATGATTGCCCTGTCTGTCTTGCCAAACCTTAGATAGAAGGAAATCAGCTATTTGTAAAGCTGTTTTAGATGTTAGAGGTCAGCTTGTAAATCAACCTGTTTTGTTGCCCTTGGCATTCATTTGCATACAGAACAGGGAAATGCAATTTTACCTCCGGAGACTCCGGCTGCTCCCTGAGTGACATGATAAAGTGTGTTTCATTGCCTATTGTACACAAATGTGTTTAAGTGATAAAATGCCAATTTGTAACCATGAATTTATTCATATTCATGACTTATCAGAGTTGTTTTTTTTTGTGAAAATATTCAATAAAAACTTTTCTGATAACTTCTTTGATAGTATGAGTGATTGGGTATTCCAGATGATGTAGAGTAGACACAAGAAAAAATGAAAATATATATATATATTAAAATTTCTGAGAAGTTAAGAATTACTCACATTAATTACTTATATTATGTGCAGGAAATTTGTTTTTTTTATGCCTCTTTTAACCAAGTTTATTCATCACAAGCAACCAGGACTCCTTTTTATTGAATTACTGTTTAATTTCTTACAATATGATGATTAATTTACATTTAGTGCAATTTGAAATTAAATTTCGATCCACTTTTCAAATTAATTTAAAATTTGGAAAGAAAAATAAAGCTGTGATAAAACCATACCTGCCTTTTTCAATTAATATTTTTAATCCCTTGGCACCTCTTAATGAGAAACAAGAAAACTTCAACATAGCCAGTGTTGAGCCTGGAGGTGAAATATTTGCCTCGGACAGGAATGATACTTAAAAACGGTCTTTAACTAAAAGTTAAACGTCAATTTTCTCTTTACCACAATCATGTTTGTAATATCTCACTTGTGGACATGTAATGGTAGATTTAAATAAGTTTTTTATTCATGGAGTATGTTATTTACATTTTAGGCCATCTGCAATCATTTGCTGAATTTAGGAAAGGTGTCATGTAGCCATAGTGCTTTATTCCATTAATTAGCACATCTTTTGTAAACCTCTAAACACTTTGGAAAATGTATTGTTGCGCCAACTATTGCGAGAAAGAAAGTATTTTGGCAAAAATAAAGACAGAAAATGAAGAAAGAAAAACATTCTATTCTAAGGCTTGTCTCTCATACTGAAAATGTGCCAGTTCCCCACTCTTTCATACTCCCACTTCCTCTGTCGTGAAGCATCTGTTCTCCTGTCACAGTACCCCTTGGTGTAGTTGAAATAGATGACAGTAAATTTACTTCATGATTCAAAATCACTCTACGAAACTATTATCAATCTGTATTTTTTTTAAATGACTTCATCCAGTAAACTATGTATGTGAAACTACCCCTCTGTGAACGGTAAAGGCAAGTTTTAGTAAGATGTTTACAGGAAATGTAAAGAGGCTGAAATTAGCACACAGCAAAGGCAAATAGCTATTACCAGAATCAAAATAAGGAAAGAAAAATTGCAGATTTCTTTTTAAAGAATTGCTTGATGCACTGTGGAATGGATTTTTCCGTATGTGCATTTATTTCTATTTTCTTCGCTTCGTTGCACCTTCTGTTGTAACAACAGCTTAGACCTGAGAGGAGAGTTACATATGTAGCTCAGATAAATCAATATTATGGTTTAGAGATTGCCCAATAATGTTTCTCCAAAGTTAGCTTGATGCAGACTCCTGCTGTAAAGGTGGGGAACAAAACAGCTTAAGGTTCGATAGGTTTAAACTTTTTTGGTTCATTTAGGGGTGTTAAATACACCTCTCTACTTGAATCACTTTTTTTTTTGTCGGGCACTCAACGAAAACATTGTTCCTCATTCTTTTTAGTGCCAGCAGAGTAATCGCTCGCTGAACCCTCACAAAATAGTTTTGCTAAGAGGATTTGGCTAATATCTCATTAGCTTGAAGGCAGCTCATTTTGCCCTCGCTTTCATTTGGACGGTGTGGCTGTGGATTAACACTCTCTAAATAACAAATGCCACCAAGCCAATTTTTGTGGCTTTGTTCACTTAAATTCAATTTCCATTACCCCATCAAAACATCCTGATAGTGTTCTTTCTTTCTTTGTTTTTTAACTGCAATTGTGAAATTGTGTCAGGTTCAGGAAGAGACAAGAGCTTGACAACAGTTTTGCAGAGCAATCACCAAACATGGTGGTGGGACAGGACAAGCCAATATCAACACAAAATAACCCCAGTATGGCTGAAGTACCAGCTCCTGCACTAATAATGTCTTGCTTGCTGCACTGTGATGGCACCATACTAATGCTGCAATCCTGTCTGTTGAACTCTACCAACGAGGGGTGCACAGTGCTTGTGACTTGTGTTATTTTTTTCTTTTCTGCCTTTCCTTTGAACTGTTGATTTGTGGGTTTCCAAGCATAAATGGCTATCTTAGCATCATTTTTTATCTGGTATCTAACGAACAGTTTTTACAAAGAAACTTTCTAAGGTATAAATAAGCTGTTTCTCATCTGTGCATTCTCATAATATCTGCCTGATACCATGTTCAAGGAGAATTCTGTTGATTGTCATAATACGTATTTCAGGTTTTTAAGATCATTGCCTCATTTTCAAAGAGCACGGGTCTAAACCCGCCTATATCTCATTTTACACTTGCATGAAGTCATACTTTGTATTTGTAAGTCACATCATAGGAGATACACTTGTCTTATGTTTATTTGAACTGTATATCACTTAGGGGTAAAACATTCAACATGACTCCCTGTACTTGTAACAGTGTGAGACAAGCAAAGTGGGCCAGCTTTAACATTTAAGAGCATTCAGCATACAGTATCTGCACTCCGGGAGAGCTGCAAGAGCTCATGCCAGCCTATTGTCATAACCCTTAGGTTTTTTTCTCCTAGTCTGTGGCATTTAGTATGCTGCCACTTCATCCCTCTTGTTGCTTTTTGCTTGAGTCTGACACATCCTTGTTATTCATTTCTTATACATGCTGTCTTCCCCCCAGCAGCTGTGACTCTTCCCTGCCGGCAAGCCCATTAAATAGGTGTTTACCATCAGCGGAGATTGTGTCCCAGGCTTAAGTTGGATATGAATAAAGTATGTCAGTGGCATAATGCATTCAGCACTCATTGGGTCCTTAAACAAATGAGGTAAGAAAGGGTAATGTTTGGTGGGATCTAGTGGGGTCCTCAAGTGTATTGACTCAGACTGATGAAGTCATACATAAAAATAGAAGAACATTGTTTATGAAACTCAGTTTGGGAGCTCAGGAGACAGAAGCAGCATAACCTCCATACAGCATAAGCAGTAAGCTGACACATAGCAGTAGCATTGCAGACAATACAGACACATCTCAAACCCACCACTGCATATCCAAAATCAGTTTGCGGAGGCAGCAGTTTAATAAAGAATGCCTAGCTGTCTCAATTCCTTGCAACTTCCCCAAGCCCTTCCTGAGGGATTTTCCAAATGTATAACCTCTGCTGGGTTTTCTTGATCTGATAATTCATCTTACAGTTGGAGGAGGTTGCTTTTGCCCATTGTATGTGAAGATACATCCCAATCACCACAGACTCTGCATGGCTTGTCATGGTTTAATTAAAAAAGAGAACTCCTGTGCTGTGTGCGCCTGGCCGCTTTGAGTAGTTGCAAAAAGATCCAAATTTAAACCAGCATCCACACTTGCTGACGTGATGTTTAAGCTTAAAAAAAGTCACAGAGCGATTTATTCAGGAGCTAAATCATGGAATGGTACGGAAAGGGATAAAGAGGGAGTTTTTAACCAAGGCTCAGAAGCCAAGAATCAGACTGTATTTTGTCAGATATCCACTGAAGGAGAGCTGTGTGTCATAAAGGTCCAGGCGGTCGAGGCAGTTTGCCAACGTGGGAGCTATTGTGAGCATACAACCCATCACAAGCATTTGACAATTGGAAATGTTTTCACAATGAAGAACGAGTGCCAGTCTTTAGTAGTTTTTAGAGCCAGATACAATGTGACAGTGCAGTCAGACAATATCTTTTTTTGTTGTTTTTATTTAGGGAAGGTTGTCTGTACCAGCTTCCCCAAAGATTCGCCAATTGATCAGTGGAAATAAACCCCAAACTTTTCCCAACTATACCAACATTCTTTGATTATGTTATATTGGTTCCAGGTAAAAAAATTAAATAAATGGAAATACTGAAATCTTTCTTGTCCCTTGAAAAATGAACATTTTTTATTCATTGTTTTGCTCATCTTTTTTACCCATAGCATAACAATCAGTGTTTTTTTTTCCTGTCTTCTTTTTATATGATGCAGGGCCTTCAAACGGGACCATGTTCCTTTCATGGGGATTTGATAACAGCTAACTGGCAAGCTTGTCTGGCAGTTAGGATATTAAGGTATATCATTTACATGTGGGGCAACATGAAAACACCCTCTTTACTTCTTTTCATGCCTGCCAGCATCCCAGTACAACAGGTCCCAAGTGAAGCTTTGTTACACTCCACAAGCTAATGGGATTTTCTTATTTATTTATTTCCCCATATTGGGTTGGCCTGCATTTTCTGGCTAATTGTCCCTGCTTATGATTTGTTGGCTGGATGGAAAAAGGGAGATTTCAAACATAAGCGTTTAGAGTGCTGCTCCTACAGGCTTAACATGAGTGTCTCTGCAGCAAAAGCTGTAAAAGCAATGTTAACATACAAAATGTAAATGTCAGAGTCACCAGTTAAAGTTTGGTGTCTTTGATCTGTGGTAATGGTTTAAAATCTTCTTGTAGCTGACCTTAGCCCGCGTTTGCCTACATGTTTTACATAATCTTAACCTACTCACAGACAAAAAACATCATTTTTTAGGTTACACCACATGCTTATATCATTTCTCAAGATGTCATAACAGAATAAAAACTTACTTATGAGACCAAACCTCATTCAAGCAGCATAAGACATTCTTATGTGCATTCTCTGGTAACACACTGTGTCAGATTTGTGATAGGTCATGCAAAAGTTAATAGAAAAAGTAAAGAACACACAGGCAGAGACTCTTTCAATTAAAGGTGATATTTTCCTGACTGAACTGCTGAAAATGTAAAGCAATGCCTGGTAAAAGTTTCTGAAGTAAAATTTAGCATCCACTTTGACTGCCATCAATGAAATTCCATCAGAGGAGTGTCACATTTGCCATTACAAATGATGTACATCATAGATCATTAAATAAAAATGGCTTTTTCCTCCACTGTATCCCTTTACCTCACATATTCTGCACTCAAATAACTGCCTCAGCATCCAATTTACTGACGTACCTTGCTTCCATGCACTGGCTCCTCTCGAAAAGTGCATGTATCTCTGATATCAATACCCAAGTGTCAACCACTGAAATGAGTTTTTCACTTCTAAATAAAAAATTGTCAAAAGACTAAAAGATTTTATTTTTCAAGTTGGCGCGAGTGGATCTTTAATGCGCCTGTAAATGAGCTAACAAATCTCTTAGGCCGCGGTGCTGCATTGGTGAAACTGCAGAAAAAGGCTATCAGAGCGAGCAGATCTGCAGCGAAATCATGTACGTTTAACCAAATCTGTTACATCAAACTACTAGCAGTATATTTTTAGTTTCAGATATGAAACTGCTTGATCAATCTTAGTTTTTTCTGTCTTGGTTCATTGATAATATGACTTTGCATGTTTGTACTTAACCCAAACTTCTGTCGGAGGGAGAAATGTGAGGGGGGGAATTAAGTAATGGAGTTGGCAATGTGTAAAGTAAAGGGGTAATGACAGAGACACTAACAGATGCACCGTTCTGTGCTTTTCCTCCTCTTCCAGGGGTCTTTCAACCACTTCACATTCATGTTCAGTGCAGGCAAAGTGCTGCTGAGCTGTTTATGTGCGAAAAAGGGGCTCCATTCTGGGCCATTATTTCACTCTCTTGTTTAATTCCCTCCTTTTTCTGTCAGAGCTTCTAATCATAGTCTCTCTTCTCCACTACTGAATGACTGGATAAAGGTGGCTTGTTTCCTCTAAGCCACATGCATATCTAACATTTTGAAATATTTAAGGTTTATCTCAAACTGAGGATGAGGTCAGTTTTGCTTTTCTTGCAGCAACTTCAGTGGCCGCCTTTCTATTTGCACCTTCGCGTGGAGCGGAAAACTCTTAAGAGACTGGATCAGAGGCCAATTGCAGATTCTGCTTGTAATCTTCCCAGTTTGTATGCAGAGATGGAGGTGACGGCTAAGGGTTGCTCCTGGAATACACTTCAAAAAGGCAAAAGGAGATGCAGGGAGCACCACTTCCCCATTCTCTCTCATTGCCCTCATCTTTTTATCTTCTTTGCTGTGACAGGTGGTTGAGAGCGAAACAAGCAATTCTAAAAAAGCACTCAGAGAATAACAGAGCAGCGGAAAGTGGGCAATTAACAAGGAAATGCCATCTTACACACACCAAGCTTACAAAAGAAGATTCAGCAATTGTGAAGCATTACTTGATAACACCTGAAGCTCAGATATCTATATGGGATTGTGTTTACCCACAAATGTTCATTATCTCTCTTGTTCCTCAGATGAGAGCTCACTTCACAAGCCTGCTTCTCATCTTCATTTCTACAGGAACCTTATCACAGTTTTGGATTTCCCCCCCTTCTTTAATAAAGAAAAACTATGAATCACATGAATGCAATCTTTAAATAAGCACAGAAAAATCAAGATTGGTGAACATAGCCTCCTCTACACAAAAAAAAACTTTGAAAGGGCAACATAAGCTTATTATAAGCTTAATAATAAGCCTATAATTGCTTGCATAATTTAAGTAAATCATTGATGAGTTTCCAGCTGTCTGCACAACGCTGTGTACAATCTACATTTTCAAGACCACTGGCTTTACACGTCTATCGTTAATTTAATCCAGATATTATTTATATAACACGTGTCATACAAAAGCAGCCTGTGCTGCACACAATAACGGAGTGTTATTCACATCCAGAAATAAAGACAAGTGCTTGCTCTTCGTTTCATAAGCCCATTTCAGGGAAATTTTCTCACAATTCTCAGGACCGTAGCACAAGCAAGCCTTTTTTCCCCCCTGTCCTTTTTCCTCTTACATACAAGATTTTTCCATTAGCTCCATGCGTGCTCATGTCAGAGGAGTATAACAAATGAAAATCTGTTTCCCTTGTCTGATACTGTACCTCTACATTTTAATTCAATATTATTGGGGCTAATTTGCCCTTTATTACTGTGAATAAGTCAACAAAAAATGTTAAGTTATCAACAAGGTATCTTGCTAAGGCTAAGGTTTGTCTCCAGACAAATATTGTAGATCAGATTGTGTGATCCAGTCTACTGTACTAAAGTGCTTACAGAAAAGAGATGGGAGAACCTCCAGCAGACAGGAGATTGAACACTGTCAGATGTCACTGTTGACAGCTTCGTAAAGGGAACCAGCAGACTTTGGGAGCTGATGGACAGGCACCTTCTTTGCAGCATTATATCGCATCAAGCTGACAAATGTTTTCAACGATTGCTTCTGTTTATTCTCCTCTTTCTTATATTTAATACTAACATGTTGATTTGTAGAAAAATTCATGAAACAAAGACTGAGGCTATTATTTATTGAATTGCATGTTGTCAAAGCTTTCTCATCATGCAAACCAAGCAGTAACAAAGCTTTAAACACAGGACCGATCATCAGGTCAGCTAGAACACATACTGTACCTACAGTTTCCTGTTTGTTGTAGGTCACCCTAAAAAGACAGACTCCCTTACAAAGAACTTATCTGTGAATATTGGAAGGAATTTAAAGTTTAAGATTCCAGGTAATCATAAAACAAAAGCGATCTTGGAACATTTTTCATCTGTGCGTTTTAGTGAAGGATGACTTCTGTCTGAACACATCATATAAGACTGACCACTAAAATGCTTTTCTGTTGGAATTCTTTCTAAAGGCTTCTCCACAAGCCAACCCCAGTTCTCATTCTTAGTGACCATTGTCATGTTGGCTACATGCCTGTCAAAGGCTTTTTGTCTAAGAAAACTCTGCTTGCCATGGCAGTGAGATCTCAGAAGTCTGTAAGCAGCATGAGAATGATGGATGAAACTGTACTTTGGGGGACTATGAGATATTGTATCTTTTCCCCACCTTTGCTTTGAAATAATCCTGACTTTCAGGCTTATAGACAATTCCCTCAAACTTACTCTTCATGAGGTCTGACATACTATGAAAGCTCAAGAAATATGTGTTGTTCCAAATGATGACCAGTGAGCTCACAGGTGGATGGTCAAGCTGTAGAAGCATCTATGACAGGTGAGCATGATTTCAGCTCAGCAAAGAGGCATACTGAACAGTACGGATATATATGGTAATGACATATTTATGTTATTTTTTTCTTAGTGAAAAGGAAATGAACCCTGCATAGAGTTTTTTTTTACCCTATGGTGAAACATGTGAGAGCTGAGAAAAAGAAATGCACCGAATGTCTCTGAAAGTCTATCTAAAACAAAAAAAAAAGTCTGTTACAGATAATCAGTTTTCACACATGAACACCAATCGTCAAGAGAATGTGTGCAAAATTACGTCCTTACTTTGTGCACAGTTAGCTTTCTCACATGCGCTTCTCGGTGGGGGTTTCTCAGTGTGAGATGTATTCTCACAACCAAAAATCCCCCCAAGTGGTACCTGTGCAGAGTGCACTGAAAGAAGAACATGATGCAAAAAGTATGCTGCTTTTTTGCAACAGGACATTGAGAATCCACAGCGATGACAGTGTTTGTGTTGACACCAAAATACCTCATATTTTCAGATGCATATCGAACACATAGGCAGGCTTGAAGCCTTGACTCCTATCTGCCACTCACTGGCCAAGAATCCTCAGGAGGATTGCTTGATATATCTGTATATGGTTTTACTTGTTGATTATCTTGGGTTACTGCTAAGGAGCTGTAACCCCAGAAAAAAACAAATCCTGCGACGTCCCTCATCAATTCACACCACCATGAATGTTTGTAATGCCCTCATAATTTCTAAAAATAACTAAAACATGGTCTTATGGTGTGAAAAAAATAAAACACTTTCTCTTTTGCTTCTAAATTTCAAAATCATCTGCCTGAGACTGTGTCACATGATAAAATCTCCAGAATATATTATTTTATTCCAAAAATATCTATTTTAGTACCTGTTCAATGAAGGAAACGATGTGTTTGATATAATATGGTAACAAGATGGCAACAAGCTGAGTAAAGCTTATTCGACCCATTTGCCTCCCATGGAGCACCCAGAATATGTTTACTAAATATGTCTGTTGGAAAGTGCATTATTCTTTGGCTCGTGATTGTCACAGCGGGTAGATCAATGATGAGGAGCGTTCATAACTGCGAATGAATCTAATCATGTGTGGCAGATAACCAAAACTGACTTCCACAACAAGACACTATAGAGCATGCTTGTATTTCTACAGTCTTAATCCTTTACTCACTTTTTCTTTCCATATCCTTATTAATGTGTTGTGATGAGGCTACTACAGGCAATGCACTGATGAACTACAGCATTTAAACTTAACATCTTATACTGTGCATCAAGTTATTGAGGTCTCTTTTTTGCTAATTCTGATGTTTCTAGCTTACACGTAAAAGCGGTTTTTGTACTTTGATTATTTCACCAGCGTCTCAAGGTCTTTTCAAGTAACTGGTGGAATTGGATAAGTATCTGCTCTATACTGAACAAGTTGAATCTCAACAAACAACAAATGAATCTCCACAATGGTAGTCCTTTTTTCACATTGCACCTCAATGGTATGCAGCAACAGAACACAAAATCCAAGATGTTGTCAACAGACACATGTAGATTTAAAGGCCAACGCCTTTATGTTACCTTTAGATCCATCCAGTGTCTGAATTGTCCCCACAGGCTTCACTGGAGCAGTTCATGTTTTTTCAAATGTGGAAATATCAGTGGAATTCAAAAGTGCCACTCAAATTCATGTTTGCTGCTGTGTCACAGCACAGTAGTAGGGTAGTCCAGCATTTCCCCCTTTCAATCATTATTATCGTCATGTGCTTCTGTACCTGGATGTGTCTTTACCCAACTGTTAATCAACCCGTGGGTCACTGGGCCCTCTTTTCATCGGGATGAGCGGCAATATCACCCCCTGCTGGATATGTGGCAATGTGAATCTGTTTTTCCGCTCTAAAGGGATCGTGTCCAGGAGGTTGTCCTTGGCCATCAAGATAGATGTAAAATATATTTAACAGACACTGATTATGATGGCATTAACCATTTGTTTTAGGTTATTTAAATTGGGAGTCTGCTTTCAGGTTTTTAACTCCAAAAACTGAGAAGATTCAGCTGGAACATTGTGACATTTGTTCCACAAATGCTGAACACCTAATCTGCTCAACAGCAGCCTAAATTACATCCTGTTCTTTTAAAAAAGAAAAAGCTGTACAGTGTTCATATTATAATGAAGACATCAACACCTGCCCCATCAACTGGAGAGAGCAGAAAAACCTGCCAGGCAGCTACCACGCTTGTCTTCCGAACCCTGGAGGTTAGAGTGGCAGGTATACGGGGAACCTGGTGATCACTTTCCACATTGATCAGCTCCATTGAGCACTCCATTGAGCATCTGGTGGTCCGTCATTACGCACTGCCTCTGAAGTACCACTTTTTCACATCCTCTGCTGTGACTCAACCACAAGAGATGGTAGATGAGTTTTATGATTACAGAACCACAGTCATGCATCATTTACTTAGGCTCCCAAAACGATGGTACACAATCTCCCCGCTGATCTGGGTGTGATTGTGAAGGAACACATATGGGCTGGAGCTGCACATCTGGGTGTGCATCTGCGAGGTGATTTCCATGCAGTCTGCTATACCTATACATTTCTGTGGATAGTTTGCTTTTTGTTTAAGTGGGACTGTGTGTGTGTGTGTGCGTGTGTGTGTGTGTGTGTGTGTACATCAGTGGGTTGCAGGTGTGTGTCAAATTGTGTACATGTAGAATTGTGAGGGTGGAGACACAGGTAGACAGAGGGACACGCTGCTGCGTTCACACTATGTACGGCAGGGGTGCGGAAATACCGTTCCTGGCAACATACATGTAACATGTGTGCCTGGCAGGTGGTTTTGCAACACACCAACACTATGTGCCAGTTAGTAGTACCAGGAACCAGAGGGGAGCCATGCCAATCTCCTGCCAACACTATGGGGCTCAATCAGGGCAAAGAAACAACCATGAGTTGGGAGAAATGAATGTCCTTCAAAGATGGAGCCTTTTCTGAAGCATATTTAATCTGACCAAACAAAAATTGAATCACTCTATGTGTTGTTTTTATTCTATTTTTACACAATTGAAATTCACAAGGCCTCAGACCTTCAGGTGTGTGTATTTACCTGCTTGAATTCAGGCTTAAAGGTTTAGAGCACGGCACAACTCAACTATGTTATGCCAATTTGCACTTGTCCTTGTACCAGGATCCTAACACATTTCTATTTGTGTGTCGATGTGTGCTTGTTTCCTGGTCTCCTGTGGTGTACTGAGAGGCAAAGCAGTGTCTACTTGTGTGCACGTACCATGTTCTCATTACCACTAACAGCCTTGAGCCGGCCTCGTCATTAGAGGGAATTATTCTCAATCCAATCACCTATCAGTTACGCTACGCTACAGAGGCCCACAATCTGTCCTCATCCGATGGCAGAGATTTCTTTGTGATGTGTCCTGAATTGCAAAGGAGGAACAGGGAAAGAAGAGAGTGCAAGAACAAGGCATGCACAAGAATACTAACTTGCTGCGGTATAAAACTAATTGTTAGAGCGCTTAATATACAAGTTGCTGATGTACAAATATATGCCTGCGCAATATCAAAGTCACACTAATCCTTGTATTTGAGTTCACAGGGGCTGTTAAGACACAATAATGGGAAGCACAACTGCATAAATAACTAAATGTATACTACATACAAACATACATACATGAGCATGTGATGAAAAGACAAAGGGACAGTGCGTACATGATGAAGGAAAGGTGCATGAAAGTCCTCATTCAAAGACTGTGTGACTCAGCAGCCAATCAGCAGACAGGATTCAGTTGCGTAACTGGCGGCAACCTAAACATGGCAATCTACTCACATGTAGATTAAGCAGCAATATTTGGTCTCAGCAGATTAATTGATGGCCAAATGTGTGTCCACCTCACTAGTCTGGAAATAGTTCAGTTTTTATTAGAATATTGTCAGTCAAAATTCCTCTAGGGTTCTTTCCAAATATGGGTGCCATTGACAATACTTGGTATTGTTTGTCTGCTAAACATAAAATATGTAATTTGATTTAAGTCATTTAAAGTCACTTTAATTTTAAAAATGTCATAGTTTTTATATATATTTGTACAAAATATTAAAGATACTATTGAGGAAACTTTATTTGGTGTCTTATATGATTTATGTAAAGCCTGTGCATACTTTGACGTTGATCATGTCAAAAATGGCCATAGACTATTGCTGGGCAGTTTTTTTAAAGAATATGTTTGAGGCCCTTTAGAAATAAACAAGACCTATTGTTCTGAAACACTGTGTCAATGCACTGACACAGTTCAGTGTTCCTGGTGAGCAAGTTGGATTTGATAGCATTTTAAAAAGAAGAAAGAAAGAAAGAAAGAAAGAAAGAAAGAAAGAAAGAAAGAAAG
>JABUIW010000214.1:8212424-8296047 GCA_013363375.1 Menidia beryllina
AAAGAAAGAAAGAAAGAAAGAAAGAAAGAAAGAAAGAAAGAAAGAAAAATTATATTTGTCAGATTATTGTTATCTAAAAATGAAAAAAAAAAGTTTTGTTCCACAAAATATCAATATTATTGCCTAAAATTATCAAGTCATGCTCCTGACCTGTCCAGAGAAATCAGATGTGGATATTTAAGGATAAGAATATGTAAAAGGAATTCATGCCTTTGACCATTAATTCAAACTTAGGAAAATCTGAAAATGTCTTTCCTTTCTTCCTTGATGTTGCCTTTTTTGCTCTCTCACTAGTCCTCCCTGCATGTCTGTTCCGTTATGTCGGTGGCGGCAGCAGCTGTGCAGGTAGGGAATATGAATTACCTGGCAGGCAGCCGCTGTTCTGCTTGGAAGACTGCTGACAGCATGGTGAGGATGGATGAGGACAGACAGGAGAAAGATGAGACTGACAGATCCAGCCAGTCTTCATCCATCCATTCATCCATCCATCCACTCCTTCCTCCCTCTTTTGAATACTCTGTACATACCTCTCCATTTCCAGTTAAAACGACAGAAAATGAAGCAGAGGGCACTTGAATAATCACCTCAAACAAATCGATTTTAAAGTATATCATAGGACCTCAAATTCAAGCCATAGAATACAGAGCATTCCGAGGATTGTTTTTATAATCTTTTTTCACATCTACATTTAATTGCTAGAATACCACCCATTTCATATTTTTGTGTTTAAAGTGCAGTGCAGCAGGTTGGTGCTTTGTTTAGGGAGAAAACAAACTGGGTTCAGTCAGTTCCTTTCTAACTTCCACTGTGTCTTGATTCAATGTCTTTGAAACAACATTTAAAACTCTAATAAAGCCCATGGTCTGAGGTGTTGTAGGCTGTGTATTTGTTGGACTCGTGACTTATTGAAAGAACTTTTGCCTATATTAGCTGTTGATTCGATATGTGAGACATTGGTGTATAATTGTAAAACATTTGCCAACATTTTACAGAGACTGTGTTCCACTTTCACCGTGCCTGCTCTACTTAGGCTTATCGCTTTGTGCAGCCCTTTAAACAGACTCATAACTCATAACCCAGTTTAGCTACAAAGTGGGGAGAAACAGGAAGAAATTGTTAAAGAAAACAGCTTTTCCACCCCAGCCATGACTGCTGGAGGTAGACAGCAATAACGCAATGCTAGAAAGGACACTATATACATATGGTTCCGGTTTGTATAGCCATATTTTCAATCAACATGATTTTCAGTGTCAAATGTCAGTGTCTCAACACCCTTCTGATGCGCAGGAGAGTGTGACTAAGAGAAGAGATTGAGGTGGTGGTTCTTTTACAGAATATACTCTCCTATTATTCTGTTTAATGCTCTGCTTCACTATAGAGCAGAAACACATTTACACTTAGACTGGGGTTAATACAGCGGAATACATCAACAAAAAGACTGAAAGTCTGTGAAAAAATAATTATGCACTTAAGTTGCAAAAAGGTATTTGAAGCTGAACTATTTTAAAGGTCTTTCCCTATTTAATTTATTCTTTTTCTAATCTTTGTTCTCTTTATTGGTCCTCTTCCTGTTCAGTCTTGCTGTCCTAAGTGCGACTCCAGTGCCAATAAGCTGAGGCAAGGGTATCAGACAGAGCACCCAAGCAGGGATCCATTAGGCAAAATCCAATTTCACACAGAGGCAATTTCATAAATATGGAGTACGGGCCCGCTTTAAGCTGTGCTTGACTAGCTTTTAGAGGAATACACAAAACTGCAAACAACAAGTCTCCACCTGGGCGCTCCTTTGAAGTTATAGCCAGAGTGTGTGGAATGGATCAAGACACATTAGGTTGTCATTTTAACTGTTTAATAATGAAGAGCACAATAAATAACTCTTTTACTCAAATGATACCTCATGGACGGGCAAGTTAACTGACAGGGATGTTGAAGATGATGATGGTGAAGATGAAAAGTCACTTCAGTGACATGGATGAGTCTGACCACACCAGGTGAATCCCAATTCAGCACTGATAGCATGATCCATCCTGCTTTGTATCAATAACACAACCTGGTGTTGCTTCAATAGAGTGGGAGTGATTTTTGAAACAGCGCTGTACCTTTTTAAAAGCATTGTTGCTGATTCTCAAGTTGATACCCGCAGAATAATGCACCGCATCACAAGACTTATATTAGATCAGACTGGACACTTCAAAGGAGACGAGTCTATTCTCAACTTTGGCCAACTGGAACCGACTGAATGGCCACTGTGAATAGCTGATGACAGAAGAAGCGGACTGTCACCAAGTTGCTTGCACTAGATTCTAAAAGGCCGACTCTTCTCCAAAAGCTTGACACACTGTTTATTTCAAAAAGTGCGTTAGTAAAAAACTGATGTTTTATGAAGTACGGGTCAGTGGATGAGAAATATGGGAGAAAAGTCAGAAATAAAAACCACAGTTGAAGCAACGTTTTTAGAAATTTGTCATTATCTATTCATGTTGTAGAGAATACCAGATTTCAGTAGAATATAAAAAGACAGGGTCCCTCTACTGCCAAACTGGCAATATATGAGGCTGTTCTGAAGACAAGAGGAAGGAGTACAAACCTAAATGGTTGTGCGGTATTGCAGCTATGTAGTAACGCTGTTAAAAAAAATTTGTACAATCCAACATAAATCATTGAAAAAAGCTTAACTCTATTTATCTGGCTTTAAATGAAGCCTTTACCTTATCATGCTCCCATATTTCTAACCAGAGGGGGAAAAGGTTGCCAACCGTTTATGCTTTTTACAGATCATAATACCGGTATTTCTGTAGATCACATAGAGATTACAGGTGGCCAAACACTGATTATTTCTAAATCTAAAAAAAAACTTTTTTTAAAAAGATGCAGACATTTTGAGCTAGGAAGCACTGGTAAAGAATTTGTAAAACAGGAAATGCCCCGCATGTTTATTTCCACAGTCGATGACCTATTTTCTTCTAAATGAACTTGAGCCCTCTGAGCAATTTGGAGAATCTAGAATGTTAGCAGCGTGGGAATACAGAGAGACTGAGTGCCAGAGACGCTGCAACATCAAGGTGAGGTAAAACAAGTGAGAACACTCCATGTTTGAAGCCTGCAGCATCTTAGGCTGACCTCATTGGTTTGCATTCTCTTCTCTAAAACAGAAACTGTATCATCTCTCTTCATGACCCTGAAGCCATTTCTTTTTCTCATCTTGAAGCTTCAAAAGAAAGGAACTTTCCACCACAGTTCTACCATTCTTTAGAATGGTCTGTACTAAGTGGGTCGATCTCAATTACTAACTTGAGGCTTTTAAAAGGAAAGCCCACAACCCATTATATGTATTCTTCTATACATCTTTGCATCTTCTTTAGCGAAAACTTAAATATTTTTTCTACCTTCATGTGTCCTTTCCCTCCAAATGATGTTGTTATTTCTGCTATTTGTTTTTTGCACCTTTCTGTACTTTCTCCTCTGTTCATGTGTCCAAAACAGGCACACACAAATAGATTTCATTTTCTCACTCATCAGTTTCATATTCAGTAGAAGTGCACTTCTTTACTGTCACTTTCATTATTGTGCGTCTTTGGCTGCAGCGAAAACAACATTTTTAAATGCAAATGATTAATTGAGGGAGTGTCTGCATTTATTCATAATAGATATTGGAGGGAAAACAAGGTTTTTGTGTATTCAAATAGTTTAAAAGCATAAAAGTAGATTGGGTGTATATATATATACACATATATAAGGCTTACATGTGCACTCTTCTGCCTTTAAGTGCACACAGAGCTTTAGTTGAGCAACTCCTCATAGTTTTGTGCATCTGGCCCCAGGTGTTCTCCACAGACCACATGTATGACTATTTAACGAGTGATTTTAATTGAATGTGAGAGTACACAGCTGTCTGTGTCATGGTGTGTGTACAGCTGAGGAAGGTGAAGACTCAAATACAGATTCACAGAAGAGGGATGAGGTGGGAGGATGAGTAGAAAATGAAACTTCCTGACTTGCTCGTACAAAATGAAGCCGCTGCTATTGAGTGACTCCACATCCGAAAGCATGAACTGAGGCTGGGAGCTCGGGCGGTGCACAGAAATAATGAGGATGGTGCAACCTGAGAGAACCAAGGAGCCGAAATATTCACTGGGACAATCAAAACAAGAGGCCAGAGGAAAATCCCGATGGAGCGCTTAAAGAAACCCAATCAACAAATATAAATGGACGGTATACTGGTGAAAACACATGACATAGTAATAGAACGGACAAGGTCATATCAGAACAGAGTGAACCCCAAGGATCATCATAGAGATAGCTAAACTAAAAGAAATACTGATGATGCAACAAACATTAAAATCATTGCCAATAGAGGTCAGTCTTCTTGTTTTAGCTTTGTAGTGGATTGGCCACATCTCAAGTGTATGTCCCACATTTACCCCTATAACAGAGGAGAAACGTTTTTCTTAGGTTAAAGCCAGCTATTTGTACAGAATAGATATCAAACCAGGCTGTGTGCATAATCACACACCAAAAGGCCTTGAACATCTCCCCTGCTTTCTGTCAGCTTTGATATTTTGATGATAGAGTTCACAATCAGTGTGCGGTGTAATGAGACAGGACCAATTACTCCTGCTGTTTCAAAGAGCAACCGAGATACAGGGATGGCCTGAAAAGAGAATAAGTAAGTAGACTAAAAGTTCAAGCTTCCTCTAACAGCATCATGTGAAGTGCTAAGGGACTTTCTGGATAAATACAAGTAATGGCAGCAAGCCAATCTTTGAGATATCATCACACCAACCCACTCACAAGCTTATCAGCTTTGTTACACACCTTCTTTTTTTGTTGTTGCTCTTGGCTCCTAAATGTGAAAACTATGGTGGCCCAAAGGTGTGAAAGAATGCAAAATCTGCAACACTACTAAAATGCCACAAAATAAGTACTTTGTGCGTGAGGGCATTAAAGGACAATCCATATTGTTTTATGTGTACTGTTTGTCCAGATCCCAGCTGCATACACCTGAAGTGACACTAGACACACATTGCTACTTATTTCGTTTGGATTTCAGTAAGAAAAAAGTGTTCTGAGATGAGGAGTTTCGTTTTAAACAACCTTATTGAATATTGCTACAGTTGTGGTCAAAAGTGTACATACACTGGTAAAAAATCATAATGTTATGGCTGTCTTGAGTCTTCAATAAGTTCTACAACTCTTATTTTTCTGTGATAGAGTGATCGGAACACATACATGTTTGTCACAAAAAACAGTCATAAAGTTTGGTTCTTTCATAAATTTATTATGGGTCTGCTGAAAATGTCACCAAATCTGCTGGGTCAAAAATATACATACAGCAACATTAGTATTTGGTTACATGTCCCTTGGCCATTTTCACGGCAACTAGGCGCTTTTGGTAGCCATCCACAAGGTCCTGGCAAGCTTCAGGTCGAATGTTTGACCACTCTTCTTGACAGAATTGGTGCAGTTCAGCTAAATGTGATGGTTTTCTTGCATGAACCTGTTTCTTTAGCACTGTCCACATGTTCTCAATGGGGTTTAAGTCAGGACTTTGGGAAGGCCATTCTAAAACCTTAATTCTAGCCTGGTTTAGCCATTCCTTTACCACTTTTGATGTGTGTTTTGGGTCATTGTCTTGTTGGAACACCCAACTGCGCCCAAGACCCAACCTTCGGGCTGATGGTTTTAAGTTTTCCTGCAGAATTTGGAGGTAATCCTCCTTCTTCATTATCCCATTTACTTTCTGCAAAGAACCAGTTCCACTGGCAGCAAAACATCCCCAGAGCATAATACTACCACCACCATGCTTGACAGTAGGCATGGTGTTCCTGGGATTAAAGGCCTCACCTTTTCTCCTCCAAACATATTGCTGGGTGTTGTGGCCAAACAGCTCAATTTTTGTTTCGTCTGACCAGAGAACTTTCCTCCAGAAGGTTTTATCTTTGTCCATGTGATCAGCAGCAAACTTCAGCCGAGTCTTAAGGTGCCTTTTCTGGATCAAGGGCTTCTTTCTTGCACGGCAGCCTCTCAGTCCATGGCGATGTAAAACACGCTTGACTGTGGAGACTGACACCTGTGTTCCATCAGCTTCCAAATCCTTGCAGACCTGCTTCTTGGTGATTCTTGGTTGACTCTTGACCATCCTGACCAATCTCCTCTCGGCAGCATGTGATAGCTTGCGTTTTCTTCCTGATCGTGGCAGTGACACAACTGTTCCATGCACTTTATACTTGCGTATAATTGTCTGCACAGTTGCTCTCGGGACCTGTAGCTGCTTTGAAATGGCTCCAAGTGACTTCCCTGACTTGTTCAAGTCAATAATTCGCTTTTTCAGATCCACACTGAGTTCCTTTGACTTTCCCATTGTAGCTTTTGTAGCTGAGTCTAATCACTGGGTCAAATGAGCCCTATTTAAATGGGCTCATGAGAAGTCAACTGCTGTAGTCAATCAGAATCACTTAGAAGAAGTGAAGAGGCCATGACATGAAGCTAATTTGATTGACACAACTCGCTACATCACCAAAATTGACATATTTTGTTGCTGTATGTATAGTTTTGACCCAGCAGATTTGGTGACATTTTCAGCAGACCCATAATAAATTTATGAAAGAACCAAACTTTATGACTGTTTTTTGTGACAAACATGTATGTGTTCCGATCACTCTATCACAGAAAAATAAGAGTTGTAGAACTTATTGGAAACTCAAGACAGCCATAACATTATGATTTTTTACAAGTGTATGTACACTTTTGACCACAACTGTATACGAGTAAAGGCACAGTCAACTTTCAGACTGATTTGGACTTTGAATCTTAAACAAGTAGGAATTTTATGAGCAATTAATCCAATATCATCAAGCAATGGCAACAACATCCATGACTCATTATTGAATATAATCAAGAAAACAAAAGTCTGAATCACATTGTAACCCTCTACCCAGACCTGTGTGTCTTATGCAGTTGTGAAAGTATCAGTTTTGCTTTATCCAGAAACAACCTTGATGCTAGGCATTCAACTTGGTGGTGATAAAAGTAGAGCTGTGCAATAATGGTTAGTAATCTTTTTTGATGTACATTGCAAGTCAATTTCCTGGGAAAAGTAAGCAATTATTTAAAATTGCACTGATGGCTGCAGCCTTGTGAAATGCAGCAGTCTGACTTCATTTGCTACCCCTTTTTATAGCTTCTGTCCCGTCTACAATTCAGCCGACTTATTTTCTTAAAATCTACAATGAGTGCATAGTGTAAGACTGTACCACACATTTGTGGTGTATAAAAAGAATGGATACGGGGAGGAGAAACACCTCCAGAAATCCACCTGCATTGAAATGAGGTGTAATCACTGAGCACTCTGATGTCATCGCTGCTTTGTTCACTTATTCAAGCAGACATTACCCCGGTGAGCACCGCTGCCGCTGCATTGAGAACCTGTCACCCTGCCTTCTCCACTGCCCCACACCTTTACTATAATAACTGTTATTTCTCCCCTTTGTTAAATGAATAATGGCTGACAGAAGCTGCTGAAAAAAAGTTTCCAACTTGACTACTCTTTATATGAATAGTCAGTCCAAAAAAGGTTTAATGGTTTAAACATTTTCTTTTAAAAAAAGGTTGCTCTGCGTTACTCGGTCATATCTCATCACCCCGAAACAGTGAAATTTAGTTTGGTTACCACACGTATTCCTGTGCTTTCCTTGTTTTTAAGAACTGGAGGCTATTTGAGCCATTAATGGAAAGGGGAAAACAAAATGTGTCCCCTTGACGTTTTTACAATCACACTGAGGACACGAGGAAGCAAAGAAACGCTGCTGTTACTGTCACAGGCAGAGGCCGATAAGGCGCTTAGAGAGAGAAATTAAATCAGGCAGTGTTGTAATGAGCTGAGATGAACTATAAACATGCTTAACATGGTTTAAAAATAGCAACATTTAGAGTTTTGGGGGCTTTCGGGCCTCTTTGTACAGCGAAATCTTTACCAAATGAGGTTGAGGGATGGTCTCAGTGTAGTTCAAAAACAGAACCGAAGCTAGGGATCAGATTTAACAGTAGCCTATGGTAAAATATTTACTTGGCCTAGATTCATATCTAATGAGCTTAAAGAAACCCAGTTATGTAACTGAGCCAAAGTTAAATGTTTAATGTTGTGTTGTGAACACACGGCAGAAAACTTCGCTCATCTTTAAATGGCTTCATCTCGCTTTATTTCATACAAAGAATCTGTTGTGCTTGTAATCATGCTCCTAAGCTTTTTCAATATGCAACACTCTCCAGGCCACTCTCCAGGCCATCTTAATGTGAACTGACCAAAGCAATCAATTTTAGAGTCACATCATATTAGTCTCCAACAGAAAACCACCTGCTCAATGTCTTCAAATATTATACAGTGTTGTTGCCATCCTTCACGTTGCTGTGGTTGTGAGACTCCAATAGTGTCCCGATAAGAAGGAAATTCTCCTCCCTAACTTTACAAGGCCGGTCTCAGAGGGTGCTCTTTGGTGATATGAGCTGCGATGAACAATTGTTTCCCTACTTCTTTAATTAGCCGCAAGGATGTCAGTTCCATTCATGTGGTTTCTTTTAAAGCCTGACACTTAAGGGGACCAGACCTGCACTTATCTATGCAGATCTGCACCCAAGGGCCAAAGAGAGAAACCCGGCTGGTAACAGAGCCTGTGATGAGCCTAATAATCCAACAAAATCTGTCATTTTAATGAAAGACTTCTTTGATTGTGTTTTTTTTTACCCTCCCTGTTCTTTCTTTTCTTTTTTGCGTTTTGTTCCTTGGCCATGTCTCTGCCACCAAAGACAAAGTGGCAGAGGATGAGTTGCCCTGAGAATACTAAAGCTCTGTTGTTCCTACGGAGATGTTGCTTAAAAGAATCTGATTATAAAGTCTTGCTTTTCTTGTGTCAGCAGCTTCTGCTCCTCTTATCAGAATTTAACTTGTTTACAATCTTCAGCAATCGGTCACCAAACTGTTTGATCAAAAACAAAGAAAGCGTTGCTATAAGTCCTGTTATAATGACTTGTGCTTCTGCATGCGAGTCCTTAAACACTTTTTAAAATTTGACTAATGATCATTTAGACATGATCTGATACATCATGAATATATCTAAAGTAGAAATTGCATATAGCATATATACTGAACTTTTGTCTACTGTTCAAGAAGGAAAATCTGTGATCTCACCTCCCCATTACCTCATCTTCCCTCTTTGCGTGGTGATTTCACTTTCCTACATAGTTGTTCCCTAAGTCCTTTAATTTTTAATCATGTTGTCACTACTGTGATCCAATCGTCCTCTTGAATTTTCCTGTAGACTGACTCTTATTATTCTCCATACTCTCCAATCTTTGTGTTTCAGAACATACCGTATTTTGTGTGTTTTAGTGATGCAATGTTACTTGCTGTTCAAAACCAAAAATGGTTGATTGCTTTACTCATCAAAAGCTATTTGTGCTTCACATATTGCGAAAACAGTCTTAAACAGGGTCAATTTTCAGTAGAAAATCTAGAAAATATGTTAATCCAATACTCTATTCACAGCTTTTGCTGTCCACATCTGGTTTCCAAGTTAATTGAAACTTGATGACATTGTTTACACCTTTGCATGTGCAACATGCATAGGCCAGTAGCATGCTAATCTAACTGAATTTATTGAGTGAGCAGCAACTTTTACCTTGTACTCATTCCCCTGTTTCTCCTTCAATAACATATCATATCAGTACAGGCAGATATTCAGACCATTAAGCGCAAATATTTGCTTAAAGAAAGCAACTGAAAGGGTAAAGGTTGCAATGATTTGTGGAACTGGTAATCATTATGATATTTTTAGAGCTGGGTTTATGAAACACCACATGTAACCCAGCTCTTTAAATTGCATTTCTATTTTTAAAATAAAAATCAATATTCTACTTCGACTGCTCGATGTATCAGAGATGCTGAAGAGCTGAACGGTTAGCAGAACTATAATCCAATGAACCTGTGAGTAAAACCTTTCCCCAGAGCATGTTTTAGAGCTCTGCTGCAAGTTATAGCAGAAAACCATAGTTACGCTTTTCCAAACTACACAGTTGTGTGTGTGTGTGCATGAGTATGAGTTGTTGGGGCCATATCAAAGCTTATCTTTTCTATTCTAGACAAAGCCTCAGTTATAGTCTTCACAGACTGCACAGGGAAATCTTTACACCACCTGAATACTAACACCACTCACCTCAACATTTAATTACTTATCCCTCTCACTAAACAAGAGCTGTGATTGAGCTTAGTGGGTTTTTTATGTTGATTGCAAAACATCTTTGAAAGCAATTTAAGTCCTCCCTTGAAACGTGTGCAGTAAAAACAGAAAACGATGTGATTTTCCATCATCTCGGTTTCAGCTGGAATGTGTTTCTAATTGTGTGTTAACAGGGAACATAGTTAAAAAAAAAGCAATTTTAATTTATTGGAAATTCATGAGATTCAAGCAAAAGCAATTAGTATGTGAAGCCTTTGGTATTAGCATGTGCTGTATGTTTTAACAATGAAGGCAACTCTGCCGTTTCGACCAAATTCATCTTGCTGCCCAGGATTAACAAGCAACAGTAAACAACCCTGAAATAAAGTGACAGTGCTCTGGCAGTTACAAATTAGGTGGCTGCTGTGGTTGTGCTCATTCACTCCAGACTTAGAAAAAAAAATAGATGAAATGATTACTTACTTATCATAATTGTTCTATTACATTTTATTGTTGAGTTTATAAATGTTTTTCTTATTTTTACTTAAATAAATTGCTACCACTATGTTATAACAGCATGGGAGCATAGTATGGCAATTGATTATTTACAGATCTCTGAGTGAATTTTTGTTATCCTGGGAAACTGCACACTTGGAATGCACACCCTGCACCCTTCTGAGGATATGTGTGTTGATGTATGTGGATTGTTAGTCTTATTTATAGTCATAAAAGTTTGGAAACAGCATGGTAATAAATCATACAGACCACCTCATGAAGATGTTGCACATTGAGTCTGTGTCTTCAAATAACACTTCACTTTTCAGCTGTAATAGACGGCCATGACAGACACCTGTTAGCAACATTCATTTCTCATCTTTATGCACAACGTAGCACTGAATGTTTCCACATACCTGAGTGCTCATGGGGTTACGCAGAAGTCATGGCCTCACTCATTTTTGTAAAAGGGCCTGTACAGCTTATAGTGATAATCCAGGACAGGTTCGGTACATTTTCTCTCACATGCACTTCAACAGTCCAACTACTTGTTTTAAATATTTTATGGGATTAAACAACCAAACTTTTCCCACTTTCTACTGAATCCGCCCAATTTGTAACACTGTATCACAACTCCTTGTGCTATTATCTACTGCGTGGTAAATAATGTGTTGACTTTGCGCCTACTCAAACTTTAGTGCTGACAAAGCAGTATTCTCCTCTTCCGGTGAACATCCGCAGTCTTAATGCAACATGCCTGGGCAGCTAAAACTACAATAACCATCTGTTACTGAACCTGAGCATGGCACCAAATTTTATATAAACAGTCCATTTATCATGGAAATAGAAATAAAAGCAAGCAATGAAACAATTATTAGAAGGCGGGGATCCTCTTTACAAAGATCTTCTTTTTTATTAAACATTTTCTTTCAAACATCCGCAAATGTGTAATTAAACCACCCAGGTGGGTCTTAAACACAGTTGCACACACGTCTGTTGGCCTTCAACTACAATGTGACTCAACCCACAGGGATGCAGGGATGCTCTGTCTTTTAGGCTCTGTTTGCTCCTCACCCCGATAAATAATTCATTTAGCACAGCATGAAAAACGCATGTCAATTAGCCCGGCTTTTTTTTTTTAAGCGGCAGGTGTCCCTTCATGCTGGCGAGAGAAATTATGTAGAGAAACAGTGCATTATTTAGCGTTTCTGGACATAACTGCACAGTATAACTGGCCACATCACTCATTCTGTTTGATTTTAGTAGGCCTCTCGTATCTTTTTCTTTTCCAATGTAAGGATGGTTTCAAAGTGTCTCTGCTGTATGCTGCATTGTTATTACTTTGATTGACTTCAGTTTCCATCACATCTTAACAAGACCTCATGTTTTATGTACTGTTACTAGCAAATGCAATTGCTTAGGCTCTTTGGAAACTGGTCCGTTTTCCTCCTTTTGGTACCCGCAATCATCTCAATCAGCCTTGGAACTTTAGAAATTATATATACTCTAGTCAAAAAGTAACATATGGGAACCATCTCTTCTGTCCACAACATGTCCAGAGTTAACACATTTTAATCCCATTTAGTGGATCTGTGCATGAAATATCATTATTATTTTGGAATTATACAGCAGCAACTTTATCTTAAATTAGATAAAGAATGTCATGTAGCTTTGAGACCAGTTCCTTCATCAAATTCCCGTGGTTTATAATCTACATTTTTTTCTTTACTTCTGTTTGCTCAAGAGAAAGTTTGAGTGGAAAGTTGTAATAGCCATAAAAAAAGAAAAAAGTATAAGGTTAAATTTACCAACGCTACACTTTAATCAAAGCTGGATTTGCAGGCACACTGCTCAAGACATAAGGGTCTACCTGCGAGTTTCTGTCAGCAAAGAACTTGACGAGTAGCACTGTTGCTTAGTTACAATGCCTTAAGCAAAATCGTGACTCTGATGGCCATGGGCTGCTCTCAGGTACAATTTTCTCCGCCAAACAGTATCTGATATTTTGTTTATGAAGAAATGCATCTTCTGTTTTATGACAAAGACGTATTTTGAGAAGAATATTATGAAATTACTTTTTAATTTCACAAACCATTTAGTTGATTCTGATGGCCAAATTGCTTCAAGAAAATGACCCAGACATTTTTCCTCTTTCTGAAATTTTCAATATTTCAGTTACTTTATCTTTATGTAGCAAGTACTTGTTTGCTGCTTTCATGTGATAGCAGAAATTATACAAATTGTAATAAAATAATAAGAATTTAAGAAAGCAGGGGGAAGCTGGATATGTATTAAAATCAATATTAGCAATCTTAGGAGTACTGAGTTTGTAAGAACAATTTGAAGTAGTTAAACAAGTGTTGGTGGAAAAATGAGTTTGAATTAAATGTATAACGCTTGTGATAGCATTCATTTTGTTCCAGCCTGTAAAAATCAATGCCTTGTTTATTCCAGTCATGAGCCCTATAAATTGTTGCTCTTGACTGTGTGACTCACTGCGTGGGAAATGATCTCAGATGTTAAATCATCACAAATAGGGCAGTTGTGTGAACATCTCGATCTAACAACTAATTAGTCTTTAATTTATTCTTTACCATAAATGTTCTCACAAAACATGATTTAATCATGTTCTTTTACAGAACGGAAATATAGATACAAAGAACGGGGGAGTAAGGTGCTGTTTGATGTGGGGACAATAAACTGTGTTGAATCCGTATCAGAATCACTGCAGATATTAAATTATTATTGTTGTTGTTATTGTCCTCCTCCAAAGTCTTGTTGGTTAATATACATATATTTGAACTTTAGGTTCTAAGCTTTTAAACCTCAGTTCAGGTTTGGAGCATGCCCCTGTTCCCTGCTTATTCTCACAGATTTAGAGAGGAAGTTGTTCTTACCGTCCACAACTATGATGCAATCAGTGACATTGCAAACAATCTACACTCGGGAATAAGAAGGGAGGTATCCTGATTTAATGCACATCCACTGCACACCAATTCACATTGAACATATGTAAACAAAAAACAATTTAACAAAAATATCAATTCGATTTGCCAGTCAACTTTTCCTCTGCAGGTAAGACAGCTGAGGCTCATACATACAACCTCCCTAGAAAAACAAAATACATTTTTTCACAGAGATACATCCACAGGGTTTTTAAATATAATGCAAATCATACGTTTATGATGTCGTCATTTGAAGCACCATTTAAGTAAAAGATGTGAATACTTGAATACAAAGACATGAAAAAACAACTCTTGTTTACCTCAGCTTAAAATGTTCTAAACAATTCAAATTTCCTGATTAAAAAGTTTATATGAACTTCTGTTTAACAACTGAGCTTGACAAGTGTACAGTAAAACGTCAAAAGTTAAAACACTGAGCAGAATGTAATATATGTAACAGACATTAAAGGCCTTAATAGACTGCTACCACATTTTTCCTTCATGATGTTGTAATTATTGTATTTTGAAGTCCTCAGAGATCGTACTTCTTACTTGTGTCATAACTGGAATCAAAGGGGCTGGACAGATGGGCAATGACTCTTTAGCCCTGCTGACTCGCTCCTCTCGTTTGGTTTTCTTTCTGTCTATAGTGGAAAAGGCTGGTGGCGTCAAGCTCACCAGCATGACGAATAGCTTCAGCAAACAACTTGACCACCTACAAAATGGAGAAGGAAGTTCAGATTTTTCAGAAAATACAATAAAGCTACAGTACCAAATGTTAGTCAGTAAATGCCATTTTTCATCAAAAAAAGGGATCAATAATCTGACCTGGTAATTCGTGATGAGGGGAACACCATGATCAACAGCCATTCTGCGGATAAGGAAGTTGTCTTTAAGGTGTCGGGTGTTGTTATTGGGCAAGTTGACAACCAGGTCGATTAGGCCTTCACTAATCAATCTATCAACATATACAAACACAAAGTCAAAGACAACATCACAAAATTAACTCAAATTTTAATCTCCATCAGCAATATCCTAAGTCTCAGTCTCAGGGTTGTTCATACTACTGATCCTATCACAAACCACCATGCGTTTGGCTCTAAAAAAGCAAAGATTTTATTTTAATTATACAACTTCCAGGGTGTTGCACTGATGAATAAAATAAAGCTATCGCAAAAAAGGCATATAAATGTTTATTATGTCCATATTTCGAGTAAACAAAAAAGGGTCATGAGATCCAACCAATGCTGAATGAAGTGGTAAGTTAGCAAATCCTTGGCCTTCTAAAATTAACAATGGCTCAAATCGTAGTTTAAAGCTTCAATCAAAATTTCCATTAGTTTTTTTCTTTACAGGAAGCATATGTTTACTTGTTCGAGGTATTGCTATGAAAAAGAAAAAAAATCAGAGGTATTTTCAGAATTGTTGATACTGCTTATTAACTGTTGTGTTTTTTTTCTATTTTAGACAACTACAGTTTGTTCACCCATTCTACTGCTAACATGATGACTAAAAGTAGTTTGCATCAATTCCGTCACAGCAGCATCCTTGGTAAGCCTTAGGCTGCTTGTGGGTGACAATTGCATTCAACAAGGAATGTGATTAAGAAAAATGGCAGCCATAGCAAATGACGTCATACGTCTAATACTCTGTGTTTGATGCATGAAAACAGAACATTCAGATGTATATGGGCTTTCTTACATCAGCCTGTAAACTAATCATAGATCAGCCTTAAAATAGTTCCACACTGCAGAGGCTTCACACTGACCAAGAACAAACACAAGGGTTTATGGTTTTTAGAATTAATCATTTTTACACATTTTAGCAGCAAACAATTATGTTCTGTGATACAAAACAGAAATATAAGGAATACATTATCAGCCCCCGCAAACCCTTTATTTCCTCTAATGTTATAGAGCTAAGATGCCTGTTTGTGAGTGTGTGTTTTTGACTCCGGCTCTAAATACACCACATTTTTCTATTCAAAAGCCTGAACACAGAGGTATGGGGATACACACTAAATTGCTCTTTTTATCTGATTTAAAGAGATTCATGAGCTGCTTGAAAGGTCTGCACCTTAGGTTTTACTTTAATTTTTAGCTGTAAGTTGCTGCTGCTCAGGCGCCTTACGGAAGACATTTCCTACAGTTACAAGTTACCCTCGTTTAATGAATGAGGCAACCATGAGGACAAGGATGGCAATTCTAATCTGCTTGCAAGGGCACTGTTCTTCTAAAAATCTGCATTTGTATCATGACATGGTTCTTTGGAGAGGTCTTAGATACTTTTATCTTTAAATAATCTTTTGCATGTGGAAGGTCCTAATGCAGTGCTCTATTGTCACTGTTAACTACCAGAAACTATTGGTGACCGTGTATTGTTGCCGTCCACAAATTCACAGTGGTCTGAACATGGCTTAAGGAGCTGTCCAGTAACAGAAAATCCAAATTGGATTTAATCATGAAGAAAATAAATCAACAGAATGCAAGTACCACCGTCAAGAAACTATGCTAAAGGTTTGTTTAAAATGGCTCCTCATACCTTTTTTTCTGGATACTGGCTTTTCCGACCACCCAAAACTTAACTTCTTTTGCTCTGACATAAGTATTTCCTCATTCTCCCTGTCAGAGCCTTTTTTCTGTTCAGTGAAATGACTCTTGACTTCAGAGTGGGTTAAATCTTCTTTGATCATGTCAATATCGTATAGGGATAATGAGAGGGTTTGGCTTTAGATCTTAACTCAGTCTCCTCTGCTAATTAGGTATTAAAATTTTTAATCCAATGAAACACATCCCCACTTCCACTGACCTTTTAATACCGGGCAAGGTGGTGTCTTGATCTTTATCAGTGGGCCAGGCCACAGGAATGGCAGGAACATCATTGGCACACAGCCAGGCAGAGGTTGCTTCAGTAGCATAGAGCTGGATGGGAAACAAGGCAACATGTGGACACCAAGAGAATGTTAAAAAATAGTCAGTAGACGAAGGGAGACCTCTGAATCTTTTAAAGAATTAAGGTTTAAAACCACGGAAGAAGCTGTTCAATATTGTGTCTGTCCTGCAGTGTTTGAAACACACAAACTTGCAGCACTCACCTTGAAGCCTTCCTCTTTCAGTTGGTGTGCAGTGGCCAGGAAATTGGGTCTGAAAGATTGCTGGAGGAATGCGAAGCAGAAGATCTTGAAAGGTCAAACCATCTTAGAAGTCTGGTCAAAAAAGCTAACAAAAACTGATTCTTCCTAAATTGTTTTTTTTTCTTTTCATCTATAATATTTTTTACAGATAATGCAGGTGACAAGATTCATCATGTTTGTACCATTTTACTATTTAAGGTGTGCTCTGTGGTCTACAACAACATAAGGAATTCCTAAACATGTAAATAATGAAATACTATTTCAAACTTGACAACATAGTGACAATATCTGCTAAGGTATACTCTCAATGTAATCAGCTTGAATGGGATATGAGATCAGTACTGGACTCCAGCAGATTAATGTCCTTGGTATTTGTTTATGTCTGAATGTGTATGAACAGCAAAACAGAGGTTTGTTCATGATGTGTTTTGGGGGAAAAACAGCTTTTTGCTTCACATCCACGAGCTGTGAAATTGACCATGTCAACAAAGTTTACTATTCATGATTTTAGAGCACATTTTTTTTAGCTTGCTCACATTGATCAATGTAATAGTAACTGTGAGTGCATTATAATTTTCTCCCCCAGTGTTATGTTAAGAGATGGAACCAATGAGACGAATGAGAGACATGGGGAATGAAAGGACACAAATACTGAGGGCAAGATACAGTTATAATCCAAAAACCCTTACTTAAAGTAGAAATAAAAGTTCACTATGATCAGTAAACTCTCATCAGTCAGCCTACAGTGATGTGAGCCATAGTGGTGTGTGTGGTTCGAACAGTGACTCAACAGATGGTGCGTTTCACTTAAACAGCTCTAGTTGCTCTTTGACAAAGTTGCACAGGTTAAACATGATGTTTTGTGAGGAAGCAAGATTAAACTAGTATGGTATCAGAAAATATGCTACGGCATGAATGTTGGCACTGCATTTTTTCAGAGAAGGTAAGAAATCATTGAACAAGTTCAAATAAATTCCAGACCAAGAACCAACTGGTTCATCAAAAAGATTGGTTGAAATAACATGTTAAATGTGATTGCAATTTCTATTGTCATTCTGTTGCCAGGTTGATTGAACATTGTTACTGTAGGGGCAGTCATAGTTTTCAGTCACATGTGAACCGCGTAAAATTTCAGGGGGGTGCCAGACTAACACTGTGAGGAGCTTTTAGCCTGAAAGGTTTGAACCGCCTGTTCAAAATGCAACTTGCATATGATGTCTTGTAGGCAGGATTCACCAAAGGAAAAAGAAAGTGGGGGTGGAGCGGACCTCCAGATGGCTGTAGTTTTACCTGAATCCCGATCAAGATGCCCTTCTGTGGCAGCTTAAAGCCTGTGGAGAGCATAGCCTTCAGGAAGGCCGAATAAATGTTTGGTCCAAAGCAAGCTACCTACAAGAGAGCAAAGTATGTTGTTTTTTGTTTTTTTGTTTGCTTTATGCAATTACCGGAGTAAAGGTTGGGTCTTATCATTAATTTCTGTGGAGCTTACTTCTCCAGTGGAAGCCATCTCACAGCGAAGCACCGGATCTGCGTCTCTCAGTCGAGGCCAGGAGAACATAGGCGCCTTATGAAAGAGCAGAAAGATTTTGATGTGAAAATGAAGGAAACGGGATGTGAGCCGATACAGAAGCTCAATTACTTCTTTTGAACTATGCTCTAATAAGCACACCTCTGTTACTGGATCAATAGAAATCCCAGCTATGACAAAATCAACAGTGGAAACATGATAAATTGATCCCACTTTAACTGAGAAAGCTCTGTATGTGTTTATAGTTTGATTAACTCTGCAAACATACTTTGGATCTGCTTAAAACTTTGTAGATCTATTGCTGGGATCAAACACAAAAAGTGAAGTATAAATGTGACTCAATGATGGTCTGCTGGATTTCACCAGTCTGGCTTCTTGTTCATTTTCAGTGGGTAATGCCTTACTTGCTGAGCCAAAGGATTCCTTTACTTTGTGTTGGGACTTTGAGAACATTATTTAGTATCATAAAGCATCAACCGAAGCACAAGCCAATCATTTTGGCTGATGAATGGTTTGTCTGCTGCTGTGACAGATCTTTGCTACGATTCCAAACATCAGAATTCATGCCGCTGAGTGAGAATGCATCACATCTTTGTAAATCATGGCCCGGAGTTAAAATTCAGTTTTAAGTGACATGTTTTCAGACTTCAGCCTGCTCATGCACAAATAAATAGAAACAAACATGTCAAATGTGAGATGGACAGTTAAGAATGACAAATTCAGGACATTCTGGCATCTAGAGTGAAAGAAGACTTAGATGTTTATAAAGAGTGAAATCCATTATAACCATGTGGCTACTGCAGCATTTATAGAATATTGACTATAGATTAATATACATTTAAATAATATTTTAAGCTAAAATGGGTAGTTGCTCATGCAAGTGAACTGTTTAGTTCTTAATGAGATGACAAAAAATTGTAGACTCACAAATGAATTAGTTAGCATAACAAAGTAAATTATATCAATTATTTGAGCCAAGCTCTGTGTCACAGTTAAAATCTTAGAATGCTTAGAATAAACTAAACAAACAATAATAAAAACAATTTTATAGTATAAAATTTGCATCCGCTTCTGATATCAAGTTAAATGATCACTGTTGGTGCAAGCTCAAACGAGGATACGAAGAGATTAAAACTTCAAATGAGGGTACAGGCATACTTCCAGACAAATAGAAGGAACAAGTTGAACATGGTTTGTCAAACAGAAGACCATTAGCTCCCTAAGAACCTTGTATGGCATGCTGTCCACCCACTGAGAAGAAGCAGAATTAAAAAGTTAAGGTTTCTGGTAGAAGAGGAACAGGATAAGCCAAAAGAGAAAGTGATGATAGTGGATATGAAATGATAATATAGATAATAAAAGGGAAAAGAATTGAGGTAAAATTAAGTGGAGAGGATAGGGAAACGGACAGGGAAGAATAGGAGAGGAGAAGGAAAGAATATGATACAACTGTGGAACTTTAAAGATGAACTTGGGATGGAGAAAGTATGCTCCAATTATTGTATTCCTTTAAAATTAAGAATGGTGAAGTGCCATGTGGGAAGCCATTCTTTTTACTCTATCTAAAAGTCAGACAACTCCTGTTACCTTGAGGACAGGAAGAGCAGGTGTGGTGTTGCATGGCTTAAGTATCCGTTTATATACATACACATCCTTGAAGCAGGTTATCTAATCAGTGAACGTCATGTTAGCATACAAATGGAAGACGGGACGATAAAAATGGAATGCACATAGGGAGCCGGAAGAGCTTATCGTGCCTTTGTTCAAAGAGTCACAGACAGACAGGGAAAAGTACATAGATAAAATGACAGTGTATCCAAGAAAGAAAATTAATTGGAGAGGAGCATGTACAGTGGGAATAATACTGAAAGTAACTTTTAATGAAACAGATAAAATCAGATCCAAGTATAAATGAGCAAGTGAAAGCCATGAGAAGCCACCTGGAAAACACCCAACACAGCTCACTTTACCCACAGAAACATTAATATTATGTAACCGCTGCATCCTAACACATATAAACAACTAAGCACAACTGCTTGGCTCCACGGCATGAACAATATTATCACAGGACACCAGATGTACTTCAATAGAGAAGCAAATTAGTCCTGAAAGCAACATCCCCATGACACTCTTATTAGTAGTAGACAGGACATGTTGAAGGCAGAAGTGACTTCAGAAGTGATATTTTAATATTCAGAGCTCAAGTGACAGTACCACTTAGACTATAATGATGTCCCAAGTGACATATATATTTTTTTTACATTTGGCAGGAATTAAAAAAAAAGACATTTCAACTTACTGAGAACTGGTTCGAGTCAATGTAACCTGAATTATGAATGTTAACGGACGGCAATGGATTGAAGTCCTCAAAATTGCTTAGAGAAAATTTACATTTCAATGACATTTCTTGATGAATAATTAAATATATGGGTCTCAAAGTGTTTGTGGAGTGGTTAGGCTTCTGTGCATCACCACAATAAACTGTAATGAGTTAAAACAGTTGTCATACTTTCAAATTTGGTTCATGGCATTTAAACATTCTGTATTAAGGATTTAGATGAAGATGCGTTCTTTAGTATTTCAATAAAGTAACATTATTAGAAATAATAAGCATCAAAACTGGGATTAATTACAAGGATGTGAATCATTTGCAGTCAGAATCTGTTGAGGACATGTTGTTCTTTTAAGCCTTTACTGTGGCTGCCCTCCAATCAAAGTACACCTTTGTATTTTCTATGACTTGGACAACTAAAACTAAGAAAACAATGAATGTGTCCTTCACACGGAGGTCACTCAATGAGGACAAACAAGGAATGGAAAACAAAAAGCAGAGAAGAGTGAAGCTACTTTCACAAATAATTCAGTTTGCACTGTGCTGTATGTGGGGGCAAGTGAGGAGAGCTGACAAGTGCCAATCATGTCCTCATTTGTTACCAGGATGTCTGAGAAACGGTTACTTTTTCCACACTGCACACTAGGTGTGCCGGAATTAGTTCAATTTACAAATGTACAGATATCTCTATATGTCCATTTCTACAGAAAACAGCCAATGCCTAGATCAGGATCATGATTTTTTCTCCTTTGAAACTGAAGAAAGGAAAGTTGAAAATCAGTTTTTGATCTCGAACTTCCAAAAAACAAAAACAAAAGATGCATTAAAAAAAAGAAGTACACCTTTTGATTGTCTTTAACTAAAATGTCTTGTGAACGACACATTGGTGTGTTTAATCAACTCATCCCTGTGATTTTCCCTTTGAGCTTATATATGTAGACTGAAATCACACAGCAGGGACTTGTTAGTGAAAAAAGGGGAAAGAAAGCTTCAAACACAGCACCTTCGGAGTGAAAGAAAATAAGCAGCAACATTGAGCCTGTGAGGGATAAATGATGGATAAATGAATAAGATGTCTCTGGATAGGAATGTCTTCTTCCTTGTGAAGACGCAGTAACAATTAGGACTGGGAGAGGTGAAATATTGATCAAATGCACACACTTCAGGCGAATTAGAAATGCAGACATTTCTGTGTGTTTACAATGCTGATATGATGCTGTGGGAGCCATAGTGTGCATACCAGGAAGGAAGAAATTAGCCTATAGGCTATTTGTCAAATTTGCCCCATACATGGGTGCAGAGTTTCTAGCAAAGGCTCTTATCAGTCAGGGGTGTGAAGTATGTATCATACACTCCAAGTAAACTTTGGGAGCCTTTTTAGCCAGGCACCAGGAGAATTCAGGGCTCTGTTTAATATTCCTCACCAACGAGCAGACTAGAAATTGAAAACTTTGGGTGGTGGTGTAGTAGAGTGGGGATTATACCTGCGTGATTGGCTCCAAACTACAACCATTGTTACAGCAGCTCTGTTGTAATTAGAGTGAGAAATTACTTTGAAAAAAAATTGCTTTAGAACAGCTGGCGACAAGTAATCTCTCTCAAATCCAATCTAAGAAGTAAGACTCCCAGTTGGTGTAAGAAAGCTGCCCACCACTCTTCTCATTAGACCTATGTAGAGGGATGGAGTGGTATTTGCCATTTTTACTGTCTATGGAATCTAATGTTAAACAGTCTGTAGATTCTAACCCACTTTACCTACGTTCTATGTTAATGAAATAAAATTGGAAAAGAAAAAGGCTACCAGAGAACATTGTGACAAACGTGTCGCCAGCTCATCATCAGGTTAAATTGTAACAGTTGTATCAATGTCTGTGTCATCTAAAGATCAAATGGACAAGTTTTGTAAATGAAAACATTAACACTCAACTTTATAACAGCTTTTTACTTAATTAAGAAAGAAACCCTATTAGAAAAAAGAACAATCAAGAAAGGCTGCCTACTGTGGATATTGTAGCAGAAACTTACTTCACAAGAGCGTAAAACAAGGCCAAATCAGTGGAATTGGCAGCAAAACTTGGTTATTAGACAAATCACGTCTGGTTCATCTTGTGTAATCTGGAAGCCTGCACCAAAATCTGCTTCAATCTAAACAATAACATGGCACTATGTATTTCAATGTCATATAACACTCAGAAGTTTGTACTAAAGTTGATTCTTTCTGTAGGGTGATAAATCCAAGCGCATCTTACTACAAGAACTATTTGAGAACAAGGAGTGCTGACTGCTATGGGTCCCCCATAAAAGTTTCATGTGACTAAAACTTTCATGATTACGTGAGGGCTAAACAAGCAATCCAAACAGTAAAAGGAGCTCTTTGGGAACATGGTCAACTTACTCTGAGATGACATTGGGAATTCTGTTTTGTGCAAATATGTGGAATTCCTCAAGATGCATTAAAGCAGACTGGGGCACAAAAACTATTGTGTTATTGGGAAATCCACGTTGGACAACATCATACAACCTCTATTGTTTGTCAAGAAAATATCAATTTCTATATGAATGATATATACATATTTTATTTACCGAAGGAGTAACTGAAAAATAACAGAAATTGAATTTCAAATTATGAAATTCTTCATTGTAATCTGACAGTGGCAGTCACACCGCATTTATTAACATTGACGCAATAGCTGAACATCTAATATGTGGCACTTTTTAAAAATTGTAAACAAGCTCCTAAATAACGCTCACACAGATCAGAGAACCACAGTAGTCTGGCTATTGCTCTTTCCCTTTAAATGCAGGACTGTGTAGGTCACATCAGTTGAAGTGTAATGACTCAGTTTATTCAGAAATGTACTCTCTATTGTGCAAAACAACGAGCGTCACTGCAAACAACCAAAGACAATATAGATCGAAAATATGGAAATGAGCAGCAATACTCACAGAACAGCTTTGGTTGAGCTAGCCAAAGTAGAATTCAAGGCAGGCACTTCAGCTGACCAAAGGGGCACTTACAGAGCATTTTGTCTCATCACAGAAGCTCCTCTGGGGCCGTTGGCTAGATCAGACTGAGCAGATTGGAGTGCTCTGTTTTGTGTCTGATATGAAAATGGGGCAACAACTGAACTGCAGTATGACAAACATTTAACTAGTACCTGCAATGTGACTGTTTTAATGGATCCGTTCTCAGTAACATTAGATGAGAACTGTTCAGAGGTTCACTATAAAATTACCTTTCTTCTGCAACTGAGAGTAGGTTTGAAAGCAAGTTTCTGGATATTTTCCCTTCAGGCCTGCATAGCAGCCATGTTAGGCCATCATACACCAAAAGGATCTTGTTTGAATAGATTTTTAAAACATTGGTAAACTTGTTACATAAGGCAATTAAATCCTTTCCAAATTGTAATGATGGTTATCCATAGTTCTCTGAGGACTATGTGTATTCACAACCTTGAAGAAAACAAGCCCATAACTACGAAAACATGAAGCTATGGCATCATCGTGCGTATAGTTGGACAACAGCTTGTGGTGATCATGATTTATTATCTTTTACGGCACATGATGTCAACATGCAGCTGTACAGACTGAGCTGCCTAACATACTAAAAAATGAATCAGTCTCTTTTTGTCCACAAGTTGTAGCTGTCAGTTTCAAGACTCCAACTAAGACATTATCATCATCAAATATGTATTTCTGTGGAGACAACGTAAGCGGAGCAGCAGTGGATGGCCGTGTTCCTGGCTATCCACTGTGACCCACAAATGATCATGAATATCAAGGTTTAGTCTCTCTACATTTTTGCAGAAGCATTACAGTCCCATGTCTCAAGTCAAGTCATTTCATACAGGACTGAATGCTGAATTGAATGTATGAAATATAATCAGGGCAAGAGTGGCATTGCAATTAGTTCCTGTGAAATCTGGAAACTCACTTTACCTTAATTCCTACATAGTCAACAGGAATGATCGGTTTCTCCAGCGAAGGCAGGCTGGACTCATCCAGAGCCTCTCCCACCATCACTTTGGTCGCCACATTGATGAAGTCCACACCAATTGTCTTTGATACGAAAGGGAATGAACGTGATGCCCGCAGATTGCACTCTATCACCTAGAGTTAAAAAAAGAAGATATAACTAGGAGAACAAGAAATAAAGTACACAAATATAAACGGTGTGTTTAATAGTGTGGGCTCTACAGCTGCAACTTTAAAAAGGAAAGAATGCTGATCGTCAAATCTATCTAGCTTCAGAAACCATTCGGCACACAAGGCGATTTCAGTCTGTGATTGAATTGCATTCACCGCAACCAGGTGTGAAAATGTCAATCTGTCATTTAGTCATACCCAGGAAAATATTACCTACCATGACATCATTGCCTTTAACCAGAAATTGAGTGTTAAAAGGTCCCGAAATTTCAAATGCTTGTGCAATTTTCCGGGTGGCAATTTTCACCTGAAAGCAATGAAAAAGAACACACACTTTGAATAAATATAAGGTTGTCATTTATATTCTCATACTATGTTATCTTTGCATCGAAAATGGAGCATACATGGGCTTCGGAAAAATGGAAAGCATTTCACCCAAATGGTTAAAAGCTGGATTTTGATAAGAGTAGATGGTGGATATCAGAAAAAAGAAAGGAATGGACAATGCATATTTTGTTTTTTCAAGCAATCCATGCTGCTGATTTCACGTGTGGTTGCTGTTCCATGGCACAAATTGTTTCAGTACATTAAGCTCCTTACAAGTGGATCAGTGAGGAGTTTGCAGGAAATGCATTTAACTAGCAGCAGAACCCATTTGCTGGAATTCTGTTAATTAATCTGTCTCTTGATCTGCCATATCACGTACGCTTTTGCTTTTACATCAATATCATGTTTCAGAATTTGTGGCACTGCTGTCAAAATACCCTCTAAAACACAGAGATCGACTCTGATTTCACAAGATGCATAAGAGGGCAGCGGACATCAAAATACCCTAACAGACTGAAAGCTTATAAAGACAATAAAGTGAAAAGTTGTTTTGTACCGCAGGATTTACAAAAAGTAATGCGTGAGAAATTATCATTAGCCCATGGAGAACCATTGCCATTGAGCTTGATTTGTTTAACTTGCTAATAGCTAATGTGGCGAGAGCCAAGCATTCTATTAAGGCTGTCATGGACAGTTTTGTGCAGAAACCACTGCAGTAAACTGTTTTGGTAAGCCACAGCTAATGAGAGTTCACAGCTGTTTAAATTGCAAGGATTTATCAGGCTCTGCGATTTAACCTTCAGAAGCACCATGTTGTGCTACTTGAAATTTCCTGTGGAAAAAAATAAATGTGCATGCAGTGTTACTTTTTATGATCTTTCTTGGCTGATCAATAACAGTTTAAATTAGGGTTTTTAGCATTTCTTCAGGAGGGAAGCTTTAAATTTTAACATCTTAACACCATGAAAGCACACTTGGCGTATAGCCAGTATTTGTCATGTTTTGAGGGATGAGAAACATTTCTAATAATGACATAAACAAATGACACTTTATTTTTTCTTTCATCAAATAGATCTTAGTGCATGTAAAAGTAAACATAAAAGTAAGTAAAGCTCCATAGACGATACTGTGACTGAACAGTGTGATTTTGCTGGGTCGGTCTTCCTTGCTGCACTTGACAACATCAGACTGCACTCATTTTCATTAACCTGATATTAACTAATGCCATGCAAGATCTGCATGCAGTCACATTAATAGATCACCACTATCAGCACTGGTGGCGCATAATTTAACATTCAATCTGCATTTCAGAGAAAACCATCAGACTGCTTTATTGAATAAATAGCAGTGCACACTTTCCTACTTTCCCATAATTTTCCTTCTGATAACTAAGCGTTCCACCTTTACTTTAGGCAAAATACCAATCCAAGATTAATGAGATCATTCATTCTTATGTTCATTACAACCTGTGAACTGGAGCCTCTGCTCTCTGCCAAACGCAGAGCGTGACAGTGACAACATTTAGCTGTGGTGAAGGCAGTGGACCATGGCGAAGTGAAACATTATGTTTTTCTGGAACTAACAATAGCTGTCCTAGTAGCTGCAAGGAACATAAGAGGAAAGAAATACCGGTGATCACTTATCATCAGCTGCTCAGCAAGCTAACACATAGCTGTAAAACACATTTGTATGGCTAATATACACTGCTATGTTTTACCTCAGTTTATGGGCTGCCCTAATGGCAAATACTACATGTAAACTGTGCCTTTCAGACTGCATATATTCACAGTTGACTACAGAAATGGCTTGAGCTTGTGTTCTCCATACATTTATTTTTTTACCGAAATATGTTGACATTTAGCCACTTTCAGTTATTAGTATTGGGCCTCTCCAGCTGACCTATTACATCATGAGCCAAATCAACAGGCAACGTTAAGCTAAATGCAAATCCACGGTGAATTGGACATCTATACAATTTATAAATGCTGGAAGTAAACATTCAGTTTTGTTTAATCCGCTCAATAAACAAAATTTTGAAGTACTTCTTATGATGTATGAACTCAAACATGTACAAGAACGTGTTTGAGATTGAACTGACCTTCTCTAGAGCTCCTTGGCTTATGGTTTGTGTTGGAAGTATTAAGGTGGCATCCCCTGAGTGTACGCCTGCATCTTCCACGTGCTCTGTTATGGCATGAACAAGAACCTGGACAGACAAATTGATAGTAACATTGAAGAATGTTCAGTTTAAAGAGTTATAAATCAAGGATATTCTGAGAAAGCTTAAGACTAAGATGAAAATCTTCGCCAGATGTATTGATCTAGTACGTGATGAATATTACATAAATGTTTACACATTGTGAGTCAGCTCCAAAAACAATGTGTATTTCACACTGCATTGTGTGCTAGCATATCCAGTGAGGTCAAAAAGAAAAAGAGGAAGAGAAGGAACAGTTAAGGAAGGGGAAACCTGTACTTTATGTACAATTAACAGACTGAATAAGTGGCAGAAATGACAACAAGGCTGAGAGACAAGGCTGGTCTTAAACACAGTACAGAGAAATCATGGCAAGGATAGGCTTTGGGCACAATGAATAGAGGCTGGAGCGTACCACACCAGGCAGGTACCCCAGGTGCAGGCTGTGGGAGAGGCATCTGAAACTGCCAAGCACATAATGGGAAGGTGCATAAAGCAGATAGCTATGGGATGTATGGAGGCTGATGGAGGAAATTGAAAAGATGAGGGAACTGAAGGAAGCATTGGTTCCAGTGATGAATGGAGGGCATTGGGCCATGTCTTCAGCATTTTTCAAGAACAAAAACAGAAATCTCCATCCGGAAGAGTGCTGCTCTGAGATTCTGCAAATAACCCTCAAGCTCTTAGGCCCCTGGTATAGGACCCTTTGGCCACTTCCCTTAGATCCAGCCAGAAGTCTTAATAATCTTGCTGACAAATCTAGCCAATATTCACATAAATAACTTCACCTTAGCGCTCGCCAGAAACAATGATTCTGGGTACTCGAAGTGAAAAGAATAACTTCTTCCTTCCTCCCAAAGGAAAGACGATATGATTCACCAAGCAACTCTGTGCAAGTATGTATCTGAAAATGAGCTGCTATGTCATTAGCCCATTTAAAAAGCTACTAACCACAGCATTCATTAGTGCTCTTCCGATAGAGCCTGTAATTAATACGTATTATCTCTGACTCCTACACAGACACAAACTTACACACACGCCTAGGCCAGAAGTAATGAGAGCTGTTTGGTATTCATTGAGTGGACAGCGTGTTAATGTGATACTGAAGATATAGGAGGGGCTGTACTGAGAGGGAGAAAATCTACCATACAACTGGATAGACCACGTAGAGACTGACACCCTTGAAATGACTCTCAGAGTCTAAAGAATAGAAAAAATATGTGGGGTCGGTAGAAAAAAAGTTACTAGCTGGTTTTGTCTCCGTCTGCATCAAATGATATGAATACAGTCATCAAGTATTCAAAAGATGTGCTAACTTATCATTATGTGTTTTATTAACATATATTTAAAGATGGATTCCATTTCTCACAAGTTAACCTGTCTGAAGTTATCCTCAACTGTTTTTTTATAGGAGGTCTTTTGTAACAGCCACTAGAAAAAGAACCTCTAATTTGAGTGAGTTTAAATTAAATGTTACAAGGAAACATAAACTTAATCTATTAATCTATTCTCAGTTTTGATTTTGAAAAGAAGTCAAATATTGTCTACTAATTAAAAATGACAACAGCAAAAAATGCAAAGATGTCTGGTGACTGTTTATGGCACATAAAATGAATGATGTCCACTCAGTGATGCCACTCTACCCTTCACTGAGGTGTGCATGCATTCATTTATGCACATAATTCTTAAGGTCCCAATCACAGATTTTCAGGTCTGAAAGTCTCAGGTCGGGGTCACTTGAACACCTTTGTTCTTGTTTATTTTCAGCCAATGTGTTGAAGATTTTTTACTTTTTTAAGATCCTTGTCCTGTGGAATGACCCAATATCTACCGATTTTTGCAATATTCTTTTTAGAAAAAAATACTCTTTCTCTTGCCAATTCTTCCACACAAGCTATACATGTTCAGAAGATTTTCTCATTACTCTGTGACAAATATTTATCGCCCAAAATGAAGCCTGAACAGTATGAGATACAGATTTTCCTGAACATTGCAAGGGCTGACCTGGGAGGGTGTACTTTTTTTTTCTTCCTGTATTCTGTTAATTCAGGTCACATGTTAGAATGAATACAGTAAACATTTCAAATCCATTTCTGGCCACTAAATATGTCATCATTGGGCAATGATGATTATGACATTGTATGTCACCTTGCCATTCTTAGCCACCGCGTCCACCTCTACCTCCCTGGCTCCACGTATGAACTTGGTGATGACCACTGGATGCTCCTGGAGGACAGACAGTAGCAAGGTTATTAAATTCATGAATAAAAATAAACAAATTTATTGAGAGAATATCCCACCTACTTTTCAGCCGTCTCTTTCTGTTCATTTCTAATAAATGTTTGCCAGAAATAAAACACTGAGAGTGGACTGTGGTTGGACTGGATGACGATGTTATCATGCCTTTATTAACTATGCTGTTCAAACTGAAACAAACAACATTTCTTTAAAAGAAGGAGCATGTTCCAGATCAAGAACTGCATATGATATCTCACAGATATATAATGTGTGGTTCTCTGCTGTGATGACACTGTGAGAATATCAAAACACATCCAGGTTTCTTGTAACCAAATTGCTGGTGTTCCCCCTCTTAGAAAACAGATGCATTTCAGGCATTTCCGATGTTTAGTAACAACTAGCACAAACACGGTCAGCCTGAATTTGATGCTGAAACCTGCATGGATGTCAGCCAACGTGTTGGTGATTATATGGGGGAAATTCTGTCTCTAGCAGATCCTATGAAAGCATGCAAAGATGATGATGAACATGAGCTAGACAGCAAAAGCATCAAACTGTGCTGGTCTGGTTTGAAAAAGGCAAATCTGAAAACTAAACCTAAGAGTGACATGGCTAACGCTGGGGATGACTGCTACATGTTAACAGTTTTATATATCCAAAAAGTCCAATAAAAAAAGGAAAAAAGTCTCTTTGCTGTCGTTTTTCAGTGCCTGTCGTGGACAAAAAAAAAAAACACTACCAATTCTTACTACTAGAATATTATAAACAGACTACACTAGGATATACAAAACTGGAATACAAATATTTTTTTCATGTATTTGACCTACCCTGACAAGGCTGTTTCCCTTTGTGGGTGCATCACAGTTTTTTTTCTCTCCTGTCTGTCCTCCACTAAAATGAATTACAGCAATAATCACCATATTAAAACTTTGAATGAGGAACCTCTGGCAAACAGTTTATTTGCAAATCACAAGGTTACATATTCAAGGATATATGGTTTCCAACCATTTCAAAGATTTGCTCTGTTTTATCTCTGTGTATTGTCGTTACAATTGATTATATTCATCATCCATAATGTCCCTCGAGCATTTCTGTTTTTGAGCTTAAAGTTCCTCCATTTCTGTTTTAGGCCTTGAGTGATCTCGAAAAGCTGAGAACATTGATTACTTTAAACTGGCCCTGAGTTTGCTTTATATCTATTCATATATTTATTCAAAAAGATATCACTTTGTATTGAATAAGATTTAAAACAAGTTACAATTCAGACAATAAACTCACAGATAAAATGTTTACATTAAAAACATCAAGACTCCCACAGATTTTGACAATTTGACCAACACTGAATAAAACATGATAAAAATTAAGGTGTAATGCGCTTTTCTTTCATTAACGTTTTTTTTTTTACGTTTAGTTTTTTTAGCTGCTGAATACGCCACAAGGTTTACCACAGAGTGGAGTAAGAAGGTTACTTGGGGTTCATTCGAATGTTTTTACTCCAAACAGCTTCTTGCTGCATTTGAAAATTATGTTGGTTAGAGCAGCGAACATCTAACCTGAAAAGTTGGTATCTGTGCAGAGAGCTTAGAGATAAACTGGAACTCTGAGCCGACGGCAAACTTATCTTGCTCACTACAGACACCTTGTTTTTACCTTGGCAGCATTGCTTTCAATCAGTCACTTAAAACATTATTTCTATAAAAAGCTAAAATTAAGCCTCACTCTCAAACATAAAACCACTTCCTTAGTAATAGAAAATCATTTTATTTGCAAATCTGTTTATGCAATTATTCAAAATAAAAAATGCTTAGGAATGAAATTTTAAAGAATCGTCCTGCCTATAATCCATGTTTTTCAAACGAAAAAATAGACTTGGTAAAGGATGAAAACAGTTGTGTTCTTTTGCTGAATTTTGGCCACGAACTTCAAACAGGAGCCGCAAAAGGTGAATGCTGTATATGATGTTTCAGATCAAAAGAAACATTCTTGAATATTGACACGTGGACTCTTTCAGGTCACAAAGAGAATGAAAGTCATAGGAACTTTCTGCATGAGCCTAAAAGCAGGATGGAGTATTGTTGATACGAAGGTAACCACAAAAGAGAAAGCCTTGTGGCCATAACAAAGAAAGTTTGGTGATGCCCAATTCAATCTGAAGTCATAAATAATTAAAAACAGTTTGATTTTGCCACCTAAAAATGAATATTGTACAACAATTCTATCACTTGAATTCTGCAGAGCAGAGATTTAGAGTAGATGGTACATTATGAGTGCATAATGAGTTGCACATAGTGTGTGCATACAGAATCAGTGTTTGGCAAAGTGGGGGTGGCTGAGCTATGCTAAAAAAAACATCTTTGGTATTAGCAATAGTTAACCGAAAGCACAGAAAGAACAAATCCTAAAACTGTCTGACATTCCAGTCTGTACATGAAATGTTTGGATGAGGATCCTGTGATATATCAAGAGACAGACCTACGGCAGCCTGTCTGCTTCAGATGTGCAGGTATAAACGCTTGATGATTTAATACTGATCTCACCTGGGACACCTGTGCAGCCTCCTCCAAGAAGCGCTTCATCTCCTCGTCTCCATACACAACGTTCATTGCCGAACCGCTGGTGAGACGCAAGTGGCAAATTGGGGGAGAAATTGTGAGTGAGGGAGCAAAAACAGGAAGGCACAGGAGAGGAAGAGAAGTGAGCCAACAGGAGAACATAGATGTTTCAAATGATTGTTCAAAACACTCATTATCTCTCGATTTCATCACTATTACCATAGGGAACAAGGTCTGGAAACAGTCAAAAAGAAGGAGGGAGAGAGAAAGAGATAGAGAAGAACAGCTATTTAGGTCGAAAAGCACTTCAGGCTCTTGAAAACAAGTTTAGAACATCATCATTAAAAAAACAAGAGATTTAGGCAAGTTTTGTCATGGTTGTTGTTTTTTATTTAAGATAGGCTATCATCCTATTTGAAAAGTGGTGGCTGTGGGAAACAGGAAGAAGTCAGATCACAGGACACTGCCAAATCTTTCCTCTTTAGCTGTATGTAGCTTAAAAGCAGATATATGAACAAACTCTCAAGAATACCTACTGTTTTTTAATCATTGACATTGAAAATTCATAATGGATTTCAATTAAAAGCATATAATTGGCTTGAAGTCCATGTTACTTCTGCTGAATTAGAATATCAATTCACTAGACCTAAATCTAAGGACTAAAATGAACTAAAATGACATTAGTATGTCCATTTATATAATTGCCACTATAAGTGCTGCTAAAAGGGAAAGATGTCAGACAATTACTGATATCTAGTGGTCAAGTTTAGATGGCAACTATATCATCTTCTTTGAGTCGACTGTCAGCTGTGGCATAAAAATGTAAATCCTTTGAAGTACTAATTCTACAGTAGAAATTACTATTTCAGACATAAAAAAAGATTAAAATAAAATGTTTATCTATGTCATACTGCCTCAAACCTTTGGAACACAACATTTGTAACATGTCCACTCATGGCCAAATCCAATCTTTTATGGCACTCTTTGGTTTACTTTATCTGTATTACAATTACAAAGTCTTCAGTACTGTTAAAGGGCCTGTACAGAACCACAGTTAATTGTGTTATATTGATTTTTGTCATTGACTGCCTGTCACCCGTGTGTTTGGGTAGGGAGATGAGTAGAGGGACTGGGGTTGTGAGAGATCCTGTAAGAGGAGGACTGTGCACTTTATGCTGTTTGGGACAGGCCAAATGTTTATTTGGAGCAAGACCTAATAAAAGCCTCTACATTTCAGTAACAAGTCCCAAAAAAGCAGCAAGCAAGAACTGCCAAAATTTCTGAAAAAAAGGAAACTCAGAGTCCATCTTGATATGAGGCCTAATAACACCCAAACATTCCTCTCTATCGTTTTAGTAAAGTTCTAGTGTTCTTTTTCTATCTATCTGTGTTTTATAGCAGTTGTTCAGCAGATAATGTTTATGAAAGCTTTTTGATACTAATAGAAACATGAAGACAAACACATTATGCTATTGCTGACAAAAAGAGAGCAAAACCTTTTAGTAACTATTGTAATATCACCTATGATGCAACCCTTGAGGTGGGGAAAACACTTCTGTTATTTGTTGGCAGCTCGAATTCAAGCAGAATTACTGGAAATATTTTCAAGTAAAACAGCAAAAAGAAAACAAGTTATGGAGAAATGTAATTTCAGCCATGACTTTTAATTTTGTGTGGCTCACTGGTTCACCTGATTTAATTAAAAAAGTTACCTCGGCAAAATAATATTAAGTGAAAATTTTAGACTAGTCTGAATGTTGAACATAGTACAGCTGTGTCTTGGAGCATTGAGATGTCACAGCAATATAACTGGCATTAGGTGTTCTCGAAACGAAATGGAAAAATGGACTGGACTGTGCAAATGAGATGTATTTGTTTTGTGGGTATACATTTTACTGGTTGAAAACCTAAACTGTTACACGAAAGAGTGTTTCCTGTATGAAAGTAAGAGAAAGTGCCAATCTACTCAAGAACATTCAGAAAATATTACGAAATGTGTCAGAGGGAAAAGTGAAAAAGCTGTTGAGATGCCGGATATCAGAAATAGTTCATCACACTCTGATGCCAGAGAGGAAAGGGGAGCATCTTCCTCTTAAAAAGGTATTCATCTTCAGTCAATATGAACAGAGGGTCATCAGTCAGGATAAGATTTAAAGCATGATTATACTTACTTTCTACTACAATATACTTACACGCCTTTCTTCAGACTTTAAGTCATTGATAAGACATGTGGTACTTTTGAATACTGCATTTACATTTACTGCACTCTGTAGATAAGTCTCCTTTTACATGGCATTACAAACAACAGGAACTGATCTTCTAAAGCCTCATTATGTGCAAGTTTTCCATGGTTCCAAAATTTCTACTAAATACAGGGTGTCTTCCTGACATCTGCTGGCCGACGGTGTCACTGCGTGGTTCATTTGTGGTGTTGACACAAGAATTCATTACTGAATGGTATTTCATTCAGTTAACAATTACCCTCTCTTTTAGGTATAAATAAATGTTGATGGGTTTTTTTTCCCATAATGACTCAACTGACCTGGTTGTGTTATTTTCTCTACTTTTTTTGCTTATTATTTAAACATTTGAGGACAGTCTGACTTATATTGAATTATTATATAAGTGTCACTTGGGATGTTTAAGTGAATCATCAGTTACATGCTAGAAATGAATTGGCATGTAGGCTGTTGTGAGGTGATAAAAACTCACCTGAGAACATATGAGGGTCGCAGTAGACAGGGATATCCCACCTGGTTAGCAAATGCAAAGGCATCTTCCTATGACAGAAACACAGGATGTGTGTATTAAATTAAGGCCAAAAAAATCCTTCACACAACAAAATTGAAAACAAGGGTACCCACTGATACAAATGGACCATGAACCCTGCACTAAGTGTAAATCTAAAGTGCTTTCTCTTTCTCCACCTTCAGGCAGATTTAGCTTTTTGCATTAATCAGTTAAGAGCTGGCGAAAGTAACAAAAGTCCCATTGATAAACAAGGTAGGGACTAGGTTTGGTCCCCCCCTAACTGAACTTACTTCCAAATTCCTGAGTTTATGCTTTCCATTGTCTCAAATAAGGGGTCTGAATTTTTTTATCTAAAACTTCAGTTGCATGGCTTCAAAAGGAAAAGTGATTGAAAGCAGCATAAGCAAAAAAGTAAGTACTTGTCAAATCAGCTCTATTTGATGTTTTTTTTCATCTACCCACTCGGTTTACTTCATCAATGGCAGAAGAAGCCGTGGCTATGGAAGGTATCAGTTAGAGAAAGACTTTATGCCCTCCTTCTCCTCATCACCATCATTATCATCATCACTCTTTCTCTCCAATCTGTCTCTTTTCACATCTAGCCTTTTTCTCTCAATCATTACTGACTGTTCACTCACCAGGTGAAGCACCATTGATAAACACAAAACGGCTCCCCTGAGCTGCAAGAACCATTCCTCAGAGCTCTGCTCAAGTTATTCCGGCCCATTATTTCGACACGGAAATATGTAGGTAGGCGTTTGAGAGACACTGAACCTCTCTGTATGTCTACTACATAATTGCTTCTTAGTGGGAACTCAATACATGAACAATGCTATTGGAAGAGGTGTATTATAGCAGTATCAACAGACGTGCTGGATTCATCACGCAACATATTCCACAGGGTCTGTTTTATTCAGATGGAGCTAAGATCAAGTTGAAAAATCCCCTCGAGAAAGCATATAGATTTAACATTATGTGTATTTCTAAATCAGCAAAGATGATTTTAAAAAATAAATCCCAATGGATAGATTTTAGATTCAGTGGTAACCATTCAAACTGCAATAAAAATAGGTGCTATGGAACTAAAATATAGCAACACTGAGTTACTACAGATACTTTAGTCATTTTCTGGTAAAATGGTTCTGGTAAATTATTCTTGTCAATTTGGAGAATTTTCTTACATTTTTTGTCCACTAAAAAACTTGACAAAGTATCCTTGGCACTTAAGATCAAAATCACATAATAAGGGGCAACATTTTATATCTCTATTATGAATACTGTCTGTTTCTTCTCACCAAGGAGCTGAGCGCCCTCCATGGGGCTTGAACCACATCCAGATCATCCAGGATGCTGGAGAAGACAGAGCGTTCTTCAGCACGGTCAATCTGCAGGGGACTCGTTCCCAAAATCTTAACCCCATTGACATGCAACGGGATGGCCAAGTTGTTGGGAATCTGTCCTCCCACAGACACAATGCTACCTGAGCATCCCTGTAGATGAGAGGAGATGTGATCAGATTGGACACAACAGTGAGAAAAAACAACTGTCAAGATATGTCAAGATCCCAAATACAGACATATCAATGGAAATATGAAACAATTGTTTGTTTGATTTGTGCAGGAGGCTTTGAATTCATCGAGTAAAGTTGCATGCGCCCACTTGAGGGGACATCATTAATGCTGTGACAAACCATGGGGACCTTGCATAAGGGTTGGCCGATAAGTTATTACGGTGAAGGTCACAGAGTTTTCAGGAAATGAATGACTCAGTGTATTGTTCTCTGAATTCATGAAAACGCGTGTGTGTGTTTGTGTGTCTGTTAGTGAGTGTATATATATGGATACACAATACCAATTGTGTGTGAGTCTTTTAATAACTGCATTCAGCCCCTTTTCCTGTCTAGAAGATCCAAGGGGGATGCTGTTTCCATGGCAATTCCAGGTTGTATCTCTTCATTATTCATAAAGTCTGCTCTGCTACTCCTGTCCAGGGTTTATCTTCATGTTCTAATGCCGTGTTTACCACACACACATACACCAAAAAGCAAGACTAGACTGAAGCTGCAAGAGAGGGATTAATGGTAAGACTATCTCTCAGAACAAACAAACAATTAATCACACTGTGATCCCATCACATCGTTAACTGGATTACAACACCTCTGAGGGAGCAGCCAGAGTACACCTGCATACAAAAAATACTTGAATAAACGTGTTTTCACATCATCAGGGTCATCAGGTATGTATTAGCAATATTCATAAATATTGTAGCATGAATGTGCATTTTAGCTATATGTAACTTTTTTTCTTTTTTTTCCTAGGTTTATTTATGCAAAACAGCTAGCTCTACACTGATGTAAAAGGTGAATGTAAAAATTACCAAAAAAAAGAGCTGTCAAATTTCATCAAATCCCTGCTGTGTTATAGTTGGGCATTGACATGAGCTGTGTCTGGCTCATTACAACATAATTCTAGATTCCACTAGACATGGGCGTACTCTGTGATGAATTGATAACCAGTACAGAAAGCTCTGCTGCCTCATTCTTAACACACACTGGAATTCAGTAACCTAACTGATGTTGATCTGAAAAGTGTGTAAGGGTGTAAGAAATCTTAAATACAGAACATAATAGACCATTACATGTCTATGCACACTTAAATAACAGTGTGCGCGCTTTTTCCATAGTGAAAACGGAAGAAGATTTCATGAAGAAATGTTTTGTTTGATTTTGAAAGCAGAAAAGATGTTGATTGATGGAAGTAAGTTCCACACCTCCTGTTGTGTTATATCGAGGATGCGCTCCAAGGTTAACTCCTCAAAGTAAAGGCGGTCACACTCATCAAAGTCGGTGCTGACTGTCTCAGGGTTGTGGTTCACTACCACTGTCTTCTTGCCCATTTGTCTTAAGGCTCTGATGCTGGACACAGCACACCAGTCAAACTCAACGCTGCTACCTGGTGGATAAATATAAGTCAGGAAGGAGTTGAAAACTTCAACAGAGCAGTTGCACAGCTGCATAACTGTTACATTTATTTATCCTGCACATTCTACCATGTGATATAAATGATCAACTGACCAAGTCAAATTATGTGACATTCCACCAAAAAGCTGACACCAGTCATCAGCCATTGTAACAGTTATTTCAAAGAGTTCTTGGTCTGAACTCCTTTGGTGTTTTTCATAAAGTAAAGCTTAATTTTGTGATACATAAAAGTTAATATGAGACTCACCAATATGGTAAGGTCCACAACCAAGAACCATAATTCCTTGGTCTTTGAAATCTACATCATGCTCCTGTTTAAAAAGGTATTCGGCAAAAAAAAAAAAAAAAAAAAACATTTAATTAATGCACTATGGAGCATATTTGAAAAGTAGCAAATTTAATTAATCATCAAATTATTATTATTACGATTCAATAGCAATTAACATATATACATAATCATTGTATTTGTTGCACACATACTGAAACGCGTGTAACAGAAGAATATGCAAATTGCTGTCATTTACAGCTGAATAAAATGTTTCCTTTTAAACCACATACCTGACCATGATAAGTACAGTACAGGTAGTTGGTCATTGCAGGGTACTCTGCTGCCAAGGTATCAATCTATAACGATAAAAATGAAGAGATTAAACACAGATGATCTCTTTAATTATTTAAGAAAATTAGTCTGTTTCTTCCTCATTTGGCATATTGTTGAAACTGAGAGTTTGCAGTTACATTTAAAGCATGAAGACAGAATGTAGAGGATTTTCAGAGAAATGTTAACAGCTAACTCTCAAACCATTCCCTTAATGCACTAAAGGAGTGCCGTAAGAAAGCATCCAATAATCATCCAATATATCTATGATGCTTTTTGTAGAATGTCTAGTTGTGGACAAAGAATACTATGCAAAGCCATTTCTATTGAGTACACTGAGTCTGAAAAATCTGACATCAATGTATAACAGCCAATTGATGCTCACCTGTTTAACCCAGGGTCTGATGCCAAAATTAAGTCTCATCTCTCTGGCTGTTTTCTCATTGCAGCCAAGAATCTGACCAACCTGCTGGTCAGAGAAGCCATCCTGCTTGAGGTTTAGCAGCAGATCCTTGGGTACTGTTCCACTGTGTAAGAGAAACGTATTTAAAGTACATTTACCATCTTTAATATGGGGAAATGCACAATATGTCATATGTTTAAAATAGATTGGATATGTTCTAACATTTCTATCTTTTGCCCAATTTCAAGAGAAAAGCAAGGTAATATTTCCCTCAGGTATTAAAGCATTTCCATTGTGTTTGACTATATCAGGCATCAAGATTTCTTGCAAAAATAGTCTTTATGCTTCTATCATGTAAGTAACTTTTACTTTTCTTTTTTCATGTTTATTTTACATAATGATAAAGGAATGATTTATGGTATAATGACATAAATCACCACCAAAGTAGATAGCAAAGAGTCAATGATCCCTTAAGCTATGAATACATAAATATCTGATATGAAACTGATGGTGAGGAAAGATTGACCAAAAAATAATAGACAAGTTGATCAGAGTAAGGTTTTCTTAGTCTGGTTCCTCACAAATACTTTTGTGTTGTAAGTCTATTGAACTATGAGAGTGAATCCAGTAAATGGGTCATTACTGGTTCACTTACCCAGAGGTGTAGACAGCAGGGAACAGCTCATTGTAGAAAGATCAATAATAAATTGACAAGGCCCACAGTTGCAAGAAAAAACAAGTTGGCAAGAGCAGCCATTCCATTAATAAGATTTGAAGGTGTAATGGAATGTTGAGCTGAAATAAGGTTATCAAAGCATGATTTGAAACTTTAATAGGTTCCAACTTAAAAAGAAGATCAGCAAGAAACAAGCCCTACACTATAGACAGAATGTGTTTGCCTGTAAGGTTAACACATTGCAGAAATTCAAATTGTGTTTTTTTATCTTTATCCTCTTAAAATAGACACCTATAATATTGCATTTCCTAGGTACCTAAAGTATCAGCAGTTTAAATGAATAGGCAGAAGTTGCACAAAATAAAACTGTTATTTCTGACAGTGTTTAAATCCCGTCTGAAAACCGTTCTTTGTAGCCGTTTGTATGAGAAGTGAAAGTAATTTATCTGTAGTCTTCGCTTTTAATGGCTTCAATCAATGATTTTTTTTTATTCTTAATTTCTGCTTTTGAATTCAACTCTTACTTTTTTATTAATTTTTCTTTTTAAATCTTTTATGTAAAAAATTGTCACATACACAAGATGCGTTTTTGAAAGAGATTAGCCTTGCCACTTATTGCCACTGTGGAGAAATTAACTTGTTACAGTGAACAGTAACACAGTTCCTCCAACTGAATATAACATTCAAAACAAACATATAAGAATAAATCAAAATAAAACAGAGATCAGAAATCTGGTGAATTCAAAATTCAGTATGTCCAGAATATTTTCTTTTATATAACACTTGTTCACTGAGCCCTGCTGAGAGAGGAGTAAAAGAAGCCATCTATGTCAACTAGAAAAAAAAAACTTTAAAAAAGGAGGGGGTCTCAGGTATCTCCTACCCTACATTTACAATGTAGCATTGTTACTCCTTATGAAGCAGTTTCACAGCCATTCACGGCTTGGACCCTGTGACCAAAAATCAGCCTTTCAGACAGACAAATTACAGGTGAGAACTAACGACTCTCACTTTGGGTAGTGTTTCAGACTAACAACCCTCTCTGCTTACATCCAGACACTTCCCATCTCGCAGTTTAGAAGTGAAGACGCCTTTTGGATGTCCTCAACATCCAAGAAGTCCAGTTGCCTTTACTCAAACTATTTAGATTACATTAGATTAAATTAGATTACATCGACTGATATAGCTGTACTGAAAATAAATACTCTCCCATAGCTTTCTGATTTACATCAGTTATACTAAACACACGAATGACAGTAACTGATGCAGTTCTTATATAAAACACCATACACACAAGCTTAAGAACATGGTAAGAAATGGTTAAACAAGAACTTTCTCTCTTTCACCTTCTCATCTGAATTATTTATGATTTCATAGCATAAGAATATATCAAATATCAACCATGTTGTTATTCCCAAAGCATATGGTTGGGCTGAGATGAACCAAACCTCTGAAACGGGGAAAGGAAAGCAGAAGGTCACTCAAAGAATCCTAAAGAATTTTGTTGTTTTGTGTGCAGTTATCACGTATGCAGGATTGCTACGTATATATTTTCATATACTGATGGGCAAACTCTGTCTAACAAACATGCAATTTGGTGGTATGAGACCAAAGTAACCTGAGAGAGGCCAAGAATGCATGTGCATAAATATGTATATTCCGTCTCTGCTTGTTTGCTGGACAGCAGAGCTTGAAGCACACCTGCATTCAGTTCTTCGGTCCATCAGTTTGACAGCAACCTAATGTTACCCCCTCATCCCAAAATCCCCTGCACCACAGGCAGCAGAAAGTACACAATGCCTCCATGTGTCAGGGTGTTGTTCACCAGATAGTTGGGCATTAACTATTAATCAGAGGAGTATAAAGAAAAGCAGAAGATAACGTGTGGGTGAGGCCAGGCAATTCATCATGGCCTTGATTTGAGCTATCCAAGTAAGAGCCAGAGGGCAATAAGGAAGAGAAAAAAAGGCAGCTTAGAGGAAGCGAAACCTTTGAGAGAAAGAAACTAAAACAAAAAAATAATTTGTGAGGGATGACATTTTCCAGGTAGCTTTTTTCTTGGCTTTTAACATTTATACCCAATTCTAATTTTCACTTTTGAAAAAGTAATTGGGAGAGAGGAATATTTAAGAAACAGTTTGTTAAACATGAGCGTGGTCCTCCTAGGAACAATTGCACCATTTTGTTTCAGTGCATGTATGTGCACCACCGCTCACTGAGGTATATTTCCATATACTGAGCTGCAAGCGTCCAGACAAACATGATTCAACAATAAGCTTAGACTTTCAACAATAGAATGTCGATGAACTGCAGGGAAATGCAAATTAAAAACTCCTAAAAGCAAAATGCTAATCTTTTTTTTGTTCCTGTTTTTTCGATTTCTGACAATTTGCTTCTGAGCTCAAGCTTCCAGGTCTTGTTGTAGTAGTATATTTCAGCCGTCTCCAAATGATTTAGATTAGTATTCATTGTTTGCTTTTGTGTTGCTGAATGTGTGATTTTGCCCTAGGCCACTGAAAAGTCCACAATTTACAACTCCAGAGTAGTTTTAAACTCCAAGTTATTTTATTCTAAAACTGCCACGGCACACTCTGAATTGCATTGATCCAGTGCTAATTTTGGAAAAAACCTAAAATTACTCCTTAAAAAATACTGCAGATAATTACACATAGCAATAAAACAAATGCACTATATAAGATAGATGTAAAAAGAAATAAATGATAAAGAAATAATCAATAAAAGTTTTTTTTCATTGGTACTTGGTGAACGGAGGTGTAAGCTTGGAGATGCAGGAGACGGAGGAGACGGTCGATGTGGAGCCAGAGGTGGTAACTGAGATACAGTACATACCGTAACTTACTCTAACTTTCACTACGTGAATATATATAAGAAGTGTGACATACTATAATTTTTCCAGACTCCCTTTCTCAGTCCTTCAACTAAACTTCTCTAAGACTGATCCAAAGATCCACTCAGCAGTTCCATCCAATGCCAACTGGTTGGTATCTAAAGAAGGAGCCTTTCTCATCGAGTTGACCACTCGAATCACTTTTACAACTCACCTCACAATGTGTTGCATTCTTTATTATGTGATGCAAAAAAGCCAAGGACTGAACCACTGTCCTTGCACTTGAGAAAAAACACTCTTTCCCATGAGCTACATCCCTAATGTCACAAAACAAAAAAAAAACAGTATCTCAAGTATCTAGCAGAGTGTCAGGTGTCACCTCCTCACTCTATTTGATGCCAATTGCTGCTCAAATCCAATTCAAGTCACTTGTCCTTGCAACAGAAAGTCAGTCATATAGGCTCATGTTTCCTTATGACTACTAGTGTTCTCAGGAACATCATCTACTGTTGCCATACAGGATTGTCCCAATCGTGGCAATCCTGTTCTTACTGGAAACTAGATTGTTTCCATCACATTCTTCAGATTCACATCTATCATAGACTAACTCAGTCAGAGTATGCCCACACCAGGGAAGTATACAGTATATAGGTGTAACTGGAATACCTCCGGAAGTCTCCTCCTAAATCAGAAATAGTTGTTTGCTAATATCAATTTGAGTATTTGCAGAAGCGGTTCGCTGGCAGCTGAATGTGAGGAACACATTTTGAGCCTTAAGGAGATTGAGGTAAGCATCCTATACTATTGGAAGTGCATATGCTACCACCCACACTTGCAAGGATTGTAAGGTCATCCATGAGTAACATGGTATCAAGGTTCATTATTCGATTGTACATCAGGGACAGATAATTATATAAGAAGCATATTATGGAGTTCTTAGGTGTTGTTTAAAGATGTTTTGGAAGCTTTCATTCTGGGAGTCTTGCAGGTTTTCTAACATGAGAGTGGTGAATTTAAAAAATGCACGTTCAGAAATATTGTTGTGCCACTGGAACTCATCACGTCCAGTAAGAACATAAGTGCAAGCCTCCTTTCAAAAGGGTATTTATATCTATAACTCGTCTTATCAGGAATTGATAATGTATGTTTGTACCTTAATCCATGTGACATGCTACACTGTTCTGATCTGTGTTCTTTAAATAAAACAGTGAACTCATCCATGCCTGATGAGTGTTGCTATTTAATTATTCATTATCCTATTGTTTCACATTAACTGCACTTGGCAACAGTGTCTGTTACCCATTGTAGTTTCCAAGGTGGTGCTCAAGTTGTGTTATCCTTCGGAGTTTGTGGAGGAACCACTTGTCTATAGCCGTCAGCTGATGGATCTGGTCAACACTCATACCCTTATGGAGAGCCTGAAAGGTGAATACATAATAAGGACTCACACACTATCAGTCACAATCATCATATCACCTAATTTGTCATTCATGCCCCAGAAAGCTGACAGTCAGAGGACTTCACTGAGCTGTCACCATAAATACCACACTTTTGTACATTCCTTCCTTAAGGACAATTTCAGGTGAAATCTAAAGCAGGGACAATATATAACTTTGTCATTTAATTAAATACCAGTGTTCGTTCTAGCCTGTGTCATCAGTCCGTAATATAACAGAGGTTCTGCCATGACAACAGTTCATAAATATTTTTTATTGGCTTTATATAGGATGTCTGACAAGCAAAATAAAACAAGAGTGTGGGAGGGCTTTAGTCATCAGTTGTTATTCTTTGTTGAGTAAAAGTACCTTGTTTTCCAACAGAAACTGACAATCAAGATGTGAATGATTACTGTGCCTTTTTTAGGAAAACTAAATTAATTAAAGTGCTAACAATGCACTGTGTGACCAAGAAATGTGCTTATGTTGCTGCTTTTAACCATGGGAGCAAAAAACAGGGACGGATCTAATTAATTCCCGTTCATTAAATGGAGTCTTTGCTAATTAGCATAGATACCACGTGAATGCCCATCCAGAGGTTTATTCTTGTTGTGCTTTGCCCATAGTAAACATAAACAGAGAAACAGACAGAGCATGGAGCTTTGTTTGGAATGACAGTTGCTGCGCTGACCACCTTGCAGTATATTTGATAGCCTGCGGATAAGATGAGGATCATTATTCCCCAATGCTCTGCGGCCATCTCTCATGATCTCTCTCCCCCGTCATGGCAGAAAACTTACACAGTTGGGGGTTTCAGCAGTGACACAACCTCATTCTGCTTCTCTCTCAGCTGCTGATAAAAGCACACTGAAGTGTTGAACCAGTGTATGTTTTTCACTTTGTAAAAGCGTCAGAAAGATCTCTTTGTTTGGATAACAGAACTTGACAGCTGTACCAAATGTCTCACTTTTGTCTATCTCAGTGGACAAACACAGACAAACAGCATGTACTGGCTAATAAAATGGTGCAAAATGTTTCAAACATTAGGAAAATTGTATTCATCCTGGTAGCATTCTTCTAAAGGCCAGTCTTTCAGTTAGATAATCAATTTCTGTTTACTGTGTGTTGACACTGTTGTACACCAACAGCATTCAACTAATGCAGAAAAAAGATGAGCCTCCCTTTCAGAATTAATCATTTACAGCTACTCAAGCAAGAAGGCCACGGACAATTCTTCCTTTGTGAAACTTCAAAATGTGCTTTTAATAAGCACACTCAAGTGTTGTTCATTTTTAATGTTTGAAAAGATTTGTGTACCTTGGCAAGGGAGAAAATGCGGGTGCTGGAGGGCACAGCGAGCTCCTGTTGCAGGTCCTGTGTGTCGGCCCAGGCTTTCTTGAGTGGCAACCGTGGAACAAAGCCATCCACAGAGGGATGACACATCCTCAAGGCCTTCTGCATGCTCTCCTCAAAGGTTCGGCCTACTGCCATCACCTGAGACCAGAGTGGGGACATGTTTGTGTGTTAGTGAGTGAGGTGAGAGTGAAATGTATCCATCTGGAGCCTCCTCACCTCACCAACACTCTTCATGGCGCTGCCTATTTCCCGGGACATGCCTTGAAAGCGGTCAAGATCCCAGCGGGGAATCTTGGTGACAATGTAGTCTAAACTGGGCTCAAAGCAGGCTGTGGTCTTCTCTGACACAGCGTTCTTGATGTCTGGCAGGGGGATTCCCAGAGCTAACTTAGCTGCTACAAATGCCAGCGGGTACCTGTGAAAGATGGACCACCATGCCATTAGACAAGCATCAACCAGTTTAACGTAGTTGTTTGGTTCTATTTCACCAAACTGCACTTGTTCATACTGTTTACTTTCTTTCACTTTTCAGATATGTTGATATAATTAATATGTTATAAAATCTTGTAATATTCTGCACATTCAATCTAATACAGGGTGCTTTGATCAAGAAATGAAATCATTAAAAAATGTTGTTTTAATTTTATCAGTACAGCGTTAAATGTCAACCAAACAGGTAAAATGCCAAAGGAGGTGAAAACAGCATTACACGTGCCCTCACCCAGTAGCTTTGGATGCCAGAGCTGAGCTTCTTGAGAGCCTCGCGTTCACCTCGATGATGCAGTACTCAAGGGATGATGGGTGCAAGGCATACTGAATGTTGCATTCGCCCACAATTCCCAAGTGGCGCACCACTTTGATAGCAGTCTCACGGAGCATGTGATACTCCTCATTGGAGAGAGTCTGGCTTGGTGCCACAACTATGGAGTCACCTGTAAAAAAGGTGAAAAGGTGAAAGGTTCAGTAATGGGAGAGAAGGGGACCACTGTGAGGAATGTCAAAGCCTGTATGAAATTAGACTTTAACTAATCATAAAAAATTTTCATAATCTGTCTGAACTGAAATGTACACTCCTTTTAGACCCTAGATTTCAGGGTTTATAATAGCAAAAAGCCATGCCCTTAAATGTGATTTTATGTGGCTATTAAAGGTTTATACAAGTGTGATTAATTAAACTCACCAAAATTACACAACAAAGATATGTTAAGTGGCAGCAAAATACTGAAATATGTCACAGATCATGGTTTAATTACTGACTAGTATCTTGTGTGCCGTGCATATGACAGCAGGCATGATCTAAAGTATAAAGGTAGGAAACTTGCATTAACCTGAAGAATTGCCTTTAAAATATTGCTCCATGCATCACCATGTTTTATTCAAATCAAGCTGGTGTGTTTGTATTCCACAGTCTGTTAAAAGCATTAGCTATGAGAATTTAAAACCACACATTTAGTTTTGCATCTAAAGGAACAATAGTTGAAAAGTCATTGTGTTGGGCTTCATCATCAGAAACAACCTGAGAACAGCAACGTGAAAGCAAAGCAACCAAACCCAGCTTGTATTGGTTTGAGGGAGGTTACTGAAGCAGAATCACTGAACACAGTACATAACCTGGTACCTGTGTGAATGCCGAGTGCATCGAAGTTCTCCATGTTGCACACAGTTACGCAGTTATCAGCCACGTCTCTCACAACCTCATATTCTACCTCCTTCCAGCCCATCAAAGACTTCTCCACCAGAATCTGACTGCTCATGGCCAGCGCCTATATCAGAAACAGAATTAAAGATAGTTAATATCTCTATACCCAGGGGAAAATTAGCTCAATATAACAGACACACTAACTTACATTACGTGTAATCATGAGTGAAACATCAGGCTTGGAGCTGCAATTTCAAGCTTTTACTCAAATTTGACTAAAGACCCATCCCATGAACTGTCTTCTGTCTAAAGAACCAGATCTTATTTTATCTGTGTGCTAGTGAATGCTGAAACTCCAGCTAAAGATATATTAAGATTGATACAATGATCAATAATGAAATACCAAAACAGTACTCAGACATCTAATCATGACTTATTTACTCTGACCTTATGAGCCGTGTCTTCTAGCTTTTCTCTCTCAGCACACAGACCGGAGCCCAGACCACCCAGAGCATAAGCCGATCGCAGCATCACAGGGTAGCCAATCTGTTCTGCAGCTTTCAAGGCATCCGACACCTGAAAGATAGACACGTACCAAACATTTCCCAAAGAAACAATGAATCATTTACAGGCAATAAATATGCAACTCTGTTTAGAAAAAAAAAGTACTTTTATATAAAGTGCTTGGAACTATGGATAAAGAATGCAGGTGGCACGCAGGGTCGACCTTCTATCATTGTGAACTTGGATCCTTACCGACTGCACAGCAATACTGGGTGCAATCTTCTCATTGATTTCCATCAGTTTGTTGGCAAAAAGCTGCCTGTCCTCTGTGGCAATGATGGACTCTACTGGGGTTCCAAGAACTTTAACCCCATACTGCTCCAAGACGCCACTCTGGAACAATTCTACCCCTGAGAACAAATCCACGCTGGGATGAATCATTCAATACATGATCAAAGAAAAAAAAAAAAAGTACGAAAATTACATTACACTCAAACAATGTATCTAATCCTACCACAGTTGAGGGCAGTCTGTCCACCCATAGAAAGCAGGATACCATCTGGACGCTCAGCTTTAATGACTTCTGACACAAATTCTGGTGTGACAGGCAGGAAGTAGACTGCATCTGCTTGCTTAGAACCCACTTCGTTGGTCTGAACAGAGGCTATGTTTGGGTTCATAAGTACCGTCTTAAGGTTTTCCTCCTGGAATTTCACAATGGTAACTTGGGTGTAATATAGCAACCTTCATAGCCTGGGAAATCTTGCATTTACACATAAACATAGAAAACTAAGATTTTTGAAATTCAACTCAAAGTAACATTTTTATACAATTCCAAAAGATAATTTAATAAAATCTAAATTAATAAAATAATATTACCCTATTAGTTATTTATTATCTTATGATGGCTGGCAGGATGCCCTATTTAATCTTAAAAGCGGAGATCTATATAAGCCTTATTACAAATTTAGGCGTAATCGCATCATAGCATTAACTTGGAAGAGAATGATAAGAAGCTCAGAAAATGGTTTTCTATGGTCATCAGATTGTCAAAAATGCAAGATCACACTCAGAAAGACTGTTTTGAGAGCAAAATTCCAAAGCCTTTGAGAGTCTTACAATTTACAACTTTACCAGAATTATATTTAATATTCAGAACCGCGTATATCCTAAAATATCCTAAGAGATGTCAGGATGATGTTACCTTCATGGCCTTGATGGCCTGAGATCCAGAGTAGTCAAATTCTCCAGCCTGACCAATAGAAAGACCACCAGACCCCAGTACCAGGACCTTTGACACCTTTATTAACATAGGAGACAGCTTCAATTCCAGTTTTCTGTTTTAGTTTTCAGACTAAATAAAGAGATTTTCAGCTACCCTCTCTTATGTTTCACTATGATTGTCACATCTTGATGTTATGTCTTGATTTGTAAAGGAAAAGATTTCTTACAACACTTTTTTAGTAATCTATTTGAAGAATTCTTAAAACATTTATACCTTCATACATTAATAAATGTCTTAGACTATACCAAAAGGAGCCACTCTTAGAATCAGTTGTTCCACCAATGCTCCTCAGTGTACCTGTGCTCTGGGAGGGATGCAGGGTTTCGTGGGCATTACTGAGACGATGTTGGTATCCTTTCCTCCCTTGATCAGTGATATGAAAGCATCAAAGAGAAACTGTGGAGACAAAGAACACAAAAACATGACAACAGAACAGGACGTGAACAGAATTTGGTGAAATCCCAGTTCTGTTTAAGTGTGATTAGTTGAAATTTGTTACACTTTCTTATTGTCAGATATGAAGACCGAGCTGTGATTACAGCCCGAGGGTTTGGGCTGGACTATGACCTATACAGATTCAGTGTGCTGAGCCGTCAAAGTCAGTGAAAAAAAAAGAATTTAAACTCTTACTTAAAAAACTTCAACACAATACTTACACATAACAGCTCTGTATGAATATAACTGAAACTGTCCAACCGTCCAAACTGAACCTAAAACCTCCAGCCACTACATATAACAATAAACTTGATTTAATTATTCATTAGATTTTTTTATCATCATCATACATGTAGCCATCTGAACACAACTTCAGTTTCCCAGGTCAACTGAAGTTATTTCATTCTATCTTGGTTGAGATATGTAAATACATCTTTAATTAGCTGCAGTACAGTATTCAGGTACTTTATGCAGCACCATCAAAGTTTTTAATTACCTCTGTGTCAGTGGGACCCCCTTTAGCCTCCGGATGGAACTGGGCCGTGAAGACAGGCTTACTGTTGTGCATGATGCCCTGGAAATTATGAGTATTATACATAGGACAAGTTTAAAAACAACATATACTGCTAACATTTGAGACACATTTTGAAAGGTTTTCCAAAGTCTGGTTAAACACATGTGTTTGGTAAAAAAAAAAAGTATCTGATATACATATATGAATTTTAATATAATATATTAATATAAAAAAGGAGTAAAAATCATCAACCTCATTCGTGCCATCATTTGCATTGATGAAAAGTGGGCTCCAGCCTTGGGGAAGGGATTTGCTGTCTATGCCATAGCCATGGTTTTGGGCTGTAATGAAGGCCTGGCCTGTCATCACATTCAGCACCGGCTGATTCTGACCTCTGCGGAAACCCAAATGCGCATCAATCCAGTCTCTTTATCATCTTTTATTTTCCTTAGTGGAACATGTATTCTCTTTTTTTTTTTACATATAAGACCCTCACAGGACAAAGTATGTACAAAATCATCCGTGCTTATCACTCAAGTCTATTAAATAAGTACATGTTGTTGCATAGATTTTAAGATTTTTCACCTGTTACCCATAGGTAGCTTGTATGACTTTGCTCCCGCAGCTAGGGCAGTAATCTGGTTGCCCATACAAATTCCAAACACTGGCTGTGGACGATCACTCTCCAATACCTGCGAAGAACAAAAAGAATTTGATAATGAACACAGAGATATTTTTTATGAATAGATGCTACACCTATGAAACAATTAAAACCACACCTTGCGCACGTTGTGGATAAGTGTCTTGGCCAAAGATGGATCTCCTGGTCCGTTTGATATGAACAGACCATCATAGTCTAAACTCATGAGGTCCTGGTCCCATGGCACCAGGTGGACCTCTGCACCTCTCTGTTCCCAGCAACACACACATTCTGTGAGCTCATGGCATTATTAACAAGTGACTGTCCACCAAATGAACAACTACGAGATGTTTTGTTTAGTGTCCATACTTTAATTCAACGTATCAAATCTGCAATTAAAAAAACAGTAACTGTGATATTTTCTGCACAACTGTTGTAGAGTTACCAACTGTGCGGTTAACACAGGGTGTGCATTCAACAGGTGTTTTTTCCCCTACCACTGTTCCCATTCTCACCTTGACCAGCAGCCGAATTATATTGTGCTTTACACCACAGTCAACAGCTACCACTTTGATAGGGTTGCCTTTTCCAAAAACTTTGATTTCCTGTTAGAGGGAGTAACACAGTCAAGAAAAATGAGTCCTCTACATTTGTGTAACAATGCTGTTCTGAGACTTGTTTTATGTGTTGGTAGATATACAAGTTACCTTTGTCGAAACTTCTTCTACAAGGTTTTCCTTGTTGGGGTCAGATATCTCCACAGGCTGGCCATCAAATTCAATCTTCCCCAAAACTGTGCCCTGAGGAGAATCAACAATATATCAGTTAAGTGACCACAGCTCAGATGAGTTGAAGTCAATCCAACTATTGTATTGCAGAACCTTATCTCTGATGATCTTGGTCAACATTCTGGTATCTATTCCAAATAGTGCTGGGACCTTTAAAAGAAAGGGAAATGTTAATTTACATAGATTTCACATTCACCTCTGTCATTTCACTAGCAGTTTGTTCATTTGAAGCCCAACCTTCTCTTCGTGCAGCCATTGACCCAATGACTTGACAGAGTTCCAGTGGCTGTACTCGTGACTGTAGTCCTGTACCAGAAGACCAGAAACCTAAAGGCACCACGACACAGTGTTAACCTTAAAAGGCACTCGAGTCCATTCATTGTATTTTACTGTAGCATGCATATGAAGCAAGAGGTTGCAGCTATAGAAGACAAACATACACTGCACTGAATAATGTGTGGAGATTTAAAAGCAAATAAGAGAGCTCTAATATAGCAATGCTACGAGACTATGGTATATATTTTTTTAAGTTTAACGTGAGAACACAGACGTCCACACAAACTGAAACCTTTTGAACACAGCTGTAATTCACACCTGGATTCTCTCTGACTCCACATGTTTTCTCAGGCCCAGCTCATCCTGCTCCTGGGTGTTGGGTACCCCATAGTTCCCAACAATCGGGTATGTCAGGGTGAGGATTTGACCTCTATAGCTGGGGTCAGTTAGGGCCTCTGGGTATCTAAAGCAAGGAAAGCACAGCATCAATATGTTTGTATACAGTGGTTGTTGCACAGTGGTTTTTGCATCATCAAAGTGTAACCTATGAAAGGGCAAATCTGGAGAAAACTCTCTTTCACAAATGTAAACCTTTGAAAACATAATAAATATCACATCAGGAAGCACATATATAAAACCACATTTAAAGCTGAGATGTGTCACTGAACTAAAACTTTATTCCTTCATCTAAAGACTTTGTAAAAATATTGTTTCTGACTTCTGTTGTGGATTAAATAATGGTTTGTTAGTACCAGTAAATTAAATTAAATTATAAAAACTTTGTTTGACCCAAAAGTAAATTACAATACTAATTTGTATATTACACATATTAGTTTATAAAGTGTTCCTACCTTTTTGGAGTGAAGTTGCACACATTAAAAATTGGTTATTTTCCACTATATTTTTTCCTCAAATCTCACTTGCATTTTTTGAGCACCACAGACTTTCATAACAAAGATCTATGGCATTCCAACAAGTTATCGGTCCTCCTTCTTACCCCACCAGGCCAGTGTTAAAGACCAGTTCCCCAGCAACAGAGGCTCTGTGGCCGAAGGAAAAGCCTTTCATCCTGGTGCCATCCTCCAAGACCAGGTGGGCTGTCTGAGCCTGGGAGTAAAATGAAAGCAGGGGGACGACAAGTCAAATCTCAGCCAAAGAATAATGTATTCTCTTTTTAAAAACCCAATTCATTCAGACCAAAGGCAACACTTTGAAATAGGATGTGTTGTAGATTCGGAGTGTAAGGATGATGGAAACTGGTAAGCCACTGGGACTCTGTGCTGAAAGTGCAGGTCATTGTGAAATGTGCTGCGAATGCTGAGGCTGACAAATCTCTACCTCTGCTGTGCGTGTATTCGAGGGGGAAGTGAGATAGAGGGGGGATAAAGGCAGAATTGTAAAAAATATGTCCAACTCAATGTTGCCCTACCACAAAAAAAAAGGAGGTGGGGAATGCAATTTTCCTTTGATATTGCAGCAGATGCAGCAACTTGATTGCACTAATCTACACTCATTTAGGTATTTCAAGCTCAGATGCTTTGGAAGTTATTGTTTGCAAATAAAAGAATACAAACACGTGGGTGTAGTGTAACAAAGGATGCACACAAGTGCAGCAGCTACTCAAAAACAGCTGTCAGAACAACTCGTCACTTAACAGCATCTATTAGAAACAAAAAGAGAAACACAAAGGTTTTGTTACGTGTACTTTTTTAACTATACACACATATTAGCGTTAACTGTTTCCAGACTTGTGAGCCAGAACTGGAGACTAATGGGTTTTACTCTTAACGTGAAGTGACCACGTGTGCGAGCCCCGTTTGACAGTTCAGCTGAGGGGTTCTCGTTTCCCATGTGGTCAATCAGCGACACGCTTCCGAGCGCCAACTGTTTATCTCTATCTTTATTCAGTCTGCATTTTTCTACCAACTCAAAACTCTGTTGTGTACAGACGAGACAGAGTTTTTTTTTTTGTTTGTCAGCTTCGCTTGGCGTGAGAGGGCGCAGACCAGCGGCGCCTGTTAGTTTTACTCTCCTCAGTTATAAAAAAAAAAAAAAAAAAAATCACGTCTCGTTCACTGGTCGCCGCCTTACCTTCGCAGTAAAAAGTGTTGCGGTTTGGTGCAGCCAGTCCGAAGTGTTCCCAAACTTTCTGCCAAGCATGCGTCCATGTCTGAGAGATTTAACAACGCTGTGAGCCAACAGGATTGTTGCCATATTAACTCAGCGAGACGTTGTCCAGTAGCTGAGGAAATCTATATTTTTCTTTTTTAACTTCAAAATTTTGTGTTAAAGAAAGGCCAACCAGTGTGATTGGGCTCTGCCCTCGTGCACAGTGACCATAGAGATGGAGTCGGGGGTGGGGGGTGGGGGCTAGGGGGGGGGGGTGACATGGGGGCTGGCCGCTGTTCTCTTTGCTTCTCTCAGCAACCGAAAGCGTCTCTGAGAAAAACATTTATTTAACATAAACGAGAAATTCTTAGTCAGACACCTGCTGGTAGTAATGATGAAAATATTAACTTGCAATAACCTGCAGTTTTACAGCTTATCCTTTACTTTTATCAGGTGTCTTCTAATGTTTCTGTCTTGGTTTATATTGACTTTGAAGACTTTTTTATGAATACATATTTTTAAAGGAAGTGATTATCTCAAAATTAGGGCTTTGTAGATGTAGCTACTGCTTTTCAGTGCACCACCTGCTTTGAATTTTTAAGAGGAACAAACACATGCAGCATTCCCATCAGGGAAATTGCACCTGCTTGTGGCAAACTTGTGTGGATTGCTTTCCATGCAACAATCTCTTTCAGGCTTTTTCAAGCCAATTGCCTTTAAAGAAAAAAGCAAACTGTCCGTGAACAGGCTGCATGGTGGTAGGATTAGAGTGGCCTGTGTATTTGCTGATCACTGCAAGACTGGTCCTCTGTGGAGAAGGCTGTCTGACTGCCACTCTGCTGCGTTCAGCAGTCTGAGCAAAGTTGGTGTGAGTGGTTCAGGAAATACCCTCCTATTCCAAAAACATGAGTTGGAACAACCCTCTCAAATATATTAGTACAAACCTACAACCTGCCATCCAACTCCATAAAAGATTTACTGAAATGCATATTAACTGTTTATATTGACTGATTGACCACCCCCTTTGTAATAGGTGGATTAGGACTGCCCCTGTCTAAAAAGAGTATGGGCTCCTCTTTTGAATCTGTGGACCACTGCTGACATCCAGTGGCAAATCTGTCTCAGTCCTCCAAAGGATGTTGAGACATGTTATATCAAATCAATTCAATATTGGGCCCCGCCAGCATCCTATGCCAGTGAATCTTACATTCAATATTCTCTGTCTAGAGCATAAACATGCAAAAGCTTATCAAAACTGAGAGAAAGTAAAAATTCAGAAAGCCAAAATGTGCTCTGACTGGTGACAATTGAAATAAATCCCTTTACTGGAAACACCATCAAAGCTTATTGCCCACACGAAAAAATCTGACTTAAACCAATTCATTATTGCAACTACCCTTCCACTATCATTTATGTGCTGTCATCTTAGGAATTGAGGAAACACCAACATTTAGGACTATAATTGATAGATATGTTATGGGGGTAAATAAAAGCACTGTGACATCGGAGCATCCTATAACCCGACAAACAAAGAACACTATCTCAGGTGTCATTGGGCCACGGGAAGGGTATACCTTGGACAGGTCCCCAGTAAATCATAGGGTCACATGGCTGAGCTGACCACCAAATCAGGGCTCATCAATAAATCTAAACAGAGAAATACACTGTAACAGTGCCTTTTCTTATATATCATATGAAAAACCACACAGTAAAATAAATTAAATAAAAAAGATATATCAATTACGTAAAAATAACGCAAAACTGAAAATACAATAGACAATAAGCTGATATGCAATGATGAGAAAACTATTCTGAATAAGGCTTATCTGTAGTCAATCCTCACAACTATTAAAGGTGCTATTTGTTACAGAGAAAACTTGCTGATAAGAGTTTTTCTTTGTTGTTTGGTTAGCTTTGACTTGTTGCTGTCATCGATGGCTGAATAGCATAGACTGGAAAATTGTTACGTGATGATTTGGAGAACACGAGATGCCTGCGCCACGCACTCCATGGCCATTTATTACCACGAGGCTCGTCATTAGCTGCCTTCTAAATTCCGCCACTGATTGGCCAACATGAGGTAACGAGGTCCAGAGTCTGTCCTCACAGGAGGGATCCCACATTGTCTGCAGTTTCAAGTGTACGTTTCAGATGGTGACCGAGCTTAAGAGAGGCCAGGAATAGACCAGCAGGCTCCCTCAGTATTCTCTCTGCAAGCTATCCAAACACAGTCTTGCCCCTCAGATAGATGGGTTGGTTTCGAGGATGCATGAAAATGTGTATTCTCTAGTAGGGGTGGTGGTGAAATGAATCTGCATTGTGACATAAATCTGTTTATAGAAAGGTAAAACAAATTTACCTGTGTAGCATTTTTAAAGATGAAGGCGGTTCAAGAGGCATTATGGAAAATACAATCAAGCACATAACACAATGGCTTAGAAGTGAGGATTTGATTTACAGAACAGTTACAGTTAGATTAGCTTGGATTAGATTTGTTAGTACACAGAAGAACTATAATAGTCTAAAAGAGTTCAGCGGTGAAGCAAAGTTTCATTTGAATGTTGCAAATTCAATCGGTTTCTTAGGGACACTACAACAGTTTTGCAGTTTTTAACTTTCAGTGTCAAAACCCGCCCACTACATTTTTCTGGAATTCAAATTTAGACTTGGACCTGACCTCTTGATTACCCTGTAATCCCTTTTGAGGTTTTCCTTAGTGTGTTTGTTAATGTGCTGAGGTCAGTATCCTGTTGAAAGGTCCACTTTCAGTTTATCTTTCTTCCCTCGTCTGTGAGAACTCTTTGATACTATTAAAGAAAGACGGAATCATCATGCTTCTTAGAAAGTGCAGGATCTCCCTAGAACTTGGATTCGGTCCACACCACACATGTCTAACAACTCCATCTCTGTTTTTATGTACACGGCACCAGGTCTTAGTGTTGCTTATTTGCTCACATGGTGAAGAGTTACCTGCCAATTCTTTTTTCCACTTTAAACCGTCTGCTCTTGGCTAAATCTGCCAAGCCTTCAAGCTCTTGACATTTAGCCTTCCAATGAACCTGAGGAAGATTATTCTTCTTTCAGATAAATATTCAGTTTAAAAAACTTTTGAAATCACTTGCCATTCAAAGTTCAAGACCATTTTAGAGATTTTGCTATGATGACACTTCAGCAGAAATGTAACCATGGAGCCTAATTGTCAGGGGTTCAATAGACAAGATGACACTCATCTGTCATTTTCTGCAGATGTCCCCAACATTAATGGACTCTAGGTGGTGATAAATGTAAGGCTTCATATACACTATTTAAGTGACTGATCAGACTATTTTATATTATTAGGATCTCTCCATCATTATGGCATTGTGTCAGTACCGTATGACTGTTTATCTGCAGGAGCACTTAAGCCACATGAATTTTAACGGAAGACCAAGCCAGGAGATGGATGAAAAGAGGGTGGAGACTGGCCTTTCTGTATTGTATGCTCATACTCTGTACTGGTGTACATAGTGCCCCCACTGAAAAGGGCATTGAGTAGCTTTGTTTAGCCTGGCCCGATCTAATCCCCTTGTGGCCACTGTGGGGCTTTGGAGAGCGCCAGAGAGGGAATGAGAACATGCGGGCCACAGAGCCTGCATCAGCCCCCCTCAAGGAGCCATGGCCCCTGCTCTTAGAAATCCTAAGAAACTTCACACCTCTCTGTTGGGACTATAAATAGGCACCATCTGTCCCCCTAGGCTCAGTTACAGCCTCATTCTTTCTGGTATGGACGGCAGGGAAGGAAGCGCACAAGGTTTAAAAAGGGCGTAGAGGATGGGACCAGAGTCCACCAGCAGCCCTGTAGTCATCACACATGGTTTGTTGACCTCTGCTGCATAGTTTGGGGCAAAGGAAGTCCAATGGTGTGCGCTGTCATTCAGTTTTTTCTACAGCTACTCTCTGGAAGCTCCAGTTTACCACAGAGAAAAAAAGTCAGAGACCAGGGAGCCTCTGCCATCTTCGGAATCTGACACCAGTCTTCACTCAATGCGTGATTTTTTTTCCTCCAAGCTCAAGTTGTTCACATTTCATTAATCACACTTAACGCAAATATGCAGAGCAAGCCCAAAGCTGTGACATCTTTTTTTTCCCCTTGTAGAATCTAAAGGCGTCTTTCACTGATTCTAGTTTAAGTATTTTTCTTCAGACTTATAACTTTATTCTGATAATAATGATGATGGTCAGAGAATGGAAGTGGAGATAGTCAGATCTGCAGAATCTGAGCAGTCCCTTGATTTGCTATACCTCCCGCTGCACAAGTCATTCCTGAGGGGAGGCAGTTGTCGTGCCTGTCCTGAAGCAAATATAGGGGTTAAATGATTGAATGACCTTTATGCCCCCACATGGCTTTTGGTGTTATATTTTATTAGTTCAGATGCAATTACAGGGGGGAACGCTATAATTGTTTGATATATGCTTAGGAAAAACAACTTTAAAAAGCATGTCCACTAACTAAAAGACCAGATTGCCTAATATGGAACACAAGCCACGTAAAAATATCGCCACCTCTGAAAGGTCTAATGAGCATACTCATTCATGGCTCTAACTAGGATATTTATAGATCAGAATAGTTTGACAGTCTAACTGGCCACCAAAATGTATAGCGCCCTCACAAACAGTTTTAAACATAAACTATTTCTAAATATTTTTGTGGCTCCAGTTGTATATATACTTGCACCACATTTAAAAACATGCATTTGTACCAGACTGTGGATCATTTTATGATGCTAAATGCCAGTGCTAATCTTTTTGACCATCAGTTGATTATTGGAAGTATCTCAGTCCCTTTTTCGTGATCACCTATAGTAACCCTACCTTTCTATCACTAAAGTTGTTGCTTAGATCCAGCAATGTAACAGCAAAACATGTTCAGGTAGGGACAAAAGAAGCAAACAATATAGTCATTGTTTTGTGCTGCACCAAAGATAAAATGCAGTTTTTTTTATGTAAACGGCCAAACAGGGACACTTGTGTTCATTTTGTGTTTGTGCAAAGTGTTTCCTTGATGGAAATCAAACTGAGAGAGTAACATGAACTGCATGAACCTGCATCTTCTTGATAGCAGCATATTTGCATTTGCACTATAAAACAGCTTCGAGTGGATAGTGTATTTCAATCATGGCTAGGTTTTATACACACATATACACACACTTATGAAGGCATAGTTGTATTGCTGGGCTCCTACCTGCCACCGGGAGGCTGCTGTGGGACCATCAATTTTGCAGACAGATAGCCCACTGTCATCTGATCCAGGGCCAGTGTAGTACTTTGTAACTTGGGAGGATGTTAGCGTAGTGTCTTCTCCCACTTAATAATCAATAAGAAACTCCCTTGGATGAAATAACGGCTGACAAGGAAAGCAAACAGAAACACAGATGCAGAATCCTTCCAGCTTACAGTCAAGACAAAGTCATAAAATCTTAATACTATGATAAGAAATAAAGCAAGGTCAAAGGAAAGTATGATTTTTAAAACGTAAAAAAAAGAAAACCAAGAATGAATGAAAAAAGACAGCTGAGTGAAGAGCGTCGAAGTATCACCTGTCCTGTGCTGTGTGGTAAAATCTAATCTGTGCTGCTGGGTATTTCCATCACCGATGCCTCGGTTCTGCATGTATTGTTTTATTTCATGCAAGATTTGATAAAATGCCATCAGCTATGATGAAGGAAAGCGGAGCAAAGCATGACTCTTTTGTTTTTGCTCTTGAAGCCAACCAAACAATCCCAAACTTTGCTTAAGACATACTTAAAGTGAAATCAATGTGGAATAAAGTCAAGTTAAAGACATTTTTAACCTTGGCTTTGGATATTTCGTTCCTCCAATCTTCATTTAATCTTCATACTCAGCCATCAAGGACAACAGTGTTGTAGAGACCTAAATATTTATAAAAAAGATTACACACCTTCATTAATGTGAGACTTTGAGAGATTCTATAGATCTATCAAAACTGAGTAGATCTAAACAGATTACAACTCAGAAACAACACTCTTCCTGTTATAAAAACAGGTTCAATAATAAAATAAAGAAACTGGAATTTGGTAATGTCATTACCATTATAAGATTGCATTCATTCAAAATCATCATATACAGATAAACTATAGAATAAACTTGATCTGTCTTTTTTGTTTCGCTCCCTTTTCATAAGCTGGCCGGCCAGCACGTCTTAATAAAACTCAGCTCTGCCATGCTGCTGAATCCATTAAGATTCTCTAGTGGAGCTCAGTTTGGACTGCAGCACAGGTGCAAAGACTGGGGCAGGGTTTCTATAAGGGGAGGGAGCGAAGGGAAGTCAGACTTAAAGAAGGTGCAGTGGAGTGCCAGGGGGTGAGCCTAGATGACAGCTGAGGGACTGAGGCTTTCTCTGGCTTACCCTCATGGAGATGGGGTCAGAGAAAGCAAGTGGGAGGGGGCGTGCGAGGGGCGGGGGGGAGGTGAAGGAATCGGGAATCTATGCGGTTCCTTCGTCACAAGGCTCTGTCATGGTTGTGGGGGCAGGGCTGCACCGCTGGGCGTAGGAGACAGAAATAGAAAAGAATTAAGGAGACAGAATTTGCACTCTTAGCCTTGACTGGGTTACTGGCATCAGCAGCTGAAGGCTGCTCTACGTCTCCGTCTCCCTGTGCTTTTACGTCACATCTTCCCTCAGAGTGCTGGTGACGCCCACAGAGACCCAAATTGAACACAGGTGCTGCCATACCCAACACAATTGTCTGCACCCAGAAATAAACAACGTCTCATTATTAGATCTGAAAGATGCCACTTCCACCACCTGTCCAGCTAAAGCCAGGTTGACGGACATTTGCGAAAGACTGGTTTCAACTTTACCAATTTCCTCTTTCATGTCACAAAAGACCTTGCTGAAACAAGATATAAAACATTAAACCATATCGTCATATCATACGGTTCATAGACATTCACAATTTCTGCACATGCATGACCAATCAGTGGTCTTCCCATCAAATAAAGCCTGAGGCAGACTTCAGTCAACTTTCAGATCCGTGGCAGATTTTCAATAAATTAATGTGAAGATGTCTAATTATGATTCAGGTGAAAGAAACACTGTGAAGTTGTGGGATGTAGGAGCACAAACACAAGTCCTTCAATTTATTTATTTAAAATTAATAAAAATCCTTAGTCAAATGCTTATCTACCTGACAGAGGATGGTGGTTACTTGTCCACCCTCACTTTATAGATATTTTCATTACAGTTTTTGTTTCGGCTTTATTCTTTTTTTAGGTACTACGCCACGTTTATAAAATGTGTAATAAACCTTTTATGGCAAATCTATCGCTAAAACCGTCTTCAACAGGTGGTTGTTGTGCAGCAGATGCATCTAGCTCGTGCGTACTGAAGCGCAACGCTGTGCGTAAAAGAGACCCTAGAAGCTCATCGGCCGTACGTGACCTTATTCCTTACGTCCAATGTTTTCGTTTTTCATTAGAGTAGCATGGAATGAATAAACATACTCTGGCCTGAAACCCTATAGTCCATGTTTAGAGAAAGGTTCTCCACAAATAAGCGCGCGCGCACGCACACACACCCTCCCGTCCAATATCCAATCCTCGCACGGGGACAGTGTTGACGGAGGGCAAGAGGAAAAATAGCCTCATATATATACGCCCAAACGGTGATGTCTTGCTCCGAGTCCCCTCCACTCTGTGCTACACCACTTGTGTGTCACCCGAACCGGGAATTGTCTGTGCTTCAGGGCCAAAGCAGTTTCAGCAGTAGTCAAAATGGCACCCAAGAAGGACGCTAAGGCACCCGCCAAGAAGGCCGAGCCTGCACCCGCACCTGCACCGGCACCAGAGCCAGCTCCAGCTCCGGCTGCTCCCGCTGTCGACCTGTCCGCCATCAAGGTACAATGACCGTAAAGGCTTAATGCCACCTGTTGTGGGGAGGGAAAAGATTGGGATGCAGGGCTCTCGGAATAAGTTAGGATTGCCCTTTTCAAATCAAACCTGCAGATAGCTGTTTCCTAAACAAAAACGCACTTGGAGGCACATGGGAGAGCACGCTTATTATGTGCATGATGTGCTTTGGAAAACCGGAGTGACTTATTTTGTAATTATTTATTTTCACCTTATTAAGAATACAGACACATTTGAATGTTCATCTTTAAGATGATGCACCATTCATTGTGAGATAGTTAAAGCACGTCGTGTTTGGAAGCCCACCCACCAAAGATGTGCACAGGGCTGGAACTGGCCAGCAGAACCATGGATAGCTCACTACAATTTTAGACCACACCCAGATCTTCCAGGGATTGGACTATCAAAGTGGTGCCTCATACATGACGGCAATGCACAATGGCACCAAATGTGGACATGTTAATGTGGCTAAACATGGACCCCTCCACAGGTCAATTTAAATCAACATCAAATTAGTGGTGTCTTAAGATAAGACACAGAGATGAATGACTGACTTATTGGTGTAGTTTTTGAGAAGACTAAGTGGAAGATACCAGCCTCTTTGGTTCACTAAACTGAAATAAAAATGTGTATTGATGACAAGGCAGATTGAAATGTCTACTCTTTATATTTGATTTTTATAAGGCTGTTTTGTGTTGGTTTGTAGATTGAATTCAGCGCAGACCAGATTGAAGGTACGTAAACGATTTTGCACCTTTTGTAATCACATGACATGATATGTTGCCTATGAAACTCGCCTTTCACTGAACTATCACCTACCTTAAAGAGTTTAAAAGCATACAGAAAAATGGAGTTGAAAACAAAAACAATCGTGCAACAGACTTAAGAACAGGTGCTAAAGTGCTCATAAGAGGCAGTCACCTCAATATTTTTTCTGTTTCGACATTCCATGTGAATATCACATGTCCCATGAAATCTGAGAGTAGCTAAATGAGGAACCTGCCTCTCAGATTTATGTAGGCTTTAAAAATGCCACAAAAAAGGATGATTTCAGGAGCCTCAGGATTCAGAATTTTCAGAAATAAAATGCCAAACGTGTATCAGCAATGAGGTCTGAATGGACTGATCACTGTATGAAAGTGAAGTGTGTAAATGGCAATTTTTTGCAGGTGTTATCTTTGCAAAAGTTATCAAAAACCACAGTTCATAATTATAATACATGGAGCTAAATGTTAAGATCAAACAAGTGGAGTAAAGTAGCTAAAGTCAGGTTAAAAGTCATTAAGATTATATCATGCACAAAGAGGGCTAATGTCATGATGAAAGACTTATTGAATAAAGTTCCTGACATTAGCCACAGTTAATTTACTGGCTGCATATCAGTGAAATATGTGCTTCCAAGTAATAACTAAAGAGGCAGCTCTGTGCAGAGCTTTGAGACGGAGGGATAATGAAGTGGCAGAGGGGCGTTTGACAGAAAGAAACACCTGTGTGCTGTTGGTTCCTATCGGCCACCATGTGACCAGACCTGCAGTCTGGCTGCTTGTTACACCGCCGTCAGCATTCCCTACTTTTACTCAGCTGGCCCACAGGGGACCTTGCCTTTAAAAGGAGGGGCTCATATTCTCAGCTATGTTTATCAATTCCAAGGTGGTCTTTTAAAAGAGCCCCACAGCCCTGCTGTGAGAGAAGGAGACAGCTGAGATAGAAATAGTTTGAGGGGGTGACGGTACTCGGCAGGAGTCAGTCCATTCAGCCAATAATACCGCAACCTTTGGGGTGCCTTGTACTTGTAATGCATTTCCCTTGTTAGTTTATAGAATGACTGCCTCCACCTGCCGGCAGCCATGTCACGGATAAGGCTTTTCACTTTGTGAAAAGTAAATAATTGACTTCATTGCAGAGATCAATGTATTTCACTCAGACTAGAATTTATATGTGTGTATATATAAACAGTATTTATATATATATATAATGTAGTTTAAGTGAAATCCGTGACCATGTGTGACCACACTGTCTGTGTGTGTGTGTATTTTGTATGTGTGTATTTATCATATACATTTATATAATGCCTTTGTTACAGCTCTACAAAATACTGTTTAGTGATTATGGACCTAAACATTTCTGACACAATAAAAAGTTAGACATATTTTAGGTCAATGACAGATCTGGTCAATGAAGGTGCTAATATCCTTTTCTCCAACAATTTGACAGATTACAGGGAGGCCTTTGGTCTGTTCGACAGGGTGGGTGACAACAAAGTGGCCTACAACCAGATTGCAGACATCATGCGCGCTCTTGGACAGAACCCCACCAACAAGGAAGTGAACAAGCTGTTGGGAAACCCCTCCGCTGACGGTAACTGAAACTTTTAATAACACTTAAACTTTTCACAGGATGGCTTGGTTGTTGTGTGGGAATTTTGTTTCAGTGTTTAAGTGAAACCTTAAGAAGATACTGCTGGATTGGACTCTGTTTATTGCTTTGAAAAATAATTTTCCTTTTCTTTTTTCCACTAATTGTTCTAGATTCCATTGTTAATATTTAATGTTAGATGACAGCTTAGGATGTCAAACAGATATGTTTTATGTATATGGGTTCAATATGTCATGACCTGGACATGTGAATGGAAAAGTACATATGTATTTAATTTCCATATTTTTATATACAGACATGGTCAACAAGAGAGTAGAATTTGAGGCTTTCCTGCCCATGCTCCAGAGCATCATCAACAGCCCGAACAAGGCACAATTTGAGGACTATGTTGAGGGTCTGCGTGTCTTTGACAAGGAGGGCAATGGCACAGTAATGGGTGCTGAGCTGCGTATTGTCCTGTCAACACTGGGTGAGAGTCAGAGCTCTACTCTTGCATGTGCACGTTTCTCTTTTTTAATAGGAATGTGTGATTAATATTGGACACTTTTTACAACCTCCTACAGGAGAGAAGATGACAGAGGGTGAGATCGACGCTCTCATGGCAGGACAGGAGGATGAGAACGGCTGTATCAACTATGAGGGTGAGCTGCAAATGAAAACAAAGGAACATTCAGATAAAAACTTTTTTTTTAAATTACCACCGACTTATGAAGATCTTATCCCTATATATAAGAAAATCCTAGTTAGGCCTCTGAATTATATGCTATAACCGGTGTTGCGTTCAGTCTGATTTAACAGTTATAATCGCCCCCTGCTGGCCATGAGCTAGAATGCAGGTTGAAGGTAGTTTCACAATGTATTCTTGTAGTCTTTAACAGAAGTCATTTTGAAATTTTCCTCACTCACTTATTTTTCCTCTGTTCTGTTCTCTCTGTCTGCTGCTGTGGTCTTCATCTGCAGCCTTTGTCAAGCACATCATGTCTGTGTAAGGACCCTGCCACTGCGGTGGTGAGCATCGAATAAGTGCAGACCCCATGGTGTCGCGACATCCACTCGCTGTTTCCTGCACCATCTGTGGAAGCAGGGGGAACAAAGGACTATGAGATGTCATTTCCTAAATCTTCCTTTTATTTTGTCCTACTTTTTTCCTTCTCTTTTGTCCAAATGGTGCTTTTTTTCCCCCTCTTTCCCTTTCCCTACTCCTGCCTCACGGGAAGCTGTAACAATTTGCCACGAGGTGCTTCTTTTCTCATCTCCATCCAAGTCCCCCTGTATCATTGGGGTTTTTGCAATCACAGAGGAACAGTGACGGAGAAGGAGGTGGAACGATGAGCCCACCACACTTTCTGTTTGATTGGCTGAATATCTGCCAATAAAGTGACTGGTTTGGCCCAGGACCGGCCATCAAAATGAATCCACCCCTAACTCGACCCATCCCTGAGTCTTAACTTATTGTATCCTCTGCCATTCACAATAAACTTTTCACACTCTCATTTCACTTTCCATTTTTGACTCTTTTGTGTACTGACATCTGAGTAATGACTTTAGTTGAATTTGTTCAAGAAACAACCTGTCCTGTGGAATATGCTCTGACCAAGATCACAATGGTTAGCATAACATAAGAGATTATTTGTATTTCTGTTCTTTTTTAAGCAAGTCTTCAAATCTAACTCAGAGCATCAACATATGTATTTCTGACAAATGTTAATCTGCTTCAAAAAACAAACCAGAGGAATTCCAGTCCCACTTTTTTGTTGTTTTTATTGTCATTATTTAATATATTTGGTGTCATATCAACAAGAGAAAAACTGCATACATCTACTTGACCTTTTAAATACATTTACAGTTGCTGTAGGGTGGAGCAGTAGTTGGGGGAGGAGCACACAGAGATGGGGAATGCAGAAAAAACACAGAAGCAAACAAACAGTTGCAGTTGGGGGCAGTAATTAGGCAGGAGGCAGGTTATACCACAAACGGAGTCTGAAAAAGAAACTATTTCACCCAAACACTTTGTCTTAACAGATATAACAGGAGCTGGCTGCACTCTCGGAGTCAGCTTGGTTCATTAAGTGTCTTTTAAGTTCTTCAAAGTATTTTTTCCACTCCCTTATCCCATAGCTTGCAACATACACCAAGATATGGTAGCGATCCCATGAAACACCATAGGATACACACACACACACACACACACACACACACACACACACGCACGCACGCACACAAACATATGTCATAGTTGCGGCATCTTCTGCTAAATATCAAGTCACATTTTGTAGCATCTTCGTGGCTCTGAAAACAATCAGTCCTGATGAGCCGGACTTAGCGGTGATTTGCATGTACCGTCCAATCCCGTTTGACTGCAGCTCCAAAGGTGAGAAACCTTTACAGGTTTCCTTTTAGGATGGATGTCTATGAAATGAGCTCCAGTGTTTAATATTCCGATGTATCAACAGGCTTCTATACTGAGCTGGTGAGCAGGTACATGTGAGTGACGCCCATCAGCAGGACTGAGATTCTTCTTACCACAGCACAGATTCAGCTCTCTGATATTGTCACCAAGCATTGCACTGTAAACAACTATTAACTACAAAACATGAACTTGTTTAATCTTTATCCAATAAATGCGGAAATAACTTACTAAAATGCTGTTGTTAAAATACAAAATAGCCTCTTTTGATGTTTGAATCCATACATGCTTGTCGTATATTTCGTAGCCATATTGTCACTTCCTCTTAAAATGTTTTAAGGACAAATAGATGGCAAAATACTTGTATTTTATACATGTTTCATATATATATATATATATATATATATATATATATATATATATGTGTGTGTGTGTGTGTGTATATATATATAGACATATATATACATACACACACATCTATGTGTGTTTGTATTAGATAACAATGACAACTTATGGTAAGGATGCTTGTTCTGTTTGGGGTTCTGGCGTCCATGCACATTTACTGAGCTAGAACAAGACGTGCTGCGTGGTGTATTGGTCACATTATCGCTACTTAATGTATAAAAATGGCTGTAACTTCTTTAAAACATAGATCCAAGATTAGTAAAGCCAATGTTAATCCAGGACAATTGCTCAATCTATTCTATGCAACATCATTCATAAGAAGAAGATCCACAATTTGAACCAGGAGAAAGCACATGTTTGGGGTTAAAATAGACAACAAACAGGATAAAGAGGACCAAAATACAGCAGCTCCTAATTTGAGTCTCTACTTAAAGTTGAGAGGTGGATCGAGACATAAAGGTGTTGACAGGCTGTGGATAAGCAGAGCAGAAGTTGTAACCACTCTGCCTCAAAGTGGCAGAATAGGACAGGGAGGTTTGAAAGGGTGCGAATGTGGGCGTCTGAGGGTTCAGAGCAGCAATCCAGAGATCCACTGTTCACAAACCCTGCTTGGCCAGAGCTGCAGTGACATCCTCGGCCAAGGTTGCTAACTGTGGTGACTCCATCATATTGATGCTGCCGGAGGATGACAGCTGGCTTTCCCGTTGGCGGTGTGGAGAAACTGAGCCGGACAGGCCTGGTGACTGCACGATGATGTCAGCTCCGTGGTCCACTCTGGCTTTGGCGTGGTCGCGAAACATCAGCCTGTGGCTCTCAATCTGTTTTAGGAGAGAGGAACAATTTGAGGATGAAATTAAAATGATTGTCAACCTCTTTACCTCAAAGACTTTGTAGACGTAGACAGAAGCAATCTGTTCTCTAGAGCCTTTTTACCTTTTCTGACACGGAGGACAAAACTCGACTTCCACTACATGTGATGGTCTTGGAGCATGGCGCTGACACTCACCGTGATGCGGCCTCCACCAGGAATGTGATGAGCATTATCCAGGGAACCCACCTTGGCTTGGGCTTTGTCTTTGAAGTCCAACTTCACACTCTCTATACGCACGTTGCCCCCCCCTGAAAGGTGACGGCAAAGGATTCAGTTCAGGCCTGAGTAGATTTTAATTTTGAATTCTTCAACATGACTTTCTTTCTTTACATAATTCACACAATGCTGGTGAACAACACAAGATTAGGCTGTGGTTTATGAGAAAGGCCATTTCATGGTTTAAAAAGCAACCGTAAAAGTCTGGACTACAACTAAAAATGAGACGTTCGGTAAAACGGGGCTGGAATACCTGTGTCTTGTTGTCAAAACGAAAACCAATGAAAAGCCCTCAATGTCGTCAATCAGTGATCAAAGTGGAACTATCCTGTAAATGTGACATCATGGCACCAGCAGGTGGAGCTGCACAGATGTGATGGAACGGCTGCTGAACCATAAGGGACGCCTAGAGTGGCTCAGAATGAATTCTCAAAGCAAACTGACATGAAAACTTCTCTGCTGGCCTGCTGACATTGTTAGATTTTAAAAACTTTATATTGCTTCCGAAAACAATCACTTCTGAAAAATACTTTAAAAGAAAAAAATATATAGTGATTCCAAATAATGAAGATGATGGTTTCAACTACATCAATTTAGATTAGACTTTCATAGAGACTCAAAATCTAATTTTTTCAATACCATTCAAACTCCACAACTATGTGTATCACTGTTAAGTTTTTGCTCTTTTTGACTTTTCAAATTCAGAAGGAAGAGCTGTGGATGCTTTCAGTAAACCACTTTCAAGTGACTTGAAGTAAAACTTGTATATTCCTCTCAAAAGGTGTGATCAAGCCTAAATCATCTGCGTCATATTCCTCACTTGAGGCAGAACAACACAAAATGCTGCAGTGCCGCCAGGAGCTCCAAACTCCTCCTTCAGTCATCTGCCTGAGGACAGATCTATGAAGCTGTCGGCCCAAGGCTCAATTCCACTGTTGTTTCAGCTCTCCAGGATGCTGAGAACCTTATCTGATTGGCTGGTCATTTCAGCCCAGCACATAGAACTGAAAACACACTTTTATTTTTTTTGTATGTGAACAACATTAAAAAAGAGGACATTTCTTACCCATCATCACAGCCAACTCACTGCATTTCCTGATTACATCATCATGAAAATTTCAATCTGATCCACTAGCATGTTTGATATTCAAGAAGAATTTAGAAATTTAGAAGTTCAGATTTCACAAGCAACATTGCAATTAGCCTTTTTCTGATTGATGGAAAGAAATTCTCTAAAATGTTAACAGAATAATTTTTTTTTCTGGGGATGTACACAAATCTGTAAACTTTTAATTAGAAGTAAATAGATAGGTAAATTAAATGCTCTATGTTTGAAATTCTATTCGTGTTTTTTTGTTATTTCAATACAGTCATAAATCCATACTACAGCAGCATCCACACAAACTAAAATTCCAATTTGTGCACCATTAACCTGTAGTGTTTGACAGTGGAACTTTATTCTTAGCAACAGCACTAGAGTTTCCTGTAACGATAAAACAAAGGAAGTAATAATTTAACATAGATTTATCCCATTTCAGACAGAATTGCTTTTTTAGCAAGCCAGAAAAGAACAAAGGACGATGGTTCAAACCACCTTGCTAAGTCGGTGCTTTTTTAGCCCACATCTACTCACACCTTGCGGTTGCCGAGTTCAACCACAGTTTAATTTCAGCAAGACATGAAATATAGATACCTCGCCAAAGTACATTGAAACAGTGCAGAATAGAGAGCAGGACACCCCAGCACGAAGCAACACTGCATCACATAAGACTGGCACAGCACACCTTCTGCCAAGAAAATTTCTCATTTAATTTTTACCACTCCCAGTGTTAGCCGGGAGCTCCATACCTGGCCGATGATGAATGTTATCAAGAGAGCCACACTTGGAGGTCACGTGGCTCAAGTCAATTTTCTTGTTCTGTATTTGCACCTGAAAGAAGCAAAATACGTAAACAAATGAGGAGAGAACTAAAAGTTACAATGTGAGTTTTGCTGTAAAATGAGATTCTGTTGGCACACAGTAATCCAAAATTGTTGTCTTCACTTTTCTGAGTTGAAGAAGGAGAATGTCACATTTGGTTTACACTTCACCTCATTTAAAATCATTGACATCTTTTGGGAATGAAAGGTTAGAATTTTCAAAACAGCAACATCTAATCAATAATCAGAAAACCTTTGGCTTTTGACAAAGCTGCCCTTGTTCTCTGCTTTATGTCACAGCAGCAGCAAGAGCTGAAAATGTTGGCAGTGTTGAACACGTCCAAACCATTTGCCGGATGCAGGATGACTGTGAGAATTGGACGCTAGTTGATCAAGAGTAGTCAAGAATAAAGTTAAAAGTGGCCAAAGGCAGAGGAAGAGAGCAGATACATGGATAAATGTGCATGGAATGAACTGATGAGACCATCAACACAGCAGAGCTGTGAGGCTGTACACACAGCACAATGAACCAGAAAGAAATCCACCACGTCCTGAGATGAATCACCAGGACATTACTTAGGTCAACAGTTGCTGTCTTCCCTGAGCCATAGCTCTATATATTCTCCTCTCTTTTCTGGCCTCTGTGATGAACACATCAGGCAAGGTGAGACAACTATGAATGCGGATGGCTGTGAATCAAACTATGATATGCACCTGTTCACCTGTGCAGCCATGAGTGGCCGTGTAGGTTTGCCAGGTTGTAAATTATGGACAACACAGCCATGCATGCGGAACACTCCTAAATGTATGCAGCACAGGACTAAAGGCAGGTAACTACATGGACTTCATGTCACCTTTGCTTAAGCTAGAGATTGGGAAATCTTTCCAGCAATCACCACACATTTTCATTTGAAGTGTTATTTTTACATTTGCTTTTATGTTTCATTTGTGATCATTAAGAATAATTAAAAGCAGAGTTGGGGTGTTTTGTTTATCGATTTGCAGTAATCATAAGACTATATTTTTAGCCTGAAGATTTTCAAGAAATGATGATAAGATTTCACCCATAGTGACCTTAAATATTGCTAAATGCACATAAATAATATATTGTTTGAATGACTTAAGGGGGGAGCAACTGTCTGAATGACACGCATCTATTGACCAGTTGAAATGATCAGCTGTTTGCTGTAATCGGTTACACAAGTTGTCAATTATAGCATGATGTTGACCCCAAAAGTGTGTTGAACCTTTCGGAAATTAGTTCATTACCTTCAAACATCATCATTTTGACACCTGGTGCCTGAACTGTTGCATTACATTGCAAATCAGTTAAAAAGAAATCCACAGTGACGCAACAACTGGAAAACATGGAGGAGGACAATTCCTGGAAAAACCTAATAAAGATTTTTTTTTTCTCACACCTTTATAAAATACATACTTTTCATGTTTAAGTGTAGTTTTAAAATAGGCGTTGTTTTTGTAACCTGGTATTATCAGATAAAAAGAGCTGTGGTGTGAAGTGGACACTCTGAGTGAAGTGCCGTGAAGTAAAAACACAACTTTTAATTGTCTTGCTGCAATTAAGATTGTGCAACGGTGCACTGTTAATGTGCATAATTCACAGCAGAAACTGCAGATGGAGCACACGCTGCACCAGCTGTCCTCAGATGGATGCAATTAGAATTAACCAAGTGCTTCATGAGTTTCACTCGAAAAAATGTAATTCATAATAGTCCCTTTCTGTGCAATCAGACACTTTTTGAGTTTCAAAAGTACATTAGGTGTAACACAAGCAGGTATTATAAGCGGTGTTCTCCTTAAAGCTTGAAAGCATATGCCTACAGCAAAAGGTTAATATTAGGGGAGCAGGGACTATCTTTATGGATTTCATTTTTATACCCAAATTATAGTGTGCTGTTTGTTCCCGGAGACACTCTATGAGCATCTCCTCCCACTGAGATGACATGTGAGTCACAGAGCAAACACAAAGGCACAGTGTCTGCTTTTACATGATAAAGCATTGCACCTTTATAAAAGTACTAACTTTGCATACAGTTTTCAAGGGCTGGGGTAAAAAAACAGTCAGCTTTTATTATTAAAATTGGCTGGACTCAGACCATTGCTGGAGACTGACATGCTGATGAGGAGCAGTGAGATGAAGTGAACCCCCACCACTGCGTGAATGACTGACAAAAACAATCAACTTGAAAACTATAGACAAAGGTTTGAAAGGAAGAGATAACACTAACAAAACACAACACAACACAACACGTAAATAACACTGACAACGACACTTAGACAATGGGCTTGCTAGAAGAGACTCACGTTTCCACCTCCTGCTGAGTAGCCCCGCCTGTCCAAGGAACCACACCTAGACTGAACATGGCTATAGTCCAGTTTAACACTGGGGATGAGAACCTGTAGGAGCGAGGTGAGGAATGAGGTGGGATTGGAGCTTTCAAGCAAATTTCCTGAACAGTTTTTTTTTCAAATCAGCGTATATACAGTTGTGGTCAAAAGTGTACATACACTTGTAAAAAATCATAATGTTATGGCTGTCTTGAGTCTTCAATAAGTTCTACAACTCTTATTTTTCTGTGATAGAGTGATCGGAACACATACATGTTTGTCACAAAAAACAGTCATAAAGTTTGGTTCTTTCATAAATGTATTATGGGTCTGCTGAAAATGTCACCAAATCTGCTGGGTCAAAAATATACATACAGCAACATTAGTATTTGGTTACATGTCCCTTGGCCATTTTCACGGCAACTAGGCGCTTTTGGTAGCCATCCACAAGGTCCTGGCAAGCTTCAGGTCGAATGTTTGACCACTCTTCTTGACAGAATTGGTGCAGTTCAGCTAAATGTGATGGTTTTCTTGCATGAACCTGTTTCTTTAGCACTGTCCACATGTTCTCAATGGGGTTTAAGTCAGGACTTTGGGAAGGCCATTCTAAAACCTTAATTCTAGCCTGGTTTAGCCATTCCTTTACCACTTTTGATGTGTGTTTTGGGTCATTGTCTTGTTGGAACACCCAACTGCGCCCAAGACCCAACCTTCGGGCTGATGGTTTTAAGTTTTCCTGCAGAATTTGGAGGTAATCCTCCTTCATTATCCCATTTACTTTCTGCAAAGAACCAGTTCCACTGGCAGCAAAACATCCCCAGAGCATAATACTACCACCACCATGCTTGACAGTAGGCATGGTGTTCCTGGGATTAAAGGCCTCACCTTTTCTCCTCCAAACATATTGCTGGGTGTTGTGGCCAAACAGCTCAATTTTTGTTTCGTCTGACCAGAGATCTTTCCTCCAGAAGGTTTTATCTTTGTCCATGTGATCAGCAGCAAACTTCAGCCGAGTCTTAAGGTGCCTTTTCTGGAGCAAGGGCTTCTTTCTTGCACGGCAGCCTCTCAGTCCATGGCGATGTAAAACACGCTTGACTGTGGAGACTGACACCTGTGTTCCATCAGCTTCCAAATCCTTTCAGACCTGCTTCTTGGTGATTCTTGGTTGACTCTTGACCATCCTGACCAATCTCCTCTCGGCAGCATGTGATAGCTTGCGTTTTCTTCCTGATCGTGGCAGTGACACAACTGTTCCATGCACTTTATACTTGCGTATAATTGTCTGCACAGTTGCTCTTGGGACCTGTAGCTGCTTTGAAATGGCTCCAAGTGACTTCCCTGACTTGTTCAAGTCAATAATTCGCTTTTTCAGATCCACACTGAGTTCCTTTGACTTTCCCATTGTAGCTTTTGTAGCTGAGTCTAATCACTGGGTCAAATGAGCCCTATTTAAATGGGCTCATGAGAAGTCAACAGCTGTAGTCAATCAGAATCACTTAGAAGAAGTGAAGAGGCCATGACATGAAGCTAATTTGATTGACACAACTCGCTACATCACCAAAATTGACATATTTTGTTGCTGTATGTATATTTTTGACCCAGCAGATTTGGTGACATTTTCAGCAGACACATAATAAATTTATGAAAGAACCAAACTTTATGACTGTTTTTTGTGACAAACATGTATGTGTTCCGATCACTCTATCACAGAAAAATAAGAGTTGTAGAACTTATTGGAAACTCAAGACAGCCATAACATTATGATTTTTTACAAGTGTATGTACACTTTTGACCACAACTGTAACTCCACGCTAAAAGGACACATTTACATGTCTCCATGTCTTGGCACAACTCCATTGTCAACGCATTCATCTTGCTCAATTTACATAATCTCTTCACTTCTCAGTAATTCTAAAATAAAAGCATAAAGATAACGTAACAGAGATCTTGCACACTAGATTCCTTTAACAAATCACTTTGCTCTCAGACCCCTACTTAATCCAGTTAGTATGACTGTCTTACCTTTAAAGTTTCTTGGTACTGGAGGCCCCTTAGTGCCTCAACAAAGTTATAATAATTCTGCTTTCATATCGCTTTGAACAAATACTAAACATTCGGGGATTCTCAACTTCCCACAGCTACACAACAGGAGGCAACTCCTCCAGAAAAGCCTAAAATATAAGCATATGCATATTCCAGGCAGTTCAGACCATAATGACAGGGGGAGAAGATGCTAAAATATGAGTGCTATGATGATGTATGACTCTGAAGCTGCAAGAAGAAAAAGCAGGAGTGAGATGCAGACGCTGCAGAGTTGGTACGACATATTCATAATTCAAATAGATACATTTGATTTAGAAGCACAATAAAAGCAATGGAGACTACACCAGAGGGCAATAAGACAGATAGTAGTAACATTCTGTACGTATTTCACACTGTGCACAAGGTGAGGAATCTATGGAATTTTTTGTCTTGTCTAACACCCAAAACAAGGATGAGCTACTCAATCTGTGTCTGTATTCAACCCCCAGGTATAGAACAATAGCACAAATTAGGAATAAAAATAAAGCCAACTTGTCTGTGTGAGGGTTTTTGTGTCTGCTTTGCACTTTCTTTTAAACATCCAATCTACTTTAAATTTGGCTGGAAGGTTCCATTGATTTCAGCTGTCAAAACAAGCCTGATAAAAATAGTTAATCAATAGACGTGCGTATAATAAACCGTCACAAGCTGGGCATGCATCGCAACTCCAGCAAAGAATGTTAATGTCGATGGGACTGCAGAACATAAAAAGGAATTAGAGCTTTTAAAGAGGATTTCAGAATCAAAGTAATCTCAACTACTGCAATAAGGAATATATGAATGTGCTTAATTTCGCACTGACATTGGAGGCACAAACATTATGTGTACATGTGAGAGTATGTGAAAATACAGCTATTTTATTAACATAGTTTTCCTTTATAGTAAAGAAATAAATAGGAAATTTGCCTGACGAACACTGCCACCACAGTCACTGTTGCTAAGTTAAAAAGGCAGACAACAGTGTGTATTAAGGTGGATGTTAGACTGTTAAGAACTACATTGACACCTCCCTGCTAAGTACACGTGAAAACAACAATCCAATAAAGGTCAGGCAACTTTGGGGCCATTTACATGTAAAAATGAAACATACACTGAGGATTGTGCGGTTTAACACAGTTAAGTATTAGGTGATTAATGACTAAACTCTTCCTTAGTTTGTTATACATTCACTCTGTAGAACATCTTCATTTATGCTGTGACACTAAACTTAAAATTATTGTGATGCACGTAGCTTTTTTAAATTTTTGCTTGAAGCTATGAAAATATATTTACTTGATGCTACCTCAAGTCATCTGTCACAAATGACAGAAACACAACTAGTGAAATTGAAAACCGAGAAATTTATATATTAAAATACATAAAGCCACTTTACTAAATGAAGATCACTACCTGTTTGACACATTTTAAAAAGACATAACAAAGGATCATTAGTCAACTAGCTATTGCTAATAAAATACAAAAGGATAATATGTGATGGATTTATTTGGGCATTTTCATCAGAAAACATTATTTCTCCATAAATCCAAGGATTGGAGATCAAGCCACAGTTATCACATTTAGCCTGTAGGACTTAAAATCCTTTGTACGTGTACATTTTATTATTGAATAAATCCAACACAGGATTGCACCGGCCTGTTTGCTACCTCTGTTAGAGCTGAGCTGAGCAGAGCTATTTAAGGCTCACTGGAGCTCCTCTGACAGCACATAACTGGTTGAAACTCGCTCACCAGTTGCTATGGCATTAGCAGAGCTATAACTTTAAAAATTACTCATGACACCCTTACATTAAGGGAGAGAAATAACATTCAATTAAATCATAAAGTTTTAGGTAAGGACCAAACATCAGTCAGAACGTAGGGTTTTGCAATTAAGTTGAAACTATCACCACACAGCATTAAATATTGCAGAGGAATTCTACGGACACACGTACTACCTAATTAGAAATGCAACCACCAATCTCCTCAGATGACATACAGTAATGGTACATACATTGGATCCACGGAGCGAGTGCTTAAGATTATCCTTGGAGCTGCATTTTGACAGTGTCATGTAACTGAAGTCCAGCCTCATGTTCAAAATATGAATCTGGGAAAATACAGAGGTATTATCAACTGTTCATGAGGAAGATGTGAATGCTAACTAATATTAAGTTCAATTTCTGCTATCAGAACTAGAAGATACCAATGAATGTTGCTGGCTATACTTTCAGGACTTAACTGTCATGTGCCCAAGAGATGATGCTACTTTTCTTTTTTTTACATATACATGTAAACAAATGGATAATTCATTTTGCTCAGCAGGAAAATGGAAAAAAATTAACATTTTTCCTTTAAAATGTACCGAAATTTGGAGAAAACTTTCTATTTCTCTTTTGGTTTTTGTTAAATAGTTTTTCTTGTGCCACTGCAATACTTAACAGAGGATATACCAGGAGGTCTTGGGTCCAGGTCACACTGTGTGCCGCCGACAGACAAAGAGTAACGGAGATGAAGCGGAGCACTGACTTCCAGATCAAAGAGCCTCTGTGTTTAGCCTCGGCTGGTGTGTTTGGGTCCTTTTCTCTCTATGAGGATAATCAGTGTACAGGTCAGCAGCGGTGTGGAGGTGAGGGACGGACTGCAGGAGGCTCACTACAGGAGGTACAGCAGCACTACCTGGAAATTAGAGCTGCAGGGAACTACTGAAGTTCACAAGTGTGAAAAGTGTTAATTATACTTGCTGAGTAACTATGCAGTGATAATCACATGAATTAATCAAACGATCACAAATTATCATTTCGCTTTCTCTGATATTTTAGAGCTTTACTCTGAATGAACTAATTTCCACTTTTCCAACAATGCCAATAAAATCACTGTAGAATTAAAATGACAAACTGTACAGTACATAATATGAGCTTTTGACAAAATGCCAAAACTCTGCGATAGTTCCATTTTAGACGTGTAAACCATTGCTCAAAATTAACTAATTTGTCTGTGAACAGTAGACACAAATATAAACACTTAAGCCTAGAGTTTGTCTCAACACCCTAATGAATTACCTTAAACAACATATTAACTCATCTCGCCATTCCATCACCTGCGCACATGACCAGTGCCTCAAGAAGCTCATAAAATAGCAAAATAGTTTTAAAGAGCTTGTGTCCCAGTTGAGTTTTAGGAATCAGGCCAATCACCCTGCTTAGATGGACACTCACCCCTAAGTTTAGACAAGAAATGTCATCACCACTTTGTGTAAGACACAAGGTACCAAGTCCTAGTACTGACTCATACACAAACACACAGTTTTCGAACATAGTGAAGGTGCTCTAAACATAAGCATCAAGAAGAAACGCTGCCTTATGGAGAATATAGTTTATAGAGAATTATTATAAATGGCAAGTTGACACAGCCGCCAATAAGTCAAATCATAAAGTTAGTTGTGAAGAATCAAAACCAGCAGATTCAGACAAGAGAGGGATGTCAAGTGAACTTTTAAGAAGAAAAAATACCCATAACTTGTTCATTAGCCGTCAAGTCTCCTTAGGCAGACCACAACCATGCAAGCAAAACATGGAAAATCCTCTCAGTGAGTTTCTTCTGCAAATGACAGGATGGCACTCAGAACATGATCCCCTTCATTTCTGTGGCTGACTTCACAGCAGCTCAGGGAACTAGCAAGTCACAAAAATGCCAGCCCAGAGCTCAGATTCCTAATCAGGACATCAGTGCGGGCTTGAATGAGCTGATGTCTGCAGACATGCTGCTGTTTTCTCACTACGCATCATGTTGCAGCACTGCCTTTGTGTTTAAGAGTCAAGCCGGAACAAAATGATTGTCAAACTGTCGGGTGTACACTCCCAGACACCCAGCTAATGCAGATTTTGTGCAGTGGCAGAAAACGCAATTTGAAATGCAGATTTATGCTGACTGAACTGCTGTCCTGACTTTACAGGGCCTGGAGGGGAACTTCAGGAACAGACACTGCTCTTAGCTCTTACAACCAAAGAGATGTCAAAGTCAAAACATTTAAGGACAAAGCAACCATATCCATCAGAACATGAGGAATAATGTGGAAATCATTCCAAAATTAACCTCATCTTGTATTTTTATGATCAAGAATCAATTAAAAAAAATTGTGACACAATCGGAGCACTCAGCATCCCTGTTGGCTTCCTCTGAATGACAAACAAAATTCCTATAGCAAGGCAGGAAATCCACATGGAGTCAAAGGAAACAGCCTTGATAACTGCTTCTTATGCTTGGCATCTTACTAATCCGAGATTTGTCGTACTTTTAGCCGTGGGTTTTCTGCAAATTCCTAAAAAATATAACCCTACTCCTTCTGCAAATACTGTTTTCTTCACTGTCAAATAATTTCCTCTGCATTTAAACTGAGTCACAAAGGGTAGACGGCACAATAAGGCCAGACATCTCACAGCCAGAGCGATGTCATGAGAACTGGACATCGTATTCTTTTCTCACTGCGCTGGGTCAGCAGGATGAATGATGAACTAATTGGCAGAGCAACCTAAAAGACTAAAAAAGCTATTTGCTGTGAAAGCGTGAAGGACAGAGAGAGACTGTAGAGGATAAACATAATATGTTAGGAAAACATAGATAATCGTATCACTACATGTAACCTGTATGACTAAAAATAAATCTAATATAGTTTTAGTCTGCTGTCTTCATACATAATTTGAGATACATGTGAAAGGTAGGAAAAGGAGGACTGTAGCGGTAAAAGGAGGAAGCAATCAATAAGACAAAAGCTTTAGGATTTAGGGTGACTGTGCTGGAGCTACATTTTCACCTGTCCTCCTTTCGGTTGATACTTGATATTCTCCGTGGACCCAATCTTGGACTTGACATTCTTGAAGTCCGGCAGCGGCTGGTTGATGATGCGGAGCTGCTTGGGAGTGGTTGCGGGTGACTTGGGTGGTGTGCGGACAACGGCCACCTTCCTCTCCTGGGAAATCAAGCTGAGGGAGCGTGGGGTTCCCGGGGTCCTTGAAGATGATGAGTAGCTGGGAGGTGTTCCCGGGGTGATAGCTGTGGAGCCAGGGGTGCGAGGGGTGGAGTGACCACTGCGAGCCGAACGGGAGCGCATTGATTCTGTAACTGATGGAAGGTGATTGGAGTTCGGAGAAGCAAGTAGCATAAAGATATCCCAACAGTTTCCAGAGGCAATGTGAAACATATTATTGCCACACAACCAATGAAACTTACAACAGCCCGCTTATCATTTTGTGCATATGTGTGCGTGATAAAAGCTGTGAAACTTTCCCAACCTGTCATACTCGGGGTTCGTCCTATTCTATGCTCTGCCCTCATCTCAGTGCGAAATGCTGCAAAGGGGAAAAGATTAAAGGTTTCATTCTTAGAGACAGACAGGAGGAAGAACAAACACAGGTGGGGTTTGACGAGGTCAGATACAGAGCATACTGGATCTGCAACCGTAAAAGCATTAATTATGTAGCCGAAGAAGTATCTAAATATAAGGCTGAATCAAGACAATGCCAGTCACAGTACACGCCAGGAGGTCAACCCACTTAAAGGGTATCAAATAAATGAGTCTAAGTTATAAAAGCTAAAGTTCCCACAACACGCCTATTCACAAAAAAATTATTTGTCAGGTTTTAATTATGTATGAACAATACTTTTTGTACTTTATCAAGAGTTTCTTTGATTATTGAAAAAAATCTCTTTCATTTACCTCTCATAAGGATCAATTAATCTCCATGAACATGGGCTATCTATTCATTTAGTCCTTTAGCGACTAAATATTCATTCTGCGTATAATGAGTTGATGAGCCTACATGTGGGTCGACGGGGAGCCGTGGAGCCGGAGCTGGTGATGGAGGTAGAACTCTCCTCGTGTTCATGATACCCACGGCGACTCACGAAGGAAGTATGACGTGGCATTGAGGACCTCTTCTCTGGACTCCGTGACCCACCATCCTGACAAGAGACACAAGTGCTGTCATGCATCAGATAATAAAATACTTCCTTGTGAAATACAGTACAAACATATATATATGTATATATACATACATTAATTGGTACAGCTACACTACAGGACAACAATCCACATACCTTGTTTTTAAGTCTGTGTTTTTCTGGGGAGCCTGAGGATTGGTAAAATCTACTAAATGAAGAGGCTGCTCTGGATGTGGAGATGGGAATCTTTGTGTGAGGTAAACGATGGGAATGGCACTGAAATGGTGAAAGGATGGGGCCCAGTGGGTGTCAAGCACACAGCACCAAAATAAACAAGACAGTGACAACATGCGTTACCATTGCACATGAGATCATGTGCACTCACTGGAATGACTGATGAAATGTTTCAATCAGATCTTATATCAAGACAACCATTCATGATTACATTTTGTAAATATGTTGGGGGAAAAAAATGGGATGGGATATCCAAATGATCAACATCCTATTCAGTCGACTGTAACAAGTTACACGACAGAGCATGCTAATAGATGTATTAAAGAGATTTTCAGTATCCTGAAAGTGGCATGACATTTAAGAAATGCAGAAACTGTGTTATTTTAGACACAATAACTGTCATTACCATGGTGGGGGAGTAAAATGGAGTCACGACCACAGCCGCTGGGGAAATGTCACAGGGTGATTCAACACCCACTCAGTAAATAAACTACTTATCCAAAACCCATTAAACATGAAAAGGGACATGTAACCAATTCTTTTGTGAAGTAATGCTGAGGTAAATCTTATAGAGCTTTCCAGGCAATCACAGAACATTTGGGGAAAAACACAGGATGTATGCGTGATATTCTGAGCTGAAGTTGCACGGCGGGTCACAAGATTCAATATGTGATGTCTTTATCGGGAGCCATTGATTTTCTTCACCATGTGTGCAAAAGGTGCGGGACACAAGCTACTTATAGCCAGGATTTTTTCTTTTCTTTTTCTGAAGGATGTTTAGTGAATGGAGTGCTGTCCCACCTTCAACTAGTCAAGTCAACCTTTGTTACTTTTCGGATTGGATTTGTGTTGGGTTTGCCCACTATACTCACCGATGCTCTGTCACGAGATTGTCTGGCAACACTGAGAGGCTGACCACTGTCTGGTAGGGTCTCTGAAGGACAGAAAGTAAAGACAATTCCAGGGAAATCAGGCTAAATGTATGTAAATGTCAAACAATGAAGGATAAAATATGAGAACCCTTTAAATGTCCCACTTTAAAGGATCGTGTTCACAGTTATATTTCTTAGGATATGGAGTTTGATTTACAGAAATAATTATAAACATAGACAGCTACATTTGTATCCCTGTTTCTGGTATGGGCAGCTACATGACAGATCAAATGGGCCTGGGGGGGGGGGTGTTGCTACTTTGTTCTGTTCTGCTAAGACCTGGCCAGAAATCACTCAAAGTGGGGGATTTTGTATTATATAATGCAGCCCTGGAAGATGATCTAATTGGGACATTGAGCTGCATACTGGGCTTTCATCATCTGTGACACAGAATCAGGTCTGTCAGGAGAAAATTAGGTGCAAACTGCTCCTGGTAAGAGCAGCATTAAAGACTCTTTTGAACATCATATTCATCGCGCAATACAATAGGCTTAAAGCTCCAAAGTAACCATTGGGTGGAAAAAATTAATTCAGATTGTAAAATCATAAATGCTTCACAGGATGATGAGCAATTACACCAAAATGTTTAATTGATGGGATAAATTAACAAAACCCTAAAGGAACTAAGACTGAATTTGCTGAGTGAAGAATAAATATTTTGAAGATGGAACACCAGCTTAGAATTGAGTTTTTGTTGCATGCATACATCTATAAAAAAAAGTGTGAGAGTCAGCTTTGTGTTGAATTATTCTAACAGATAAAGACAAAGTGAGAGAACAAGATTCAAATAAGAACCAAAAGGCATGGAAAAATAATGAGAAACCAAGAAAGGCAAACTAAACTCACAGAAAGTTTTATTGTAGTTCAAGGAAAAACAAAAAATGGAAAAAAACAGGAACAAATGGAAAATGGACACAAACAAAAATCTTGGTCTGCACTGAAAGATGAGTATGATGGGAGAACAGGTGACAGCAGAAAGTGGTCACCTGTCGGTCTCCTCCTGGGGCAGGAGTGGTGCTGGATGGGGCGGATCTGGCGGACAGCTGGCTTCAGCCCGCTCCTCTTGGATGGAGACAGAGTCTCCACTTTTTTGGTGAGCTCAGTCTTCTTTATGACAGCTACATTATCAGAAGAAAAGGCGGTGACTAAAGCAGAGCAGTGCAAAAATGAAGCAGAGGTGGCTGCTAAGCCATGTCCTAATGTTGACTGCAGTGGGATGGAAACTCCTCAGGAGCCCTGCGTAGCTGTTTTATTTGTTGACGCATGTACAAACACTGGGCCTGCAAACATTTTGACACCCACTTATGTTTTCATACAAGCCACATGTTTAAATGGCATTACTAAACTGAGAAAAAAAGGAAGAGACCTGTGTCATGACATTGATTCTGAAAGAAACTGATATTTACAGCAGAATGGTGATTAATTCTACTATGATGTGTAAAAATACAATTTTGAGCATATTCAGAATGGAAAAAGAACCTTTTCTCTTCTTGACTTCCTCTCTGGGGATGTAGATGGGTTCCTTACGGACAGGTTTGCGTTCAGGAGTTGAGATCCGTCCTTTAGCGCGCCCTCCTTTGGTCTTGGGTTTAACTGGCTTTTGCTGCTTCTCCGTCTTCAGCTGTTGTTGCTTATTCTGCACCACGGCCGGCTTTTTGACTGGACTTGGCGCCTTAGGCAAAGGCTCAGTCTGCTCTGTTGCCATACTCCTATCATCGTCTGGAAAACACGGCAGCGAAAAAGAGGTCAGGTTGAGACAGAATAAAGAGAGGAGTCACATCGCAGTAGAACAGAGAGGTCTCACCTTGTGTGTCCACCCAGGAACTGTCAAGGATGGAGTCGTCCACTGTGGTCTCATCCCTGTCGTAGCTTTCTGTTGGCCCTTCTGTTTCTACGGTCTGAGCCTCCCTTCCTGGTGAGGCAGGGGTTTCAGGAACCTCCTCTAAACTGGCTGCCTCCAAGTCCGCCTCCCGGGCCAACTCCACAGACTCTTCTTCCTCCTCCTCTTCCTCCTCTTCCTCCTCCTCTTCTTTTTGGCTAGCGACACAAAGGGCGTCGTCCTCGGGCGGAGCTGAGAAACGAACGCTGTGCCCTGGTTCTTCAGCTTCATCGATGGTTTGGACCACAGTGATGAAGTCGTCTTCGACCATCACCACTGATTCGATGGCGGCACGGCTCTCTGAGACCTTTGCCACCTCTGCCCCCTGGGGCGCCATCTTGAACCCGTCTTCCTCACTGTTCTGTTTTGTGTTGTCAGCCTCTTCCTCGTGAGTCTTTACGGCGACTTTTATGGCGTCCATTTCCACCGACTGGTCTGAAAGCTTTTTTTCCTCTGCAGCGTTCTCGTTTTCCTTCTTGTCTTTCAGTTCCCTCTCCATCTTTTCCTTTTCTTCTTTTTCTTTTCTTTCCCTTTCAGCCTTTTCTCTTTCGGCTTTTTCTCTCATCTCTTGCTCCAACCTTTCGTTCTCTTCTCTTTCCTTTCTCTCAATCTCTTCTCTCTCTCTTTTTTCTTTCTCCTCCTTTTCTTTTAGCTCCCTCTCTGCTTTCTCTTTCTTCTCCTTCTCTTCCTTTTCCTTAAGTTCCTTTTCAGCTTTCTCTCTCTCTTCCTTTTCTTTTAGCTCCCTTTCTGCTTTCTCTCTCTCTTCCTTTTCTTTTCGCTCCTGTTC